>JAVIAB010000047.1:25358612-25886112 GCA_032433765.1 Megaustenia siamemsis
TCTTTGTGTGTGCATGTCTGTGTTAGTCACCTCTAGTGACTCGGGCAGGTGGTGCTCGTAAACCTGGGAGGGCCGACCATCTAAGGGCAGAATCCCCCTACAGAAAAGACAATCTGCTGCCTTGCAGGAAGATTGGGGACAATCAAAAGCTAAGGAAAGCAAACCTGAAAACATGCAGGCTGAAATCGGATGCACTGGGCCACTGGCGCAGAACACAGTGCAACGTATTAACGGGTGTTCAGTCAGAGTGGATCTGGCGGACTCTAAATGTGACGTTCTGTCTGTGGGGGCGATCAACACACTTAACCTGACAGCTGACTTCATGTGGGAGTCTGGAATCCTACTCTGACTGAGTCCTGAACGCAGAGAGAGAGAGAGAGAGAGAGAGAGAGAGAGAGAGAGAGAGAGAGAGAGAGAGAGAGAGAGAGAGAGAGAGAGAGATCTTACAGGGAACTTTTTATTAACATTTTATTCTCCTTTACTTTTCATTTTTCTTTCTAGTTCAATATTTTACTTATTTATTTTTTTATTTTAAATATCTATTTGTACGTGTGTTGTATGTTTGTTACTGTTGAAGGCCTTTGCGCCGAAACGGCGCTCTGATTTGTGGAGTCCATTAGTTACGTGAAGCTTTAACCAATTTTTTTTCTATATATTTTTTCACTTCTCCGGCATTATGAGAAGTAGTTAGACCTGTATGACAGTGACTAAAGGTATTAGTAATAGATAAGAGGCAGAACTAGTCATTGACATGAAGTAACTTAGATGTTTTATTCGTGGCATTTGTGAGTGGATTGTTATCACCATCATGTGCCATGCCGGTTGGAGCAGGCGATCATGTCTTTCCATAATCTTCTATCCACAGAGTGCATCGTATCAATTCTGTTGTTGACTGTTTTCCGTGCTATGACACCAAGCTATCTAGTATTTTCTCTCTTTGTCGTCCACTATCTCTCTGTCCCTGCATTTTGCCAGTTGTAACCAAGTATTCCAACTTTCCTGTTCTCATGATGTGCTCAAAAAATGTTGATTGTTTCTTTCTGATGTTTTCTAGGGGCTCCCCTTTGCGTTGGCCTCTTTGAGAATTTCCTCGTTTAGTGAATTGAACATGGACATTAGACAAGAAAACAAAACAGAAAATTGAAGCCTTTGAAATGTGGATTTATAGAAGAATAGGTAGAATTAGATGGAAACAAAAGATAACAAACGATGAAGTTTTAAAACAACTGAAAATAAAAAGAGAACTACTAAATACAATTAAGACAATACAAATGAAATTTTTGGGGCATGTTAAAAGACACAACAGCCTACTAAAATTAATATTGGAAGAAAAAATACAAGAGTAGTATATTAGGAAGGATCTGGTTAGCATTTAGGCGCGAATTAACAAAGATATATAAGAGGCGCCTTTAGCGCCTAATGTACACGAGAGACAAGGGGAGTTAACCATGACTGCTCGTGTCGGGATGTTGACCTCTAGTCCCGGTGACCCCGGAAGTGACCTGTTTATGTCTGATGTGTGCTGACTTTGGAGCGCTTGGTGTACTTGAGCGATAGTGATAGGTTAGTAGATTATACATGACATCGGGGCGGATCGCGGGTGACCCCTCGGGGATTATCTCGAGTGTTTTCGGACAGCGTGCTATCGGATCGGGGATTAGTTCGATTCGGTGTGACGCTATCGCGCCAGGTAGACGTTAGAAAATATTTATAGCTATGTAGTTGGGTGTCTGCTTAACGTTGTACCATAAATGAAGCATAAGAGTAAACAGTTAGAGATTACTGGTTAGTCTAAGCTGGTAGTGTAAATATGTTCCTCGGTGTTAGTGGTTCGCTATCTCTCTCTCTCTTTCTCTCTCTCTCTCTCTCTTTCTCGCTCTCTCTCTCTCTCTCTCTCTCTCTCTCTACTATTCCAGTCTAGATTTCCAGCCATTGAAACACTTACTCATTCTCTCCATTTATCCCTATCAACGCGCCTTCCTTCTCTCTCTCTCTCTCTCTCTCTCTCTCTCTCTCTCGCTTTCTCCCCTATCCTCTCTTAGACTTCTAACCTATCACTCCACCCTCCGCCTCTCCCTTTAGCTCCCCGCCCTCCCTCATATTTTTAGCGTCCCTCCTATTGTAACACTTGATTATTCTCACCATTAATACATAGCATCTCGCCTTCTTTCTCATAGGCTTCTCTCGCTTTCTCTCTCTCTCTCTCTCTCTCGCTCTTCTAACCCCTACTAGACTTCTCTCCTACCATTCCACCTTTCTTCCTCTCTCTCTCTCTCTCTCTCTCTCTCTCTCTCTTTACCTCGCCTAGCGTTCCGTCTTCATTCGTATTTTTACCTTACCACCAGTGTAACACATTAATAACATTGAATATCAATTACAAAAAGACTTGAAATATCTACTTTTTAAAGAACCAATAAGATAAACATATGAAAAACGAAGGAATAATACACTCGACAAGGCTTAACAGACGTACTTTATACACATCACCATTAATACAACTGAAATTCCTTTAATGATAACCTATCACATCGTTATGAGCTAAGAGAAAAACAGAAAAAAAATTCAACTTACACCGTAAAATATCCCACTACAACACAGACCGCTAGACTGAACAGTACTATGAAAATAAACGTCCGTGAATCAAGCGCGCTTATAACACGAAGTCTCTCATCCGACTAGTTTAAATATAATCTGGTAAATAAAATTTGGACGACACTATTCCACCCTCGACTAACATCTAGGTTAACCAATCAGAGAAGAAGATTTCTATCGGACACCCATCAACGAAATGACTGACCTCTGGATTAACTAATCAGAGAAGAGGATTACTGTTATCGTGATAACTGACCTCATTTTCGTTTTGAAGTGCTGTCGAGTCTGATGCATGGGTTACTTTAAATCGATTCGGCCCCTGATACAATCCACCTAGCGGGTCAATGGTGAGGGAAATAAAACAAGTGGCGGTTACTTGAACGCGTTTTGACCCCTGCTGCAATACCAGGAGCTCAATGACAGTTATAAATAGTTGGATACAACAATGTTTGCGATTTGGCGGGACTTTGGATGTAACTATCTGTTCGATGTGTCTAACTAGTATCAGTATGGAAGTAGATTTTTTAGGAATACAACTAGAGTGACAATTGAGCCTGAAGAAACACGTAGAGAATCTCACTAAGAAGGCAACACAAAGACTCCAACTAATGAAAATGTTAGAGAACGAGCAAGGGCATGTTAGAGAACGCTGGAGGCAATGTTAAAGAACGATGGTTCGTTAAGTCCGTGGTTCGTAGGGGTTGTGGTTTATTAAGTTTGTAGTTCGTTAAGTCCGTGGTTCGTTAAGTCCATGGTTCGTAGGGGTTGTGGTTCGCGGTTCGTGAGTTGAGGGTTTGTTAAGTTCGTTGTTCGTGAGTTTGTGGTTCGTTAGTTGATGGTTCGTTAAGTCCGTGGTTCGTGGGGTTGTGGTTCGTGGTTCGTTAGTTGATGGTTCGTTAAGTCCATAGTTCGTAGGGGTTGTGGTTCGCGGTTCGTGAGTTGAGGGTTCGTTAAGTCCGTGGTTCGTGGGGTTGTGGTTCGTGGTTCGTTAGTTGATGGTTCGTTAAGTCCGTGGTTCGTGGGTTGTGGTTCGTGGTTCGTTAGTTGACGGTTCGTTAAGTCCGTGGTTCGTAGGGGTTGTGGTTCGCGGTTCGTGAGTTGAGGGTTCGTTAAGTCCGTGGTTCGTAGGGGTTGTGGTTCGTGATTCGTTAGTTGATGGTTCGTTAAGTCCATGGTTCGTGGGGTTGTGGTTCGCGATTCGTGAGTTGAGGGTTCGGTATGTCCGTGGTTCGTGATTTGTTAAGTTCGTTGTTCGTGAGTTTGTGGTTTATTAAGTTTGTAGTTTGTTAAGTCCGTGGTTCGAGAGGTCATGGGCAAGGGCAGAAACCTAAGAGGCAAGGGCAGAAACCTAGGAGGCAAGGTCAGAAACCTAGGAGGCATGGGCAGAAACCTACTGACTAAGGCTTCCAAGGTGTATTTGATTGTCGCCCTATTTTTGTCTGTATAACCTAATATATCACTTTCATTTAATCTATCGATAAACGTTTCAAAGTCATTTCTGTTGTTAACTAACAACGGTTTGTCTAATCCTGTCGCGTTATTTGAGCTTGGGTGTGAAAGTAACGCAGCCAAATAGAACTGACCTCTGAGGCAATACCGGATGTGTTACTAAAAAGATTTTGACGTATGATGGCAATTTTATGAGTTTACCCCCTGATAATTTTTTAGGGATACGCCCATGAAATCGGTAAAAATCGTAAATTTTCACTCTAGGCATACCCCAAACTCTATTTTAGACATCCCCATTGCAAAAATTTACATTAAAAACCACTTTTAGGATTTTACCCCCTTATCATTTTTTGAGGGTTACGCCCATAGAATCGATAAAAGGCGTTAATTTAGCACGCAGGCTTACCTAAAACTTTATTTTAGACATCCCCACACCAAAAATTTACTTAAAAATCACTTTTGAAATTGTTACCCCCTTACCATTTTTTTAGGGTTACGCCCATGGAATTGATAAAAAATTGAAATATAACCTCAAGGCATACCCCAAACTTTATTTTAGACATCCCCATAACAAAGATTTACATTAAAAACCACTTTTAGGATTTTACCCCCTTACCATTTTTTAGGGTTACGCCACTGAAATCGATAAAAATCGTAAATTTAGCACGTAGACTTACCTAAAACTTTATTTTAGACATCCCCACACCAAAAATTAACTTAAAAATCACTTTTGAAAATGTAACCCCCCTTACCATTTTTGAGGGTTACGCCCCTGAAATCAAAAAAAATCGTAAATTTAGCACGTAGGCTTACCTAAAACTTTATTTTAGACATCCCCACACCAAAAATTAACTTAAAAATCACTTTTGAAAATGTAACCCCTCTTACCATTTTTTAGGGTTACGCCCCTGAAATCGATAAAAAATTGAAATATAACCTCAAGGCATACCCCAAACATAATATTTGACACCCCTACATATCAAACTCCATCAAAAAATCAACAAAAACTAGTAGTGGTATAGTGGTTTTTGAGCCGTTCATACTACGCAGATGTACGGTGCAGCACGTGCAATCGATAAAAAAATTGAAATATAACACAAAGGCATACCCCAAACATAATATTTGACACCCCTACATATCAAATTCCAACAAAAAAAACAACAACAAACTAGTAGTGGTAAGGGTTTTTGAGCCGTACATACTACGCAGATGTACGGTGCAGCACGCGGTGCAGCACGTGCAATCGATAAAAAAAATGAAATATAACCTCAAGGCATACCCCAAACATATTTTTGACACCCCTACATATCAAATTTCAACAAAAAAACAACAACAAAAATAGTAGTAAGGAGAGGTGTTTTTGAGCCGTGCACACTACGCAGATGTATCGTGCTGCACAACGAGATTGTGCTGTACGATACCTGCACGAAATGTTAAAATCCTTGCTCAAAACACCCTTCCTTACTACTATTTTTTTTGTTGTTTTTTTGTTGAAATTTGATATGTAGGGGTGTCAAAAAATATGTTTGGGGTATGCCTTGAGGTTATATTTCATTTTTTTTATCGATTGCACGTGCTGCACCGCGTGCTGCACCGTACATCTGCGTAGTATGTACGGCTCAAAAACCCTTACCACTACTAGTTTGTTGTTTTTTTTGTTGGAATTTGATATGTAGGGGTGTCAAATATTATGTTTGGGGTATGCCTTGATGTTATATTTCAATTTTTTTATCGATTGCACGTGCTGCACCGTGCATCTGCGTAGTATGAACGGCTCAAAAACCACTATACCACTACTAGTTTTTGTTGATTTTTTGATGGAGTTTGATATGTAGGGGTGTCAAATATTATGTAGGTAAGCCTACGTGCTAAATTTACGATTTTTATTGATTTCAGGGGCGTAACCCTCAAAAATGGTAAGGGGGTTACATTTTCAAAAGTGATTTTTAAGTTAATTTTTGGTGTGGGGATGTCTAAAATAAAGTTTTAGGTAAGTCTACGTGCTAAATTTACGATTTTTATCGATTTCAGTGGCGTAACCCTAAAAAATGGTAAGGGGGTAAAATCCTAAAAGTGGTTTTTAATGTAAATCTTTGTTATGGGGATGTCTAAAATAAAGTTTGGGGTATGCCTTGAGGTTATATTTCAATTTTTATCAATTCCATGGGCGTAACCCTAAAAAAATGGTAAGGGGGTAACAATTTCAAAAGTGATTTTTAAGTAAATTTTTGGTGTGGAGATGTGTAAAATAAAGTTTTAGGTAAGCCTGCGTGCTAAATTAACGCTTTTTATCGATTCTATGGGCGTAACCCTCAAAAAATGATAAGGGGGTAAAATCCTAAAAGTGGTTTTTAATGTAAATTTTTGCAATGGAGATGTCTAAAATAGAGTTTGGGGTATGCCTAGAGTGAAAATTTACGATTTTTACCGATTTCATGGGCGTATCCCTAAAAAATGATCAGGGGGTAAACTCATAAAATTGCCATCATACGTCAAAATCTTTTTAGTAACACATCCGGTATTGCCTCAGAGGTCAGTTCTATTTGGCTGCGTTACTTTCACACCCAAGCTCAAATAACGCGACAGGATTAGACAAACCGTTGTTAGTTAACAACAGAAATGACTTTGAAACGTTTATCGATAGATTAAATGAAAGTGATATATTAGGTTATACAGACAAAAATAGGGCGACAATCAAATACACCTTGGAAGCCTTAGTCAGTAGGTTTCTGCCCATGCCTCCTAGGTTTCTGACCTTGCCTCCTAGGTTTCTGCCCTTGCCTCTTAGGTTTCTGCCCTTGCCCATGACCTCTCGAACCACGGACTTAACAAACTACAAACTTAATAAACCACAAACTCACGAACAACGAACTTAACAAATCACGAACCACGGACTTACCGAACCCTCAACTCACGAACCGCGAACCACAACCCCACGAACCATGGACTTAACGAACCATCAACTAACGAACCGCGAACCACAACCCCTACGAACCACGGACTTAACGATCCGTCAACTAACGAACCACGAACCACAACCCACGAACCACGGACTTAACGAACCATCAACTAACGAACCACGAACCACAACCCCACGAACCACGGACTTAACGAACCCTCAACTCACGAACCGCGAACCACAACCCCTACGAACCATGGACTTAACGAACCATCAACTAACGAACCACGAACCACAACCCCACGAACCACGGACTTAACGAACCATCAACTAACGAACCACAAACTCACGAACAACGAACTTAACAAACCCTCAACTCACGAACTGCGAACCACAACCCCTACGAACCATGGACTTAACGAACCACGGACTTAACGAACTACAAACTTAATAAACCACAACCCCTACGAACCACGGACTTAACGAACCATCGTTCTTTAACATTGCCTCCAGCGTTCTCTAACATGCCCTTGCTCGTTCTCTAACATTTTCATTAGTTGGAGTCTTTGTGTTGCCTTCTTAGTGAGATTCTCTACGTGTTTCTTCAGGCTCAATTGTCACTCTAGTTGTATTCCTAAAAAATCTACTTCCATACTGATACTAGTTAGACACATCGAACAGATAGTTACATCCAAAGTCCCGCCAAATCGCAAACATTGTTGTATCCAACTATTTATAACTGTCATGGAGCTCCTGGTATTGCAGCAGGGGTCAAAACGCGTTCAAGTAACCCGCCACTTGTATTATTTCCCTCACCATTGACCCGCTAGGTGGATTGTATCAGGGGCCGAATCGATTTAAAGTAACCCATGCATCAGACTCGACAGCACTTCAAAACGAAAATGAGGTCAGTTATCACGATAACAGTAATCCTCTTCTCTGATTAGTTAATCCAGAGGTCAGTCATTTCGTTGATGGGTGTCCGATAGAAATCTTCTTCTCTGATTGGTTAACCTAGATGTTAGTCGAGGGTGGAATAGTGTCGTCCAAATTTTATTTACCAGATTATATTTAAACTAGTCGGATGAGAGACTTCGTGTTATAAGCGCGCTTGATTCACGGACGTTTATTTTCATAGTACTGTTCAGTCTAGCGGTCTGTGTTGTAGTGGGATATTTTACGGTGTAAGTTGAATTTTTTTTCTGTTTTTCTCTTAGCTCATAACGATGTGATAGGTTATCATTAAAGGAATTTCAGTTGTATTAATGGTGATGTGTATAAAGTACGTCTGTTAAGCCTTGTCGAGTGTATTATTCCTTCGTTTTTCATATGTTTATCTTATTGGTTCTTTAAAAAGTAGATATTTCAAGTCTTTTTGTAATTGATATTCAATGTTATTAATGTGTTACACTGGTGGTAAGGTAAAAATACGAATGAAGACGGAACGCTAGGCGAGGTAAAGAGAGAGAGAGAGAGAGAGAGAGAGAGAGAGAGAGAGAGAGGAAGAAAGGTGGAATGGTAGGAGAGAAGTCTAGTAGGGGTTAGAAGAGCGAGAGAGAGAGAGAGAGAGAGAGAGAGAGAGAGAGAGCGAGAGAAGCCTATGAGAAAGAAGGCGAGATGCTATGTATTAATGGTGAGAATAATCAAGTGTTACAATAGGAGGGACGCTAAAAATATGAGGGAGGGCGGGGGAGCTAAAGGGAGAGGCGGAGGGTGGAGTGATAGGTTAGAAGTCTAAGAGAGGATAGGGGAGAAAGCGAGAGAGAGAGAGAGAGAGAAGGAAGGCGCGATGATAGGGATAAATGGAGAGAATGAGTAAGTGTTTCAATGGCTGGAAATCTAGACTGGAATAGTAGAGAGAGAGAGAGAGAGAGAGAGAGCGAGAAAGAGAGAGAGAGAGAGAGAAAGAGAGAGAGAGAGATAGCGAACCACTAACACCGAGGAACATATTTACACTACCAGCTTAGACTAACCAGTAATCTCTAACTGTTTACTCTTATGCTTCATTTATGGTACAACGTTAAGCAGACACCCAACTACATAGCTATAAATATTTTCTAACGTCTACCTGGCGCGATAGCGTCACACCGAATCGAACTAATCCCCGATCCTATAGCACGCTGTCCGAAAACACTCGAGATAATCCCCGAGGGGTCACCCGCGATCCGCCCCGATGTCATGTATAATCTACTAACCTATCACTATCGCTCAAGTACACCAAGCGCTCCAAAGTCAGCACACATCAGACATAAACAGGTCACTTCCGGGGTCACGGGACTAGAGGTCAACATCCCGACACGAGCAGTCATGGTTAACTCCCCTTGTCTCTCGTGTACATTAGGCGCTAAAGGCGCCTCTTATATATCTTTGTTAATTCGCGCCTAAATGCTAACCAGATCCTTCCTAATATACTACTTACAAGGTAAAAGAGGCAGAGGAAGACCAAGACTAACATGGACGAGTAACATCAAAAGATGGACAAGTCAATCTATGTTAGTTGCACCATCAAAGCAAGAAAAGAGTACAATGGCGATCCATGGTAGGCAACCTTCGTTGCAGAGAAGGCACGCGATGATGATGATGAGTGAATTGTACGAGATAATAAACGCTATGGAGAGACAGGTGGTAATAAAGCGTGTCCACATCTTCCAAATGAGAGTTTTCAGACTCTTGTTACATTTCCTATTTATTCAGTCTACATATAATGTGATCACGGCAAGGTGAAAGAAAAACGGCCATAGATGAAGCCATCGTTGGTGTTATCGCCATTATAATCTAGTGAGACTTAATTGTGAATTGCCACATCATCAAGCCAACTTTGGAATTTGGTGTCGTCCCTTCTATCCCACCACATAGGATGGTACGATTTGCTGACGTACCCAACGACGAGACTGTCTCAGCGTTGGTGGTCATGATTTTGAATAACTTAGTTGCTCATCAATTCTGATGATTTGATTAACGAGGCTGGTGAAGAGAAGGACAACAGAGGAATACGATTGACAAAGTCCTCAGTTCTAAAAGACATAGTAAACGAAGTAAAGTAGCCCCGACACGCCAAGTGGCGTATAGGGAATATGGTGTTAGTAAAAGTAAAGTACCCCCGTCACGCCAAGTGGCGTATATGGAATATGGTGTTAGTGACCACAAATTTTACAGACCTTCGGCACATGATTTTTGGGGTAAGCTGGTCGGTATTACGCCAGTGCCGCTTCACTTTCCCAGAAAAAAATCCGGTACCCATTAAGAATTGGGGTGAACCGGAAGCTGTCGGTTGGGATCAAATCCTATCTCTTGTCCTTTGTAGTCCAGTTCACTAACCACTGAGCTATCGCGGCTCCTGGGAAGTATGATATCCTACCATACCATACCGTGTCCTGCCATATCCTACTATACCATACCGTGTCCTGCCATATCCTACCATACCATACCGTGTCCTGCCATATCCTACCATACCATACCGTGTCCTGCCATATTCTACCATACCATACCGTGTCCTGCCATATCCTACTATACCATATCGTGTCCTGCCATATTCTACCATGCCATACCGTGTCCTGCCATATTCTACCATACCATACCGTGTCCTGCCATATCCTACTATACCATACCGTGTCCTGCCATATCCTACCATACCATACCGTGTCCTGCCATATCCTACTATACCATACCGTGTCCTGCCATATCCTACCATACCATACCGTGTCCTGCCATATCCTACTATACCATACCGTGTCCTGCCATATCCTACCATACCATACCGTGTCCTGCCATATCCTACTATACCATACCGTGTCCTGCCATATTCTACCATACCATATCGTGTCCTGCCATATCCTACCATACCATACCGTGTCCTGCTATATCCTACCATACCATATCGTGTCCTGCCATATCCTACTATACCATACCGTGTCCTGCCATATCCTACTATACCATACCGTGTCCTGCCATATCCTACTATACCATACCGTGTCCTGCCATATTCTACCGTGCATACTCTGAGGGAATTTCCCAAAAAGCGGATCCAAGATGGATTCAAGCTTCTAATTTCTTGACAAATTAAGAAGAGGGACAGCCACATTTAAATAACAATTAATTTGCATACACAGGTTACATTTCTGGGCCGTGGATGATGTCTATGCTACATCTGGTATGACGGTCAATATTAAGTCAAGTAGTGGTTTTCAAACTGGTGGTGAGAAGGTCCTCTTTGTCGAAGTTAAGAATATTTCAATTGACGCGATATAACTAATGAGCAAAGCGCTTTCACGTTCGAGTGACAAGACCTGACGGTTGCATCTTCAAATTTGTTCACACTCATCCTTGTTCAGATGTAATTTCTCCTAGCACAACTCGTACAATGCCACCTGTCAATCATTTCTTACTGCTCCTCTAATAAAGATTACCAGATAAAATAAAGAAAAACGGGACATGCTAGCAGAAAAAAGTTTTTATTTTTTTTAAAATAATAGACAATATAGTGTGGCTCTTATTTCCATAACTTTATAATTATAAAATAAATGCCTGGTCAGACGCAGGACACACTGGATAAGACACGTCAGTCGAAACCGTGGTTTCCGGTAACCCAACTTGCAGTGACATCAATCAATCATTTCTTTTAACAATCATAAGTCAGAAAACTGACCGATCTTACTATGATTAGGTACCATCGCGACTGAGATTGCTGTACAGCATGTTCGTATTAATGGGAGCCACGATAGCTCAGTGGTTAGTGAACTTGACTACAGAGGAAAATAGGTCGGATTCGATCCTAATCAACGGCTTCAGGGTTCACCCAACTTTCGGCAGGGGCGTAATACCGACAACATAACCTCAAAAATCATGTGCGGAAGATCTGTAAAAATTATGGTCATTGAAACCATATTCCCCAAAAGCCACTTGACGTGATGCGGCACTCTAACTTTTTGTTTTACTTTTATTTTTTTAAAATAACAATTTTGACTGAGATGTGTGGTAAGCACCAAAATATCTACATGATCTTCTTCTGCTTCTTTCCTTCCTCATCTGCCTTCCAGCGTCGAGGGGAGATATAATTTGCGGTCTTTTGCTCTTCTGTTCGCCTCTGCTGCTGTTATGTTTCCTAGTGCTTCTAATATTCCATCGATCCATTTTTTTCGTGGTCGACCCTTGGGTCTGTTGTTCTCACAACGTTTGTTGAAGGCTCGTTGTGTTGTGTTTTCTTCTTTCTGCCTTGTCACGTGGCCGAACCATTTTATCTGTTGTTTCCTTATATATTCTATGGCTGGGGCTATTCCTAGCTTTTTTTCTCAGTTCTTCATTTCTGATCTTATCTCTCAGACTGTTTCCTGTCATTCGTCTAACACATTTCATCTCTGTAGAGGTTATTTTCTTTATTGTTCTTGCATCTAGGGTCCAGGTCTGGCATTGGTAGCACAACGTTGGGATGAAGATTGTATTGTATAGTGCTCGTTTTGCCTCCAGAGTTATTTCCTTGTTGGACAATAGTGGTGATAACTGTCCAATGATTTGACAAGCTCTGTTGCATCTTGATTCTATCTCTGCTGTTTGGGAATTGTCGTTTGTCACTAAACTTCCTACATCTACATGATGCCTGGATTATTTCACCTGCAACACGAGCCGTGTGATTATCCTATCAGGCGACAATCTCACGATGTCTAACTCCAATTTATTGTTTATGTTTTTTATAAAACGCAGCTGATTAACCAGCCCTTGTAATCATCTTGTGGGATCATCCATCTATTATTAGTCATTCATTTTGCAGTTGGATCGCTTGGCTACAAGAAGCTATGTTCATATTTATTTCTTTCGTTTAGTTTGTGTGTAGTTTTGTCTGCTCTGAAGAAATCATTTATCAACAACTTTAGGATTGTCCTTTGTGGTGTTCTATTTCCTGCCTCCACGACGTTCATTTATTCCTAGTGTGCTAATATGTGGAAAGAGAAAGATACACTTTAGTCCCATACTTTAGCTTCGCCTAGAGTCTCCATTGACAATCTGCGCGACACGTTGAGACTATTGTGTGGTCTTCCTGTTGACGTCGTCGTAGTGTGTCACAGTTCTCACGATTATGATCGTTCTCTAGTATCCCTGCCGCGTATTGCCATTGTGACCTTGTTATACTCCATTACCTGTTTCCTTATAAATCAAATGTACGTTGTCATAAAACAGGCGTGTTCCAAGAAACATGCGCTTAGCAGAGGCGCAGAATTGGTTGCTAGCACCTGGGCAAAACAAATTAGTTGGTTGCTAGAACCAAGGCAAAACAAGTAAATGGGTTGCTAGCATCGATGCAAAACAACAAAATTGGTTGATAGCATCGAGGCAAAACAACAAAATTGGTTGATAGCATCGAGGCAAAACAACAAAATTGGTTGCTAGCATCGATGCAAAACAACTAAATGGGTTGCTAGCATTGAGGCAAAATAAGTAAATGGGTTGTTAGCATCGAGGCAAAACAAGTAAGTGGGTTGCTAGCATGGGGCAAAATAAGTAAATTGGTTGCTATAGTCCGTTCAGAAATTCATAATCAAACCTGAATTAGTTTTGCGTGATAACCGTTTGTTATTTGCTTTCACATTTTGCATGCAATCTTAGGATATTGATGACGTTATAGAAATATTTTTTGCTCTGAGAAATTTGATCTAGTTTAAAAGTTTTCTTCTTTAGGCTATATTAAATTCACCCTGTTCGAATTTGACACCATTTTAGGATATATACATTAATTTGGTGCGGTCGTTGACGTAAAATAGTTTGGCTATTGCAGAAACACTAACTTCAGGAAAATCCCGTGCCTAAAACTGAATTGTTATTGAACGACATGACGCACCACGGCCTTGGCATTAATTACCGAAGGGAAGGCGTATCTTTATTAATTTTGTGATGACTCGGTAGACAATTTGTTGACTTTAAATGCCAACATTGATATCTAAATTACAATGAGTTTGAAATGCAAATTTAGAATGGCAGTCAGTAAATGGCAAACTCAAAAGAACAATTCCGAGCAGCAAAGGCCAGTGCATTATATTAACGCATACTGGAAGCACTGAAAACGGCCTTGTCCATGATCCGGGACTTATTTTCCAATCAAAAAGTACCGACGCTGGGACTACCATATTGAAATGAATGGAAACATTTTCAGGCACTGGTTGGAGAACGATCTTTAACAATCCTGGAGAGACCTTCATGCATAGTCATGGATAATGCATCATAGCACAATGTGGTATCAGAGGAAGACAAAGTGCCTACTGCATCAAATACAAAAGAGCAAATTAGGACATGGCTTGCGAATGAAAATGCCAAATTTGACGACACATATTTAAAACCCGAATTGTTACAACTAGTGAAGAATACGAATAAGAAAAATGTGTACTATGTTGACAAAATCATTGAGAAATACGGCCACACCTCTCTTCGACTCCCTGCATATTATGCGCACCTTAATCCAATCGAACTTGTCTGGGCTCACATCAAAGGACAAGTTGCAGAACAGAACAGGACGTTTAAAATGTGTGATGTTGAAGTTCTGTACCGCGAGTCTCTCTCAAAAATAGACATTCCGTTCTGGAAGAAGTGTGTTGAACATGTCCTGCGGGTGAAAGATGAATACTTGAAACGAGATGGATTACTATTTGTCCAGCCAGTAATGATTATCAACCTCTTGGAATCGTCAGATTCGGAATGATTACAATTAAGATGAATTCAATTCCAGCTGCAGTTAGGACGTCCTGGGGTCTAATGGTGACTGAAGGACAAGACTAATTGTAACCAATTGAATTCATGTTTGCAAATACACATAACGAACAACACCCACAATTAAGCACTATGTAGATACGCCTCTGACAAGAATTGCAGTAAACTGGAAAATTAACACGATTACTGTAAACTCTGAAATTTGAATCAACTTGTGTGATATCGTCATAAAAGATCAAAGGAATTCGCTGATGTGCAAAATCTGTTGTGTTTGTGAAATAAAAAATACCAAAATCTTTGCGTCATCAATATTCTAAGATTGCATGCAAAATGTGAAACCAAAATAACAAGCGGTTATCACGCAAAACTAATTCAGGTGTGATTATGAATTTCTGAACGGACTATAGTATCGAGGCAAAACAAATAAATGGGTTGCTAGCATCGAGGCAAAAACAAATAAGTGGGTTGCTAGCATCGAGGCAAAACAAGTAAATTGGTTGCTAGCATCGAGGCAAAACAAATAAGTTGGTTGCCAGCATCGGGCAAAACAAGTAAACGGGTTGCTAGCATCAAGGCAAAACAAATAAATACGTTGGCAGCACCGAGGGCAAGACAAGTATTGCCCCTCCACCCAAACCCTGTTATTTGTTCAGATATCTAACAATTATATTCTGCTATTAAGAATGTTACACCCACGGTGACCAGATCGCCCACGCTATCCCACATGACCACGTTAGCGCTTACCTCTACTGCATCTCTCATTATTTAGGTGTTCATTAGAAAAGACCAAAACACCTTTTTCAGAATTATATTCAGTCATGTACCACTGAACAAGCAGCAACGGATGAAGAAAAAACCTGGATAAAATACGGAAAGCCAACATACTAGGCAAGAAAATCAAACTTAGAATATTCAACTCAAACGTATTATCAACACTTACCTATGCATGTGAATGTTGGAAGACAACAAAAGAGATTGAGAAAAAACTAAACGCTTTTGAAGAGATGTCTAAGAAAAATACTCTGTGTACAATGGGATGAATTCAAGACTAATATTGAAAAAATAGAAATGGCCATGCAATAAAAGATTTTATCTACAATTAAGGAAAGAAGATGGACATATGTCAGACATGTGCTGAGAAGAGACAAAAAGAGAATTTCAAAACAGGCTCTTCTATGGGAAACATTAGAAAAATATGACGACATAAAGAAATAATAAAAAGAACACTTATAAGAGAAGCAAAATGGGCAGGCATAGATTCATTAGATAAGATGGAACATCTCGCCCAGAATAAGAATGGGTGGCGAATAACACTACAAGCCCTATGTGACGTCTAACTACAAGGATCAAGAATCAAGAAAGATCTTCCCATATCGTTTTCTCCACATTATTTTTATCTTCACAGATTCACTACAGCCACGAACACTTTATGCCCGTCCCTACTTCTAATCGTCTCGTTTGGCAGTGTTTTAGATAACCCTACTATAGCCCTTTCCTTGTAATTTGCAAGCCAAGTTGCTAAGAAGTTAATACACAAACGTTCGTCAGCTCAAAGGATGTTTGACCCATAATAACAATGCACAAATCTTCATCAGCTCAAAGGTTGTTGGACCCATAATAACAATGCACATATCTTCATCAGCTCAAAGGTTGTTGGACCCATAATAACAATACACAAACCTTCATCAGCTCAACGGTTGTTGGACCCATAATAACAATACACAAGCGTTCATCAGCTCAAAGGTTGTTGGACCCATAACAACAATACACAAGCGTTCATCAGCTGAAAGGTTGTTGGACCCATAACAACAATACACAAGCGTTCATCAGCTGAAAGGTTGTTGGACCCATAACAACAATACACAAAACTTCATCAGCTGAAAGGTTGTTGGACCCATAACAACATTACACAAGCGTTCATCAGCTGAAAGGTTGTTGGACCCATAACAACAATACACAAGCGTTCATCAGCTCGAAGGTTGTTGGACCCATAACAACAATACACAAACCTTCATCAGCTCAAAGGTTGTTGGACCCAGAACAACAATACACAAACCTTCATCAGCTCGAAGGTTATTGGACCCATAATAACAATACACAATCGTTCATCAGCTCAAAGGTTGTTGGACCCATAACAACAATACACAAACCTTCATCAGCTGAAAGGTTGATGGACCCATAACAACAATACACAAACCTTCATCAGCTCAAAGGTTGTTGGACCCATAACAACAAAACACAAGCGTTCATCAGCTGAAAGGTCACTGGACCCATAATAACAATGCACAGACTTTCATCAGCTCAAAGGTTGATGGACCCATAACAACAATACACAATCTTTCATCAGCTCAAAGGTTGTTGGACCCATAACAACAATACACAAGCTTTCATCAGCTCAAAGGTTGTTGGACCCATAACAACAATACACAAGCTTTCATCAGCTCAAAGGTTGTTGGACCCATAACAACAATACACAAGCTTTCATCAGCTCAAAGGTTGTTGGACCCATAACAACAATACACAAGCGTTCATCAGCTGAAAGGTCACTGGACCCATAATAACAATACACAAACCTTCATCAGCTGAAAGGTTGTTGGACCCATAATAACAATACACAAACGTTCATCAGCTGAACGGTCGTTGAACCCATAACAACTATACACAAACCTTCATCCGCTGAAAGGTCGTTGGACCCATAATAACAATACACAAACGTTCATCAGCTGAACGGTCGTTGGACCGATAACAACTATACACAAACGTTCATCAGTATGAAAGGTCGTTGGACCCATAATAACAATACACAAACCTTCATCAGCTCGAAGGTCGCTGGACCCATAACAACAATACACAAACGTTCATCAGTTCAAAGGTCGTTGGACCCATAATAACAATACACAAACGTTCATTAGCTGAACGGTCGTTGGACCGATAACAACTATACACAAACGTTCATCAGTTGAAAGGTCGTTGGACCCATAATAACAATACACAAACCTTCATTAGCTCGAAGGTCGCTGGACCCATAACAACAATACACAAACGTTCATCAGTTCAAAAGTCGCTGGACCCATAACAACAATACACAAATGTTCATCGGCTCAAAGGTCGCTGGATCCATAACAACAATACACAAACGTTCATTAGCTGAACGGTCGTTGGACCCATAATAACAATACACAAACCTTCATCAGCTCGAAGGTCGCTGGACCCATAACAACAATACACAAACGTTCATCAGTTCAAAGGTCGCTGGACCCATAACAACAATACACAAACGTTCATCGGCTCAAAGGTCGCTGGACCCATAACAACAATACACAAACGTTCATCAGCTCGAAGGTCGCTGGACCCATAACAACAATACACAAACGTTCATCGGCTCAAAGGTCGCTGGACCCATAATAACAATACACAAACGTTCATCAGCTCAAAAGTCTGGGACCCATAAACACAATACACAAACGTTCATCAGCTCAAAGGTCGCTGGACCCATAACAACAATGCACAAACGTTCATCAGCTCAAAAGTCGCTGGACCCATAACAACAATACACAAACGTTCATCAGCTCAAAGGTCGCTGGACCCATAACAATAATACACAAACGTTCATCAGCTCAAAGGTCGCTGGACCCATAACAACAATACACAAACGTTCATCAGCTCAAAAGTCGCTGGACCCATAACAATAATACACAAACGTTCATCAACTCAAAAGTCGCTGGACCTATAACAGCAATATACAAACATTCATCAGCTCGAAGGTCGCTGGACCCATAACAACAATACACAAACGTAGCGAACTTATCACTACTTCTATCGTGACAATCACTCGCTGAAAATTCAAGTTGTCTCTGTTTTTATTCATTAAAATGAAAAAAAAACAACAACAACAAAAAACGGTGAAATGATCTCTTGTATTGTCCCGTTGTTTTTGTTCTTTATTTCAATTTGTCAAAATTATTCTCAGAAATTACATTCCGTAAACAGATTCTTGTTCATGATTGACAGGTAGAACATCCGTTATCGTCACAAAAGTTGCATGACGGCTCCACCATCGTCAACGATGCGAATCCCAAGCTTCGTTTGACTATCCAACTACGGTATCATTAGATTGTCTCTTCCAGCTATCTAACAATAAACAAAAAAAGTTCCCACTACCATCCTGGTTGGCAAGTTCGGTCTATTCTTCTCCTTTCCTTCCTCATTTGTCTTTTAGCGTCGAGGGGAGATATAATTTGCGGTCTTTTGTTCTTTTGTTCGCCTCTGCTGCTGTTATGTTTCTTAGCGCTTCTAATATTCCATCGATCCATCTTTTTCGACCCTTGGGGCTGGTATTCTAGAAACATTTATTGAGGGCTCGCTATGTTGTGTTTTGATCTTTCTGCCGTGTCACGTGGCGAAACCATTTTATCTGTTGTTTCTTTATATATTCTATGGCGGGGGCTATTCCTAGCTTTTTTTCTCAGTTCTTCATTTCTAATCTTATCTATCAGACTGTTTCGTGTCATTCGTCTGACATATTTAATCTCAGTAGAGGTTAATTTTCTTACTGTTCTTGCATCTATGGTCCAGGTCTGACATTGGTAGCACAACGCGGTCTAATATAAGGTAGAAAACTAAGTCTGAGGTTGAAAGGAACGTGCCTCGTCAAGAAGTAGACGAAACACCCAAGCCAGAAAGCTTCTGAACGTAGGTCCCTGTTTTATGTTGAAAAAACTGTGTGTCCCAATGTTGTACAAGATCACTGTGTCATTTTGGTTTCAAGCAAACCTGTCAAGACTGCCCAGCCTGTTTGTGAATTCTCTGCCCCCGACATATTTTCCTGGATGGTCAGGCTATTCATCTTGATCCTTCCCGCGTCGTTAGACGTCACAAAGGGCTTGTAGTTTTTGTTCGCTATCCACATCTATTCTGGGCGAGATGTTCGATCTTATCTAATGGGTCTATGCCTGTCAACTTAGCTTCTATTATAAGTGTTCTTTTCGGTGTCTCTCTAGGTCTTCCTCTTTTTCTGTTTCCTGATGTTTCTCATAGAGGAGCCAGTTTTGGAATTCTCTTTTTGTCTCTTCTCAGCACATGTTCGATATATGTTCACATTCTCTTCCTAGCTGTAGATATGCTCTTTGGTTGCAGTTCCATTTCCCTTATTTCAATCTTTTTCTTGAATTTATTCCATTGTACACAAAATAATTTTTCTTAGGCATTTATCTTCAAAAGCATTTAGTTTTTTTTTCTCAATTTCTTTTCTTGTTTTCCAGCTGTCACATGCATAGGTAAGTGTTGATTATACGTGTGAGTTTAATTTCCTAAATCTGCTTCTCTTGCTTAGTATTTTTTTCTTTCAGTATTTTATTTAGGTTTCTTTTTGATGCGTTGCTGCTTTTGCCATCCTGCTTATGATCTATTTCTTTGTTTCATCTTCTTGTCTGTAATCATCTGTTATTCATCAACAATGATAATATTTTCTGTATTCTGAAGATAAGTAAATAAATTAGCCTGAATTTTGAGACAGTAATACTGTTCTACTCCTTCAAAAAGTGTTCATATTCATGTAGCCGTTGGTCTTTTTCTGTTGATGTTTCACAAATTACTTCCGCTTGTGTTTGCACCATCAGACAAACACTTCTGTTAGGCGTGACTGATGTGTGTAGGACCACTTTACCTCCGTACATCTTTGACTATAATGTTGTCTTTGCATTAATACGGAATACTAAATAACCATTCAAGGCTATGTATGAAAGTGTTCCTTGTTGCGGTTTCCTTATATTCAAAGTCCGGCTTGTTGCAGGAGCTACTGAGTTAGGTGCTCAGTGCATACCGTGAGCTGTGTGTTTCATCCGTTTTGATCAAGTTTCGATATTCCAATTGTTTAAGATGAATGATGATATCGTATGACAGGGAACAGTTGGCTGTGTTCACTATCTGTGCGGTTTCATCTTATGTCTTTTGGCGTGTGCTGGGACTGCTAATGATGGGGACTACAGTTACCTTTCTTTGTTTAGGAGATGAGATAATAATTCTGATGATTCCACTGGCACGGCCGGTTAAGAAATTATGGATTTTAATTAGTTTGTAGTGATACCGGGGCCTTCCATAACCAAAGAACCATTAAATATATAATTGTAAATAGCCGCTTTACTAAAAATATTACAGTACAAAATTATCTTGCAGTCTTCTTTTATTAAAGCTGCTACATACAATTTGATGTTTATTCTTCCACGTTTCATCCAACGTTACAGCGGCCACGTACGATATTAAATATCTGTTGTTGTTCTTGCATGATGTCATGTCACGAGTTGATAACGGGAAGGTTACCTTTGCTCATCGAGTGCTGCAGGTCGTAATGACTATCTTAACATTTCCGGCTTTCACTGGAGAACTTGGAGTTCGTCTACTCCCAGACTTTGCTGGAAAACTACTTGTGCCTAGATTCACTGATTTACTAGGTCTTCTATATCAGTGATAGCTACCACTATAGAGAACACCGCGATCCTCACTTCTGTTATCCAGCCTATATTAATGAATGTTTTAAACCGCGGGAGATCGACAAGTGGGTAGAACCACTAAATCTTGTTCCCGTGATGATCCGTCGATCCTGCTGAAGCAAAGCTCCCCCGTTTTATATATTTCTGCCTACCTCTCTTCATTTTGTGGTGAGAAATGGTGCAATCATGTAGTACATGCTCCATAGGTGGATAATCCATCTCGCCTTTGAAGAATGATCTGACTGGAGAAGCTTATGCATGTGTTTCTTCAATTTGGTACAACTTGTAGGCCTGAAGTGAGTAGTTTGTCCCTGACATCGTTATTTCTAAAGAAAAACTTGCAGAAACAAGTGATTGCTGAGAGACCTCATCTCTGACGCAAGCATGAATGGCGGTGCTTGATGATGATGATGTCCACATATTTCTGTCTAGTTGGTTTTATTGTTTAAACACATCTGGGTTTCCTTAAAAATGTGTATAGTCGTTTATATCTCGAGATGATGTTATCTTAACTGTTTGACATTCATGAATTCCAACTTCTGTCGAGAGGTATAGACACAATCTGTCCAGAGATAAAGACAACAATCTGTCCAGATATATAGACAACAATCAGTCCAGAGATATAGACAACAATCTGTCCAGAGATATAGACAACAATCTGTCCAGAGATATAGACAACAACATGTCCAGAGATATAGACAACAATATGTCCAGAGATATAGACAACAACATCCAGAGATATAGACAACAATCTGTCCAGAGATATAGACAACAACATCCAGAGATATAGACAACAATCTGTCCAGAGATATAGACAACAACATCCAGAGATATAGACAACAACATGTCCAGAGATATAGACAACAATCTGTCCAGAGATATAGACAACAATCTGTCCAGAGATATAGACAACAGTCTGTCAACATATATAGACAACAATCTATCAAGTGATATAAACAACCTGTCAAGATATATAGACAACAATCTGTCCATAGGTATAGACAACAACCTGTCCAGAGATATAGACAACAATCTGTCCAGAGATATAGACAACAATCTGTCCAGATATATAGACAACAATCTGTCCAGAGACATAGACAACAATCTGTCCAGAGATATAGACAACAATATGTCCAGAGAAATAGACAACAATCTGTCTAGAGATATAGACAACAATATGTCCAGAGATATAGACAGCAATATGCCCAGACATATAGACAACAATCTGTTCAGAGATATAGACAACAACCTGTCCAGATATATAGACAACAATCTGTCCAGAGATAAAGACAACAATCTGTCCAGAGAAATAGACAGCAATCTGTCTAGAGATATAGACAACAATATTTCCAGAGATATAGACAACAATCTGTCCAGAGATATAGACAACAACATGTCCAGAGATATAGACAACAATATGTCCAGAGATATAGACAACAACATCCAGAGATATAGACAACAATCTGTCCAGAGATATAGACAACAACATCCAGAGATATAGACAACAATCTGTCCAGAGATATAGACAACAACATCCAGAGATGTAGACAACAACATGTCCAGAGATATAGACAACAATCTGTCCAGAGATATAGACAACAATCTGTCCAGAGATATAGACAACAGTCTGTCAACATATATAGACAACAATCTATCAAGTGATATAAACAACCTGTCAAGACATATAGACTACAATCTGTCCATAGGTATAGACAACAACCTGTCCAGAGATATAGACAACAATCTGTCCAGAGATATAGACAACAATCTGTCCAGATATATAGACAACAATCTGTCCAGAGACATAGACAACAATCTGTCCAGAGATATAGACAACAATATGTCCAGAGAAATAGACAACAATCTGTCTAGAGATATAGACAACAATATGTCCAGAGATATAGACAGCAATATGCCCAGAGATATAAACAACAATCTGTTCAGAGATATAGACAACAACCTGTCCAGATATATAGACAACAATATGTCCAGAGATATAGACAACAATATGTCCAGAGAAATAGACAGCAATCTGTCTAGAGATATAGACAACAATATTTCCAGAGATATAGGCAACAACATGTCCAGAGATATAGACAACAATATGTCCAGAGATATAGACAACAATATGTCCAGAGATATAGACAACAATATGTCCAGAGATATAGACAACAATATGTCCAGAGATATAGACAACAATATGTCCAGAGAAATAGACAGCAATCTGTATAGAGATATAGACAACAATATTTCCAGAGATATAGGCAACAACATGTCCAGAGATATAGACAACAATATGTCCAGAGATATAGACAACAATATGTCCAGAGATATAGACAACAATATGTCCAGAGATATAGACAACAATATGTCCAGTGATATAGATAACAATATGTCCAGAGATATAGACAACAATATGTCCAGAGAAATAGATAACAATCTGTCTAGAGATGTAGACAACAATCTGTCTAGAGATATAGACAACAATATGTCCAGAGATATAGACAACAATCAGTCCAGAGATATAGACAACCATATGTCCAGGTTTTCCTATTTTCCCGTGTTGATAGTCTTGCTAAAATATATGGCATTTCTTCACCTACCACAAACAAACACATCAGATAGTCTCCAGTGAAAGTTTCTTGTTTTGATCGAACCAGTTATCAACACGACATTGAACTAATTATACAGAACTCAACAACCTTGTTTGAGTTATTGATATTCATGCTATTTTGTGCTGATCAATTCTTATTGTATTCTTTACGTTTGCCTTTCTTTAAACCACTTTTTTGTGGAGTACATTGTCAACATGAACCTTTTTGTGAACTATTATAGAAGTTGCTACAATGACTCAATGTTTATTCCAGTCGCTGTTCGGAATTAAAAAGTACGAGCTAGGTGCTCAGAACATCAATAAATACATCACTCACTTACCATTTTCCGCACTCACCCCCTTTTGTTTGTTTTTTTTTTTTCAGCGAATTTTTGTTTCAAGATAATAACTTTTGTTTTCTTTCTACACAGCTCCCTCTTTAATTAATAAAATATTGGCATTTTGTTCAATTCCTTACAAATGGTCATATTTTGTTCAGTTTTTAACAAATAATCACAATTTGTTAATTTTTTTATTTATTTTACAAATTATCACATTTTGTTCAATTCTTTACAAATGATCACATTTTGTTCAATTCTTTACAAATGATCACATTTTGTTCAATTCTTTACAAATGATCACATTTTGTTCAATTCTTTACAAATGATCACATTTTGTTCAAATCTTTACAAATGATCATATTTTGTTCAATTCTTTACAAATGGTCACATTTTGTTCAATTCTTTACAAATGATCACATTTTGTTCAATTCTTTACAAAATGATCACATTTTGTTCAATTCTTTACAAATGATCACATTTTGTTCAAATCTTTACAAATGATCACATTTTGTTCAATTCTTTACAAATGGTCACATTTTGTTCAATTCTTTACAAATGATCACATTTTGTTCAATTCTTTACAAAATGATCACATTTTGTTCAATTCTTTACAAATGATCACATTTTGTTCAATTCTTTACAAATGATCACATTTTGTTCAGTTTCTTATATTATTTATCATCCCTTATCTCACCAAATAACATCCCTTTCTTGTTTTATTTTACCATTTCTTACAAATATTCATTTCTCCTCTACTTCTTATAGGTATTTCTATTGCCCCCCCCCCCCCCCACACAAATCCTGAGGAAAAGGTGAGTGATGATCCGTTACAACATTGGTTCAACATCAACGACTTGCGATGCCAGTACCTTCTAATACATTCAACTATTGACAATACAATATCTGTCATTAGTAAAACTATTGAAAAAGAAAAACATATCCCTATATATGAGATTCACCAGACAGCTTAAGAGAATGGCTTGGCAGAAGGTCAACAACAGAAATGATAAATATCTGTCGCGATCAGAAATTGTGGAGAGAAATGATCACCTACGCCAGCACGCCCGGTACTTGGTGATGATGATATATGAGATCCACAAACTGTATAGAGCAATAAGCTCATATTTGAATATTATACATTTAATATAATATACATTTGAATGTTATTAGGCCAAGCCATGCTATATCATATTTCTTTCTTACGTTCATATCTTAACTTATGTCTTACAACTACTGCTATTATCATATTACAACTATTTCTATCTTATACAATGTATTACAATTACTACTATTTTTTTCTATTTCTTTCAACTATTTATCATCATTATGTGCCATGCCGGTTGACGTAGGCGATCAAGTCCTTCCGCAATTTTCTATCCACACTGTATTACTTTGACTGTTTTCCATGCTATGACACCGAGCTATCTACATGTAGTATCTTCTCTCTTCGTCCTTTACGATATGTTTTTCCCTGTATGTTACCAGTAGTAATAAAGTTCTCTAACTTTCCTCTTTTTTTGATGTGTCCGAAAAATGTCGATTGTTTCTTTCTGCTGTTTTATAATAGATCATTTTTTTTTTATATCGGCCTCTTCGATAATGCCCCTGTTGATCTTTTTAGCTGTCCAGGGAACTTTCAACATTTATCTTAGAAATCCCATTTCTGTGGCCTCTAATCGTCTTTCCGTTTGTGTGCCTATTGTCCATGATTCGCTGCTGTTGGTTAGAATTGGTTCTATATAGCACCGACTCTTTCACACTTCTATTGACATAAACCTGTTGCACAAAGCGTGTTTCATTTTCTGAAATGCTGTTTTGACCCAAGCTATTCTGCTTGTTATTTCTGTGGTGCATCTTCCGACTGGCGTTAATATGTGCCCAAGTATTTCAGATTTGCACTGTTTTTTTTTATTCTGCATGATAGTGGTGATTGTTTCTTCGATGTTACCATTGCTTCTGTTTTCTTACTATTTTGACTACGATTTTTCTTGTTGCTTTCTTTTACGACTATTTCTATCATTTCTTGTAGTTCATTCTCCGTCTCTGCTATTAAGTCTGTGTCTCCATATATCGCAAATTGTACACCTATTTATATTTTAACAAATTTCTTGCAATCGTTTCTATTTTATCCTATTTCTTACAGCCACTCTTATCTTAACCTATTAACGACACTGCAGATATAGACAATACTTCAGGCAAACGAAAGACAGATAGACCAAAGCACATTTATTGCACTTATATCTTTCGTGTCATATTTCTTACAACTTTTCTTATATTAACCTATTTTTTATAACTATTTCTTTCTTACCATATTTCGTACAACTACTTTTATCTTAAATTACTTATTACAACTATTTATATCATATCATATTTCTTACAACCCTTTCCATCTTAAACTGATTCTTACAATTGTTTCTAATTTATCCTATCTCTTGCAGCTATTTTTATATTACTCTATTTCTTACAAATATTTCTATCTTATCCTGTTTCTTACAAGGCTGTGTTCTGTCGCCGGATTTGTTTTAACTTTACAGCGAACATATTATGAAATCAATAGTAGACAAAAAAGGAATTGAAGTCAACGGTCACAACATAAATAATTTACGATATGCGGAGGACACAGTCTTAATGGCAGAGACAGAGAATGAGCTACAAGAAATGATAGACATAATAATAAAAGAAAGCAACAAGAAAGGTCTCAGTCTGAATAGTAAGAAAACAGAAGTAATGGTTATATCGAAGAAACAATCACCACCATCATGCAGCATAAAAATAAAAAAGACAAATCTGAAACAAGTGCAACGTTTGAAAAACTTGGGCACAGTGATAACATCAGATGGAAGATGCAACACAGAAATAAAAAGCAGAATATCTCAGGCCAAAATAGCATTTCAGAAAATGAAAAATATCTTATGCAACAAATCTATGTCAATAGAAATGAGAAAGAGAGTTCATCGGTGCTATATAGAACCAATTCTGACCTATGGAAGCGAATAATAGACAATAGACAAACAAATGGAAAGACGATTAGAGGCCACAGAGATGGGATTTCTCAGAAGAATGTTGAAAGTTCCCTGGACAGCTAAAAAGACCAATGAGAAAGTTCTCAAAGAGGCCAACACAAAAAGGGGGCTCTTAAAAACATCAGAAAGAAGCAATCAACATTTTTTTGGACACATCATGATAAGAGGAAAGTTGGAATACTTGGTTACAACTAGCAAAATAAAAGGAAAGAGAGATCGCGGACGACAAAGAGAGAAAGTACTGGATAGCTTGGTGTCATGGCATGGAAAACAGTCAACAACAGAACTCATACAATGCACTATGGATAGAAGATATTGGAAAGACATCATCGCCAACGCCAACAGGTACGGCACATGATGATGATGATTTCTACTCTTATCCTATTTCTTACTTTGAATCTTTAAAACGTAACATCAACATTCTAGCTGTCACCAGACCTTGATATTGCAACATAACCCCCCCCCCCCCCCCGCGCCCCCCCCCCCCCCCCCGTTTAACTGACTTCCCTCCCAGGTAATCTATGTCTCTTCCCGCATCTACTTCTTGCCAATTAGGACTAGACCCAGCCGCTCGTCATATTCAACAGATTCCTAATTGGGCGACAGAACGGCGAAAAATCTGAGCAGGGTAATTTCCCAAAGACCATCACCCTCTTGTGGCATGTCCAATGACGTAGGTGATCAATTTTCTTAACAGTGGTTTTTTTTTTTCTACATTCCAGCGTAGCTATGACGCAACACAATCTGCGTATCACATGACCTTTGTTGATAAAATTTAAAGACTTTAGTTCAGTGGTTCAGAGAGTGGGCAGATAGTTCCATGATCTTAGAGGAATGGAAACCATAGAGGCTGAGTGACTAGCGCTCTTGTAACTGACAGGAACGGCCCGTGTTCAATTCAGATGCCATAATTTTTTTTTACTAATCGATACGACTGTCGGGTTGTCGATCTAGCTCCTAATATAATGTACCAAATATTTCTTCTTAAATGGAAAGTAGAACAGCCTGAGCTGAGGTCACAGTACTCATGGAACGTTGTCGATGGTCTTTGAAAAATATGGTCATTAAACGCCGTATTCCTCATACTTTCTTAAAGGAGGGATTTATGAGAAATTTGCAAACAAATGAAATGACGATGAGATGTAGCGGGGTGGGGGGGGGTGTGTAAGGATGTAAGGAAATAGATGTAGTTGGGTATAGAGTAAAGACAATGTTAGAACCATTGTAGGTAAGGTGAGATTTGAGAACCGCCGTGAGTTGAGAGAGTGGCACGGGACGGTTGATAGTGGTGAGTGGAGACTGGAAAAATCTCGTGCGATAAGTGAATGAGGAGTAACTCTAGAGTGAGTTGTCTTGAGATGGTGAGATTGATTTTGAGTGGCTGAGTGATGCCGTAGGTGATTTGTGATTGGTTGGAATACGATGTACTTAAACACTTAGGGAGATAGAAAGACAAGTCCAGTTTAGGTGGCAAAGACAAGTCCAGTTTAGGTGGCAAAGACAAGTCCAGTTTGGGTGGTGGAGAGAAGTCCAGCTTAGGTAGAGGTTAGTAGTCCAGTGTAGATGGAAAGACAAGTTCCAACTTAGTCAGTTTAGTTAGATGGAGTCATCCAAGACTTAAAGAGTGCTTGCTAGGAGACGGCCGCGCTACTAGGCGCCAGCTCGGTCAGTGGGAACAGAGAAAAACGAAACTCACTCTTTTTTTAAATAGGAGTTTATGTGGAGTTTCCAAACACAGATATAGATCAGAAGTGAGTAGAGAAAGTCTAGATAAGTCACCTGTAAGTGTAGGGCGAGAGTAGGAATGTAACGGACTAATAGCATTGAGAACACAGAAGCAGGTGACATAAGGCGGTAGTATGCCAAAACTTTATTAGACCTACTGGATAGACTGGAGCAGATAGTCAGACAGCCCAGTACATGTATATAGCTTGTTATCATCAGCACTTTGTAAATAAAACAAGTTATGTATTGTATTATTCTTGACTTGTGTGACCTCCATTGTGTATGGCTGTGTAATCGATTGTTCCAGTGGGCCTATTTGGGCCGATCAACAACGCGAAGTACAAACCATTATGAGGCCGATCAACACAACGCGAAGTACAAACCATTATGAGGACGATGAACACGTGCAGTCCATACGATCAGGCACGGAGCTAAGTGACGAGTCGCTCTGAACGTAATTACCGAGGGAGAAGCGAAGAAAGACCAGACGGTGTCCAGCTGAGCCCGGGTGACCACAGTCACTCTTTGTGTAACGGGAAGCGAGCGCTAAATGAACGGGACGCCAACGGTCCTGTTTCTAATATTCCTGATTCAAGTCATATCAAGGTTTTCTCAGTAATACTCGCAGCAGATCAGCACAACGAGTACATATTTCAACGACGGCGACCGAAACAGCCAGCGGTCAAGCAAGTTGACGTGTCACCAACACTTCAAGAAGTTATACAGTCCACCACCATCACTGTATGCAAAGAACACCACCTTCAAGATTACAGAGAGCCACAGAGATTGGATTTCTAAGAAGAATGTTCAGAGTTTCTTGGAAAGCTAAAACTATCAACGAGGCAATTCTCAAAGAGGCCAGAACAAAAAGTGAGCTCATAAAAAAACATCAGACAGTAACAATGAACATTTTTTGGGCACATCATAAGAAGAGGAAAATTTGAATATTTTATTACAACTGACAAAATACAGGGAAAGAGAGATCATGGACGACAAGGAGAGAGGATACTAGATAAACTTTGTGTCGTGGCATGGAAAACAGTTAAAAGCAGAATTGATGCGATGAACTGTGGACAGAAAATTGTAGATAGACATGCCAACGCCAATCGATACAGTGCATGATTATAATGATGATGGTGATGATGATGATGAGCAGTATGGTTATCCAATGCATTACTTGAGCTCATAGACGGAGAAATTGAGGTTTCCTGAGATAACTCTTATTTTGTTTAAGAAGAAAGCCTTAGGAGTTTTTATTTTCGTTTTTTTTTGTTTGTTTTCTTTTGCGTTCCACGAGCTTTTAGATCGAGCGAAGGCCTTTACAGATTTGTGGGCATTTTCAGGGACCGAAATATTCGGGATACTTGTTTTATTTCCACTACACACTAACATACTCATCACTTTCCTGAGAGTGTCCTCATTGTGAGTTGGCGTCCCTCGCCACATTCGCAGATATCCTCCGACTTCAGAGAGACTCATATTTTTAATGTGTAGTCTAACCTTATAGACATATTTTTCTAACAATTTTGAAAGGGAAGATGGCTTATGACCTATTCTTTATGACTTTTAACTGACAAGAGTTCTTTAACGTACACAGAGTGCACGCATGACCTCTGCCGCTTTATGAGAGAGCGAAACATCGAATCTCACTACTCAGAGACAGGGGAGAGCAAAGCCACGAAGAAACACCGGGTTCGAAGAGAAAAATCCCCACCGCTTGCAACGGGATTCGAACCGCGACCTTCTAACTCAGAATCTGGTGTCTTACTTCTAGACCACCCAGAACCCTGCAGGAGTTAGACAAACGTTGAAGTAATTTTTAAAGACAAAACAAGGATAAGAAGTATTTTTAAAAAATATATTTTAAAAATATTGGAAATACTTGTCTGTAATTTTGCATTTATATTGCTCAATCATTTTGTTTATGTATACAAACGTACCACTGCTCTACAATAGACTATGTCGCTAGGGTAAATGATAAATAACTCTCGAGATCGAAAATTGTGGAGAGACATGATCACCTACCCCAGCAGGCCCGGTACTTGATGATGATGATGATGATGATGATGATGATGATGATGATGATGATGATGATGATGATGATGATGTCGCTAGGGAGTGATATAATAACATGAGGTTATACATAACACAACGGGGATTTTTTTTTCTTTAGTTCGCCAGCTTCTGACGAAGTCCCTAGAGACTGGGAACTGAATTTTGCGTGTTAATCCATTTTTCCCTGGCAGCCATGTGCACAGGGGTCCCTCGCCGCACAGGCAGATAACTCCGACTTCGGAGATACTCCTATTTTTTTCCGTCGATGAGTAATTAAGTTTCAAGCCGGGCCTCGAGTGCTGAGGCCAGGGGTGGTTGCCGCAGAGAGAAATCATAAATAAAAATCCCAACCAACCAGGATTTGAACTAACAACCTCTCTGTCTCGAGGCCGGCGTCTTGCCTCGAGACCAACCAGTCCCCCATACACAGATATATATATATAAAAAAAATAAAATTAACACTAGATAGCTGACTAATAATTTATCAAAACAAAATTAAATTAAAGAATAAATATATAAAAACGATGTGTTTTCATGTTAGTGCTTTTTTTTTTGGAAGGGTGGGGGGGGGGATTTGACTGGTCAAAAGATAAGACGCAGACAGCAAGGTCCCGGGTTTGAATCCCACAAGCTGTGGAAACTTTCTCACATCGAATCTGTCCGTGGTTTCTACGTGATTATGCCCTCCCCTAGTCTCTGAATAGTTAGATTATGTGACTAGTTCTCTCGAACAATGAAAAAAAAAACAGGAGGTGCAGTGTGCACTCTGCACACCTGAAAGTACCTTTGCCAGTGAAAAAAAAACAGAGTAGGCCAAAAATGTCCGCATTCGGGAAGCGATGTTAAACAACAATATCTACCCATGTCCAAGACGGATGTATCGGGCCTTAAGATGAAGATATTAAAGCTTGCTGTAACCTAGCGACACAACGCATCCACGCCTACTGGAAGCTCAAGAAGAAAAATAAGTGTTTTCACACGAATGAGACTGTTAGCAAGTAGAGAGAGGAACAAGAAACTAGTAGCCTTCGTCAGTCATAGCTGGCTATATAGTAGCCTCCGTCAGTCATAGCTAGCTACATAGTAAGCTCCGTCAGTCATAGCTGGCTATAGTAGCCTCAGTCACTCATAGTTGGCTATAGTAACCTCCATAAGTCATAGTTGGCTATAGTAACCTCCGTCAGTCATAGCTAGCTATATAGTAACCTCCGTCAGTCATAGTTGGCTATAGTAGCCTCCGTCAGTCATAGCTAGCTATATAGTAACCTCCGTCAGTCATAGCTGGCTATAGAAGCCTCAGTCAGTAATAGTTGGTTATAGTAGCCTCAGTCAGTCATAGTTGGCTATAGTAGCCTCTGACCACTCGTCTACTTTATAGTGATCCCCCGATGATCGTCATCAAACGCGACAAGAATTTGGGAGATATTCTGGTTAGGAGCCATCTCTCTCGCTCCGACCATTAACACTTCACTAACACTGAATCTAACACTGATAAAGCCCCTTGTGGTCGGAACTGTATCACCTGTGCCTATGTGCTCCCCACTGACTCTGTCTTATTCCCTAAAGGACGGTTCGAGATCAAGCATGGCTTCACATGTGTGTCCCGTAACATCATTTATGCTATCATATCCCAACGATACCACATGACTTACACTGGCGAGCCTGGGAAAAGATTTTGTGAAAATCTACAATTAGTAGAGATGGCCCTGATAAAGTCCATCGACGGCCCTGATAAAGTCCATCGACGGCCCTGATAAAGACCACTGACGACCCTAATAAAGACCACTGACGGCCCTTATAAAGACCACTGACGGCCCTGATAAAGACCACTGACGGCCCTTATAAAGACCACTGACGGCCCTGATAAAGACCACTGACGGCCCTTATAAAGACCACTGACGGCCCTGATAAAGACCACTGACGGCCCTTATAAAGACCACTGACGGCCCTGATAAAGACCACTGACGGCCCCTGTTAACTTCATCCACGGCCCTGAAAAAGAACAAGGAGAAACCACCCAGGTAATTGTTTTTATTCCACTTTAGAATTATCGCTCCATGAGCCTGGTATTTGGCAACAAAATAAATAAATAAATGCACGTGCAGACATGAGCACATAAACACCCAGCCACAATAATACCAGTGCTAAATTAATAGTTGGCTATTTGTGGTGTCTATTTCAGGCGGCAATCTTCAGGGCTTTCTCTATTAATGACATGAACACCTAGCAATGTTGTGACTAGCCGTGCTTCTGTTATGACAACACGGGCAGACAATTAGAACAGAACTCAGGGGACACAATTAGGGCACAGTAGTTACTCAAATAATATTTTTAAAACACAATTTAATTGTAGTTTGTTGCAATGTTTCATTTTATCTTGAATTGTTTTTTTTTTCCCTTCAAGTGAGTTAATGTACCTTCAAACTGTTTTACGGCAATGGGTTGTCACGTTCTGTGATAATGTTATGCATTTCTGTCATTAAATAACAGAAGAGTTTCCTGTCGTGTAACCACACCATCTTTGTGGGGTACAGGTCTGGTTCCTTCTCAAAAACATAGAATACACGCATGTCAACAAAAAGACATGAATTTGCTTATTTGTGATAATAGAAGGACTTTAAGACACATATGGTTATGGAAGGCCACGGTATCACTGCAAACGAATTAAAATCCATACTTGCTCAACCGCCCGTGCCAGTGGAATCATCCGAATTAATATCTCATCTCCCAAACAAAGAAAGGTAGCTGTAGTCCCCCATTATAGCAGTCCCAGCACACGCCAAAGACATAAGGCGAAACCGCACAGAAAGTGAAAAGAAATGTATGTTCCCTGTCATACGATATCATCGTTCATCGTAAACAATTGGAATATCGAAACACGATCAAAACAGATGAAACGCACAGCTCATGGTGTGCACAGAACACTTAACTCAGTAACTCCTACAACAAGCCGGACTTGGAATATATGAGGAAACTGCAACAAGGAACACTTTTCAGACATAGCCTTTAAGACACAAATTCTCATTTTGAACAAAACTCCTGCAATACTGTAGAGTGGTGTCAGACCTGCAGATAATGGACAATGCCGCCTGAGTTATGAAAGGTCTCGGTCAGACTTAGGGTACACTGTGAAGGATAATCATGGAACAATATGAAATGGAGGAACATTGCTGCTGCTGCTTTGTCACTTCACATGATTGACTGTCACATAACGTGACTGCTTTGTCACTTCACATGACTGACTGTCACATAACGGGACTGCTTTGTCACTTCACATGACTGACTTTCACATAACGTGACTGCTTTTTCACTTCACATGACTGACTGTCACATAACGGGACTGCTTTGTCACATCACATGATTGACTGTCACATAACGTGACTGCTTTGTCACTTCACATGACTGACTGTCACATAACGGGACTGCTTTGTCACTTCACATGACTGACTGTCACATAACGGGACTGCTTTGTCACTTCACATGACTGACTGTCACATAACGGGACTGCTTTGTCACTTCACATGATTGACTGTCACATAACGGGAATGCTTTGTTACTTCACATGACTGACTGCCACATAACGGGACTGCTTTATCACTTCACATGACTGACTGTCACATAAAGAGACTGCTTTGTCACTTGAAATGACTGTTTCTCACATAACGTTACTGCTTTGTCACTTGACATGACTGTTTGTCACATAACGGGACTGCTTTGTCACATCACATGATTGACTGTCACATAACGGGACTGCTTTGTCACATCACATGATTGACTGTCACATAACGGGACTGCTTTGTCACTTCACATGACTAACTGTCACATAACGTGACTGCTTTGTAACTTCACATGACTGACTGTCACATAAAGGGACTGCTTTGTCACTTGACATGACTGTTTCTCACATAACGTGACAGCTTTGTCACTTGACATAACTGTTTGTCACATAACGTGACGGCTTTGTCACTTTACATGACTTTGTCACATAAAGTGACTTTTTTTTTCACTTGACATGACTTTGTCACATAAAGTGACTGTTTTGTCACTTGACATGGCTGTTTGTCGATACCTGGCCACGAAAAAAGGAAGATTTTGTATTTTTTCTACTTTCCACATAACGTTCACCACTGTCCCATTTCGGCGTTCAATTTGTCTTCCTAACTCTAGACTTGACTGATGTGCTCAAAACATCCAAGCAGAACATTAACACGGTACAACACATTCTCTAGCAAGATACACAATGTTTCTGTTCCCGGGGCGCGCAGCTTGGCGAGATAATTAGCTATAGTTAATATATATATATAGTTAATTTACATGTAGTTGCATTCTAGAATTGTGGTTTTACAGAAGAATGTTGAGAATACCATGGACAGCTAAGAAAAGTAATGAAAACGTTCTGAAGGAGGCCAAAGCAAAAAGAGAGCTAATTTCCAATATTTGGAAGAAACAATCATAATTTTTTGGTCAATTAATGAGAAGAGAACAGCTGGAATATATTGTAACAACTGGGAAAATTGAGGGACGAAGAGATAGAGGGAAGCAAAGAGAAAAGATACCAGACAGCTTAAGAGAATGGCTTGGCAGAAGGTCAACAACAGAAATGGTAAATAACTGTCGTGATCGAAAGTTGTGCAGAGACATGATCACCTACGCCAGCAGGCCAGGTACTTGTTGATGATGAGGCATTCTAAACTCCACCTTACCGCGAATCGACAGTTTAAATAAAAAGCCTTCCCTTCCTCAACATGGTGACCTAAGCACATACAAGTAACATTATACTGTCTGACACGACAACTATATACCATTATCATCATTAGGTTGAATGTCCTTTGCAAAACGTAGCATTAACAACAACCCGTCTAAAAGAATATGTGTCTCTAGTCAGATCTCCCACAGAATGTAGCATTAATAGCAGCCCGTCTGAAAGAATCTCTGTCTCTAGTCAGATCTCCCACAGAACGTTGCATTAACAGCAGCCCGTCTGAAAGAATCTCTGTCTCTAGCCAGATCACCCACAGAACGTTGCATTCACTACAACCCGTCTGAAAGAATCTTTGTCTCTAGCCAGATCTCCCACATAACGGTGCATTCATCCCAGCCCGTCTGAAAGAATCTCTGTCTCTAGCCAGATCTCCGACTTCTGTTGTCATTTTCAAGGTCTCCTTCATGTCTTGAAACCGCTTTCTTCTTGGTCTGCCCCTAATGCGTCGTCCAAGAGCCATACCTTCCATTATTGTTCTTTCCAGCTCCTTTTGGTTTTTAACGTGGTCAAAGTATTTTAATTTCCTCAGTAAAAAGGTGTCTATAAGGCAGTTCTTGTTAATGTTTGCTCTTATTAATTATCCAACTATATACTGCTAACATTTAATTCACTTTTTCATGAAGACACCGATGTAGCGCTGAGGCTAGAATACTTACCTCGTCCTCGTTAATAACTTTACAATCACATATGATAAAGATTAGTTCTCCTCCCCGCCCTTGTGACTTCTTGTGAAATTATGTTCTTCCTACCTATCGGAGACGGACGAAAATACATAGGTCCCGTGTTCATTTAAGCACGATAAAGAATAACCCTTGACACGAGATGAATCTTAAAGATCATTCTGTAAGCCACTAATTGGATTTAAAAAAAAAACATTGTAAAGAGCATTCTGTACATGACTAATTGGGTTAAAATAAAAAATCGTAAAGAGCATTCTGTACGTAACTAATTGGGTTAAAATAAAAAATCGTAAAGAGCATTCTGTATGTAACTAATTGGGTTAAAATAAAAAATCGTAAAGAGCATTCTGTACGTAACTAATTGGGTTAAAATAAAAAAAATCGTAAAGAGCATTCTGTACGTAACTAATTGGGTTAAAATAAAAAATCGTAAAGAGCATTCTGTATGTAACTAATTGGGTTAAATAAAAAATCGTAAAGAGCATTCTGTATGTAACTAATTGGGTTAAAAAAAAAATCGTAAAGAGCATTCTGTATGTAACTAATTGGGTTAAAATAAAAAATCGTAAAGAGCATTCTGTATGTAACTAATTGGGTTAAAATATAAAAATCGTAAAGAGCATTCTGTATGTAACTAATTGGGTTAAAATAAAAAAATCGTAAAGAGCATTCTATGTGTAACTAATTGGGTTAAAAAAAAAAATCGTAAAGAGCATTCTGTATGTAACTAATTGGGTTAAAATAAAAAATCGTAAAGAGCATTCTGTATGTAACTAATTGGGTTAAAATAAAAAATCGTAAAGAGCATTCTGTATGTAACTAATTGGGTTAAAATAAAAAATAGTAAAAAGCATTCTGTATGTAACTAATTGGGTTAGAATAAAAAATAGTAAAGAACATTATGTACGCCACTAATTGAGTTACATTTTTTTTTTATCGTAAAACGCATGCTGTACGCATTTTGAACACCAGGACTGGAAGCGGTCAGTGAGGGGGAAAATTACAGCACTCGAAAAAAATGACAAATAATCAACAACAGAAAAACTAACGAAGAACAATATATGGTCCGCAGCATGATCGAACCCGTACTCAGTGGCACACGCTTTGCCACGAGAAGCCAAACTCTAGTGAACACGGCCAATTCAGCTAACTAAAAAATTTACTATAATTGGCGATGTCTTTCACGCAGGCGTTCTCATGACTATAGCATACGGATGCGATCACAACTCGGGAATAAATTGTGTATCTGTATTTTTCCTATTAAGACAAGTATCTCCCGGATAGGGTAGGACTGAATACTTGCGTTGCAGACACACATTTATAGAACTAAACAGCACGAATAGTATTTTCTATTGGTTTATCATTATCATCATCAAGTACCAAGTCTTTTGGCGTAGGTGATCATGTCTCTCCACAACTTTCGATCTCAACAGTTATTTATCATTTATGTTGTTGGCCTTCTGCCAAGCCATTCTCTTAAGCTGTCTGGTATCTTTTCTCTTTACTTCCCTCTATCTCTTTGTCCCTCAATTTTCCAAGTTGTTACAATATTTTCCAGTTGTTCTTTTCTCATTACATGACCAAAAAATGATTACTGTTTCTTCCTAATATTGGAAATTAGCTCTCTTTTTGCTTTGGCCTCTTTCAGACATCTTCATTACCCTTCTTAGCGATCCATGATTTTCTCAACATTCTACTGTAAAACCACATTTCTACAGCCTCCAGTGATTTTCTTGTCTGTTGTCATATTGTCCATGATTCACACCATATGTTAAGTCTGGCTATACCTAACATTTAAGAACTCGTTTTCTTTTTTCTGTTGTCAAAAATGGATTGCATAGTATCTTCCTCATTTTGTGGAAAGCTGCTTTTGTCTGAGCCACTCTGCATCTCACCTCTGTTGTACATCTTCCATCTGAGGTTAACATCAGTGGTTTATACTGGAGACATATAATAAAGAATGAATACTATTCGGAAGTTTCCCTCTATAATAATATTTATTTATTATTATTTGTCTCCAATCTGTCAGTGACTCGTGTCTGACTGCTTGTGCCAGGGTGGGTGAGCCAGAAATATACAGACCATACTCGGCCTCTTCAGGAGCCGCGATAGCTCACTGCTTAGTGAACTGGACTACAAAGGACAAGAGGTCGGGTTCGATCCTGATCGATGGTTTCCAGGTTCACCAAGCGTTAAGTGGGTACCGGGTTTTTTCTGGGAAAGTAAAGCGGAACGGGCGTAATATCGACCACATTACCCCAAAAATCATGTGTCGGAGGTCTGTAAAAGTTATATCACTAACTCCATATTCCTTATACGTCACTTGGCGTGACGGAGGCTCTTTACTTTTGTTTTACTCCACCTCTTCGTGATAGAGACTAGTAAGTCTGGTCATGTGGGCAGGGAAAGACAAGTCCATACTCAAATACGTCACGCTTAAGTGTTGAGTTTCAAAGACGAAATTATCGATTTATTGCACACTACAGCACAATGCATCTACGTCTATTTAACGTTCGTTGGGGGCAGAAGACGCAGTGAACAATTCATTCATTATAAATATTTTCATCGGATGAACGCCAGAAAAAGAAACAAGAAGATTAATTCTTGAGTAGATCGAAGTACCAAACTAATAGGCCCCCTCAGTAGTAGTGATGGCTGTGAACTCAGGGGAAAAGTGGAATAACATGCACCGAAATACAATAGATTTGGCACCGACTTTGCACCGACTTTGCACCGAAAAAAAAAAAATTATTTTTTCGAATTCGCGATTTTTTCGAACTTCATTATTTTTTGGGGAAAAAATTTTTTTTTTGGTGGTCGTCAGTTTGTCGAAATGGTTCACTGCGTCTGTAACCGCAGGTAAATTCAATAGAGACTCGGTGCTAATCCGTGTCCGGTGATCGCGCTCCGTGTCCGGTGATCGCCGCTCGCTGTGTGTTAGAAATTTGTGAAAGAGTATTTTAAAAGAGTATGTGATAAATAAAAAATACGAAATGTTTCAAAACGTTAAGAAATATAGTTAAATGTGATAAAACTGATTTTTAAAAAAGGCGAAATAATAAAAACTATGAAAAAAAATAAGTTAACATACTGACGGAAAACTGTATGTTAAGTCAAGAAACTGGAATGACATGGCAGCTTTTGTTGACTGGGCTAGTGGTACTTGAGGAATGCTATTGTTAGGAAAAATCGCTTACAAGGAATCGTGGTCATTGTTAGGAGCTGACGGTCATTGTTAGGCATGTGACTGAAACAAGTAAAAATTCAGAATTATTTTAAAAAAATATGTATTTGTGAAAAGAAACTCAGAATTATAAAAAAAAAAAAAAAAAAAAAAAAAAAAAAATATTCCCCCTTCAGGATTCGAACACGGGTCTGACCGCTCACATGCTCGATGACGTTTAAGGTGACCCGTGACATAGCGTTCTTTTTTTTTCCAATACTTGGTGCTCGGGGACAGCGGTTCTAAAAGGGGGATGGCGGTATCTCGCGGGTCGGATGGCGGGTCGTCGTGCGGGTGGGGAAAGGTGCCTTTATTGGTTATCATCATGTGTGGGTATTAGGCAACAGGAGGCGACATGTAAAAAAAAAAATGCTGACAAGCAATTATTAGTATCGTTAGCATCATGTATTCTGACCTTCCCTCCTTGTTTTCTAACACAACTTCCTAGATTTCTGACCTTGCCTCTTTGGTTTCTGCCCCTCAACATCCCCCTTCATGTGCCTACTATCATCATGTGCCTCAACACTATCACCATGTCCCTCAACACTATCATGTGCCACCCTCAACATCCCCCTTCATGGCCTACTATCATCATGTCCCTCAACACTATCATCATGTGCCACCCTCAACATCCCCCCCTTCCTATCATCATCATCATGTGCCTCAACACCACCCTTCATGGCCTATCATCAAGCCACACAAAGTATCAATCATCTCTCTCACACATTCATGGTAAACCAAAACAAAACTCGTTCTATATTTTCACAACTTTATTAATACATCAAATATACGACATATATATATATATATATTACTGTCCGGTTGTTGATAATTTTAAGCGTCTGGGTTTCCTCCCTCCTGTTTTGGTGGTAGTGTTTGTTAAATGTCTATCAAACACGGGTGCATAGGAAGTGTCATTAGCCTTCAAAACACAACCGCCCTCCATTTTGACAAAACCTTGATCAAAGCTGGAATAGGTAATTGGTGACTCTGCTGAAACACCCGCGGCATTCATATTGGGTGTCGGATCTGTCGGCTGATTAACAAGAGCGAAGTTCCCCTGATTAACAAAGGGGGGCGTGTAGTCGATTAGATTCGTGTTAACAAGAGATGGTATGTAGTTTTGGTGGTTAACGACAGGCGGCGTGTAGTTGATCTGATTAACGAGAGGTGGCGTGTAGTTGATCTGGTTAACGAGAGGTGGCGTGTAGCTGATCTGGTCAACAACAGGCGGCGTGTAGTTGAGGTTAGCATAAGCGGTTAAAATTTCCTCTCGCATCTCGACTAACGTGATAAATTCCTCTCTCGATAGTGTTATCCCAGTTCTGGTAGGAAACTTAAAAAAACTATCACCGCTATATGTCCTTATATTTATCAATGGTCTGTTACGAAAAACACAAACCGAGACTGCCTTAACGCCATCTTTAGACAATGGAACTACAGTCTCATTTCCACGTGACATAAATATGCGCTGATCACTGAGATCAAACGAAATTGGCGTATTCAAGCTACACGACTCCATATTCAAAGAAAAACAAACCACCTGGCAACAGACGTTGGTTATGTGTGTGCGTGTACACTGCTCGACTGGGGGGTTTTTATACCCGTTTATCGGGTCGAGGACCGTCTATTTATAGCAGCTAACGCAATACGTTATCAGGCGTGGTAATCAGTCGTGTTGCGACATGTTCAGTGACCTCTGGAACTGACCCAATAGGGTGATGTGTGGGGAAATATGACGCGTGTAACAATTCGGTCTCAGGTAATGCGGCTTGAGACTAGGAAACTCCTCCCCCCTGAAGTGTTTATATAGGTTGTGGATTTTAAAAATAGGTGTTAGTTGAAGAGGGGGAAACCTCGCGCGCTGACCTAAAATCACTCGTTGTTATTTTCGTCGGGGGGGCGTAATCACTAAAGTTAGTAGCACTTGTGAGGATGGATCCCCGATGGAATCATCCCTTCACAGCTCTGATAGCCGGTCCTACCGGGTGTGGGAAAACGGTATTTGTGCAAAAGTTTATACAGAACCTTCACGAGCTAGCTGTCCCCGTACCGGAGGAAGTTATATGGTGTTATGGGGAATGGCAGCCGATATACGAGACTATGGGGTCAGTGAGATTTATCGAGGGTCTACCAGACGTCGATAATTGGAAGGTGGTAAGAAGAGAAGACTGATCGTCATCGATGACTTGATGTCTGAGACGGACGAGCGGGTAACAAAATTATTCACCAGAGGTAGTCATCACAGAGATATTAGTGTGATGTACATTGTTCAAAATCTATTCGGAAAAAATAAAGAACATCGAACCATAAGTCTCAATACGCACTATTTAGTCCTTTTCAAGAACCCGAGAGACGGGAGTCAAATTATGAATCTGGGTAAACAAATGTACCCGGATCAGGTGGGGTACCTCCAAGATAGTTTTAAGGACGCGACAGCGACTCCTCACGGTTATTTGCTGGTCGATCTTCGTCAGGACACACCTGATAATCTTAGGTTGAGAACAAAAATATTCCCGGGGGAGAGACAAATCGTCTACGTGCCAAAGTAGAGAATCATGTGTGATGACGCACTTAGACGGCACGGTGAAATGTTGAAATGTATGCGCGCCGCCTCGCCGAGCGGTTTAAGAGCCATATTAAAAACAGCCTCTCCCAAACTCATTAACTTTTTGTGCGAGTGTTGTCATAACATATTAAAAGGTAATGTTAGACTCACTCAGCGACAGAAGTGCGAGCTACGTCGACACAAGAACAAGTTGAGACTTCTCACTAAAAAGAAACCGAGTCTTAAGCGGCGGAGAGAGATTCTACAAACCGGTGGGTTTATAGGTGCTTTGCTCCGTCCTATATTAAGTATTCTCGGTGGAGTACTAGGTGCGTAACAATGGCCAAAAAAATGATTTTGATGGATCCTCGATTCCTCGAGGGTCTTAAACAGACTACTACCACGTCGTATAGCCCACCCGAGGCGATCGGTGACAACTTGCGAGATTTAGATGATGAAATGCAACGTATCCTATTCCGCGATGATTTAGCACCCGCCGATAAGGCCAGAGTGTACCAACGCGCCCTGCATCAATATTTAACTAGATTGGAGCAGTATAAACGACGCTCATTGGGCTCGGTCGATCTCATTCAACACAACACGGCAACAGAAAAAACACCTTCCCCACCAACACCATCATTCGAGGTATCACCAGAGCAGACCAAGACACCACCACCACCAGCGGAAACCCCAAAGGTAGGTAATGAAACCACTCCGCCCGTAGCCACGTATAAACTGAGACCTAAAAAAAGAAAGAGCGGAATCCCAACACCAAAATGGGAACGGTGGAGAAAATATTGAGACGTCGTTACTTTGACCCTAGTCGACCAGGGGCGTATAGTGGTGCAACGGCCCTGCAACGTAACACCAAACTGGGACTCGCAAAGATCAAACAATGGCTGAGTCATCAGGATACCTATACCCTTCATAAACCAATTCGTCGCAGATTTGAAAGGCGTCCCATTATAACGAGTGGCCCCCAACAGCAATATCAGGCAGACCTAATCGATTTGAGACATTTGAAAAAACACAACGACGGATATTCCTATTTGGTTTCTTGCGTGGACGTTTTCAGTAAATTCGCGTGGTCTGTACCGATACGAACCAAAACGGGGAAATCCTTAGTGGAAGCCGTCGGTAAGATATTTCTCGATGGGAAACCCGCGAGTTTTCAAACCGATAAGGGGTCAGAGTTTCTGAACAGAACATTTCAGAAATTCCTCGCTGACAACAACGTTCACTTTTTCACTACGCAGAACGAAGATATTAAGGCCGCCGTGGTGGAACGCTTTAATAGGACTCTGAAACAACGGATGTGGCGATATTTCACGAAATCCAATAAGTTGTCTTATGTCCGAGTCCTCCCCGCCCTACTTCGAAGTTATAACCATTCGTATCACAGAAGTATAAAAATGGCACCGGTCGACGTCAACGCAGACAATCAAGAGCAGGTATGGAACACGTTGTATAATAGCAAACGCAACTTTAAATTTGAAAGACCCCTGTACAAGCCCGGTGATCGAGTTAGACTGGTCCTGGGCAGAGCCAATTTTAAAAAGGGTTATGCCCCGGCTTGGACGGAGGAACTGTTTTCCATCAGTCGAGTAAACGAAACAAACCCCGTTACATATGTGTTGAAAGACGATAAGGGCGATGAGATAGAGGGGTCATTCTACACACCGGAAATTCAAAAAGTTGGAGACAAACACGAGTACAGAATCGAGAGTATCATAACCGAGCGTCGCACATCCTTTGGGCGAAAGGAGAGTTTAGTCAAATGGTTTGGTTACGGTTCCTCATTTAACAGTTGGATACCGTCCAAGGACATTGTCAGATACAAAAACTAGAGATGCGAGAAGAAGAAGAAGAAGAAGAAGTGGTAACTTTTGGTGGAGAGCCCGATTTGCGAGCCGTAAACTCGGGAGTCGGGAGAGACGGCGAACCCCGCTGGTTGGGGTCGATGTTTGGGAAACTATCCCCCTACTTAGAACTTGTCTTTATTTGTCAAGTGGTAGTTATATATACAGTTGTAGCGGTCTCGCTGTTCAATCTGACCACCGAAAAGCCAGACGCGAAGGAGGGAAAACTGTGGATAGCCCTACTGAGCAGCTGTTTGGGTTACATGCTACCGAATCCAAACTTGGAGAGGCGAAGGTGAAAAGAGTAAAAAAAAAAAAATGAGTTTTTATGTCACCCTGCCCAGCAACGCATCTATGGAACTTTTTAAGGATAATAACCCAGGCCACTTTTTCGTTAAACTTCCTCAGACCATTGACATTTCGACGCAGTATGAGATCGCACTGGTGGAGATACAATTTCCGCTAAATTATTTCAATGTAATAGAGGGTGATGTCTGGATTCGCTACGAATCTCTCGATAACGACGATATTTGCGACGCCAGATTTTATTTCAACGTGACATTGGAGCCCGGGTTATACACGAAACCCGATGCGTTCATCGGCGCGTTGAACGCGTCGATCGTAAAAGCGGAGGATGAGTCGTATAGGGGAGTGAAAGGGAAAAAAATGAGATTCATTTACGCAAAAGAGGTGAATAAAGCCATCTTGAAACTTTACGAAAAAGGAGTCAGTGTTACCATAAGCGACACTTTGAAAAACATGTTAGCCTTCCCCACGACCTCAATATCAGACACGGCTCCCGATATCTTCAGCGTGGGTGTAATGGACTTGGAAAGTGTTGCGAAGAATGTCTACGTCTACTGCGATCTCGTTTCCCCCAGACCGGTCGGGGATGTGATGGTACCTCTCCTCAGGAGCGTGCCTGTTCTCAATAGAAATCACACCTCGGTATTTCAGATCTACGATAAGCCTCACTACCTACCCCTGAGTAGATTTTCCTTCGATACCGTCGAGATCCTTTTAGCCAACGAACACGGAAAAACCATTCCATTCACGAGCGGGACGTCGGTGCTAACGGTACACTTTCGAGTCAAGAAGCATCTCGAGCTGGTATAATGGTGAAACACACTCCCCTTCATAGAGATGTTGAGTTATACGAAGACTTTTACTGTTGTCAGGCGGGCGATGGGATGCCCGTGTTTATAGGAGGTCGAAGTCAGAGCGGTCGAGGAATCGGTAGTTTCTTCGGTGGAATCGGGAGGGCTATTTTACCCTGGTTAAAAACCGGCGGTAAGGCCTTGCTCAGAGAAGGCTTGGGGACCGGTCTGCAGGTCGCACAGGACGCATTGGCCGGAAAAAATGTCGGTGAAGCTTTCAAAGAACGAGCTAAGGAGGCCGGTCAGCGGTTGCTACACGGGGCCGTAGACCACCTGCGTGATAACAACCAATCAGGAAGTGGTTTACGTCAAAGCAGAAAGCGAGTTATGAAGCTACCTCCACCAGGAGAACCCGTTACAAAGAGGATAAAACCGACAGCTGGACGGTTCCACCTTCATTCGGTGCACAACAGAGGGAAGAAGACGAGGGTGGCAAAGGATATTTTCGACTAATAATGTCCCTCATTCACACCCAAATCGTGCGAATGTCTTCACTCTGGTTTGGATTTATTTAGCGTTCCACCCACACAGACATCTCTAGACTCTGGCCAGTTTATTGAAATTCGTCCGATCGCAGCTTTGTCGCATAGCGCACCGATAGAGTTTTTCATTTCTGGAAACAGCGAGGAGTATCTAGATCTTTTCAACACGTTTTTACATCTGCGGGTCAAGATCACCCTCCCGAATGGTGATAGTGTACCAGTCGATGCTGAGGTAGGACCGGTCAACAATTATCTTCACAGTCTATTTTCACAAGTCGACGTATCGCTAAACGACACGTTGGTTACACCGTCGGAGAATACCTATCCTTTTAGAGCGGTGTTTGAGGCCACGCTAAATTACGGAGAGGATGCGAAAACGGGATACTTGACGGCCGCTCTGTTCTACAAAGACACAGCTGGCCACCATGACGATTTGAAAGAAAATGAGGGTTTTAAAACACGGCGCGATTTGACTTCGGGTAGTAAAGAGGTTGAAATGATGGGTCGTTTGCACTCTGATGTCTTTGTGCAGGATCGTTACATGTTAAACAGAGTCGACGTAAAGATAAAACTCACGCCCTCGAAGGATGTGTTCAGCCTCGCGGCTCACGATAGCTCTGTGGGTTATAAGAGTGTTATCACCTACGCCGCGCTCGTGGTAAGGAAAGCTAAGCTAAACCCCGCGATTTCTCTGGCCCACGAAAAGGCTCTCTTGAGCGGGAATGCGCGGTACCCGATCAAGAGGGTTACCATCAAGACATTTTCCATCGCTAGCGGGATGTTCTCCCACAGTCAAGACAATTTATTTTTGTCTCAAACACCGACCCGTATAGTGATAGGTCTGATTACGGCCAGTGCTTTTAATGGTGTTTACACAGCTAACCCGTTCAATTTTCAACACTTTGGTCTGATTTATATGAACCTGACGGTCGACGGGAAATGTATCTCGGGAAAGCCTCTAACTATGGACTTTGAACGAAATCAATACGCGAGAGCTTTCTTCGGCACAAATCTGGCCATGGGTCTGATTGGTAAAGACGCTGGGAATAACGTTGATTATAGAGAATTCAAGGACGGATACTGCCTATTTGGTTTTGACCTCTCGTCCAGCCTACTGGACGGCTCCCATTTTGAGCTAGCCACAAGCGGACCCTTGTCGATAGAACTCAAGTTTGCCGCTCCCACCACTACTCCCCTACAAGTTATCGTCTACGCAGAGTTGGACTCGGTGCTCGAGGTATCCAAGACAAGGCAGATTCTAACAGACTTCGCCGTTTGAGAGAGAGTCGAATATGAACACGAGGGAGATTTACAACCTTTTGATGTCGGATATTTTCGTTCGACGTTGTTCCCTTGTTAGTGTCATTCCACGAAACCACTTACCGCCGAGCATCGACCCAACGGCGACCGCGGCCTTTGTCATAAACACCGACCCTGCCCACGAACCCGGTGAGCATTGGGTGGCCCTATTTTACAACGGTCTCGGCGAATGTGAGTATTTCGATTCCTACGGTTTGCCTCCCAGACACGTGGATATTTTAAACTTTATAGAGCAAAATTCACACGTTCCATTCGTCTACAACCCGCGGGTGTTGCAAGATTTGTTTAGCAACACGTGCGGTCTATATTGTGCTTATTATATACTTCTTAAGTGTCGTGGCGCGAAACTTAACAGAATTCTCATGCCTTTTTCATCGAGACAGCACGTAAACGACCGTATCATTTATCGTTTGCTCGCCCCGTGGATACTTCGGCTTCGAGGGGGCCCGCCCAGACGCTTAAAATTATCAACAACCGGACAGTAATATATATATATATGTGTCGTATATTTGATGTATTAATAAAGTTGTGAAAATATAGAACGAGTTTTGTTTTGGTTTACCATGAATGTGTGAGAGAGATGATTGATACTTTGTGTGGCTTGATGATAGGCCATGAAGGGTGGTGTTGAGGCACATGATGATGATGATAGGAAGGGGCGATGTTGAGGGTGGCACATGATGATAGTGTTGAGGGACATGTTGATAGTGTTGAGGCACATGATGATAGTAGGCCATGAAGGGGGATGTTGAGGGTGGCACATGATAGTGTTGAGGGACATGGTGATAGTGTTGAGGCACATGATGATAGTAGGCACATGAAGGGGGATGTTGAGGGGCAGAAACCAAAGAGGCAAGGTCAGAAATCTAGGAAGTTGTGTTAGAAAACAAGGAGGGAAGGTCAGAATACATGATGCTAACGATACTAATAATTGCTTGTCAGCATTTTTTTTTTTTACATGTCCTGTTGCCTAATACCCACACATGATGATAACCAATAAAGGCACCTTTCCCCACCCGCGCGACAACCCGCCATCCGACCCGCGAGATACCGCCATCCCCCTTTTAGAACCGCTGTCCCCGAGCACCAAGTATTGGAAAAAAAAAGAACGCTATGTCACGGGTCACCTTAAACGTCATCGAGCATGTGAGCGGTCAGACCCGTGTTCGAATCCTGAAGGGGGAATATTTTTTTTTTTTTTTTTTTTTTTTTTTTTATAATTCTGAGTTTCTTTTCACAAATACATATTTTTTTTTAAATAATTCTAAATTTTTACTTGTTTCAGTCACATGCCTAACAATGACCGTCAGCTCCTAACAATGACCACGATTCCTTGTAAGCGATTTTTCCTAACAATAGCATTCCTCAAGTACCACTAGCCCAGTCAACAAAAGCTGCCATGTCATTCCAGTTTCTTGACTTAACATACAGTTTTCCGTCAGTATGTTAACTTATTTTTTTTCATAGTTTTTATTATTTCGCCTTTTTTAAAAATCAGTTTTATCACATTTAACTATATTTCTTAACGTTTTGAAACATTTCGTATTTTTTATTTATCACATACTCTTTTAAAATGCTCTTTCACAAATTTCTAACACACAGCGAGCGGCGATCACCGGACACGGAGCGCGATCACCGGACACGGATTAGCACCGAGTCTCTATTGAATTTACCTGCGGTTACAGACGCAGTGAACCATTTCGACAAACTGACGACCACCAAAAAAAAAATTTTTCCCCAAAAAAATAATGAAGTTCGAAAAAATCGCGAATTCGAAAAAATAATTTTTTTTTTTCGGTGCAAAGTCGGTGCAAAGTCGGTGCCAAATCTATTGTATTTCGGTGCATGTTATTCCACTTTTCCCCTGAGTTCACAGCCATCACTACTACTCCCCTCGCCGTCTATTAAGCCACGGGCACAGTTTTCAGTTTGTTTAAACTGTTTCTATGTTAGTGAAGGTAAACAAAAACTTGTACACGACATAGTGACTTAATCAGACAAGAGATCTACATTCTTAAAACCCCAAACCTCTCAAAACTCAGAAAAATAAAAGCCGGAAAGAAAGTTTTCTTATGTCCACATTTCTGACATCATTGAATGGCACCTCGTTGGCAGCGGCAGATAATAAGTACAGGCAATGGAGGCCTCGATTTCTCTAATATTTTATTACAATACATAACACAATCAAATTCTAGCTCAATGAGTTAATGCCAATGTACAGCCAACTGCCCTTTCTGTAGTGCAGCCGCCATAGAGCGCAAGTATCTTAATCCGTTACTAATAAATACGTCTTAAAACAACTACAAATGAAAAGAGAACTACTAAACACAATTCAAACAAGACAAATACGATTTTTGGGCCATGTTAAAAGACACAACAGCCTACTAAAAGTAATCCTGGAGGGAGAATACGAGGTAAAAGAGGCAGAGGCAGACAAAGACTAACATGGACGATTAACATCAAAAGATGGACAAATCAGCCTATGACAACCTGCACCATCAAAGCAAGAGACAGAGCAGAATGGCGCTCCATGGTAGCCAACCTTCGTTACGGCACTCGATGATGATGAATAAATAAGCTTGAATGGATATGAAGATCACACCTACAACAACACAACGACAACTATCGACCTTGCTATGTGTATGAAAACTAGGTAAGCCATTTCAGCAATGACCTCCCCGGTTACCATGACAATAGTCAATAGTGGTTGAACTAATGAGATTGTTTTTTTCTCTATTTATAACAACGTATAGAAGTATAGGAAGGCAGGAGGTCAGTTTTACCTCCTTAAATCACTGTGATGTTTCATTATATAAAAAAAAAAAGAAATTGAACAAAGCTTTAAAAGGTGTTAATTACCAGCAAAACGATGTTTTTTTTTTTTTTTCAACACGTACAATGCAAAAAAACTAAACTAGGATATTACAATGTAATTATGATAATTTAGGGAAATAATTAAAGGAACTATTTTATATGGCGTAAACTGCAATACAATTCATTACGTTCGCACATTTAGTATAACATTGATCAGAGAGGCAAGAGCAGCAGGAATCGGCTCCCTCAATGAAATAGAGTTACTTGCACAGAAGAGAGACAAATGGCGAGATTTGATTAAAGATATTTACAAGGATTGAAAACTGCTAGAAATAAAAATGTAGATAAGAGAGATCCGAGTCTATGTCCTATGGACCGGCTACGGCTCAAAGGTCAATAGATAGATAGATAGAAACTGCAATAATCTTTTTGTTTCAAATTATTGGGTTAACTTAAAGATGAACCTAAAAGTTCGGTCTCGCATTCAGGCCTCCTCAAGATTCGAACCTTTGCCTTGAACTTACTATGGGATTTGAATAGGTGTCACTACTAATGTAGTCTGCGTGCAATGATGATGGGTTGTCTGCGACAACAACAAAAATAGACCGCCTGCTAGTGACTATATTTACAATTGTCGAGAACATTCACAACCAGAGGAGAAAAGAACATAATTTGGTATTCTCTTATCCATGATCATTGTTAATACTCGATTCTAAAATTAGAACCACTGGGAGGGAAAACTCGACTAGTTGGTACTAAATTTGGACTAAAATAAGAAAATCAGTCTAAAAATTGTGTATTTATCATAGACAGAAGATAGATCTATTCAAGCTAATTAACTGAGTTTTGGACGTACTGAGATATCAAAACAACAAACGATCGATATGACACAGGACAGGTCATTTACAAGAACTGAAACAAATACATGATTTGTGTTTCTAATGTGTTCGCAACATAAGAAAATGTTTGATTTCATAAGCTTTTAATTTTGGACCACCAATAAAGAGAATTAAAATGTACTGTTAAAACATTATTTCCGTAATAATTCCCTCCTTCGGAAATTCTTGAAACGAAGTCGAGAGGGGGATAGTGCGACTGAGTAAAGCACTATCTCCATATTCCGTGCCCAGGCAGAGTAGGCAAAGTGAAATGAGGAAGAAAGCATCAATGTTTAAACTTGGCACATGGAACGTAAGGACCATGTGTCCTGGACTTGTTAAAGCAAACACACTGAAAGAAGGGTAAATTAGAACAACAGCCCTCATAGATAAATAACTAAATAGACTACATGTCGATATTGCTGTCCTCCAAGAAACAAGACTCTCAGACTGTGGTTAAGACTAAGAAGGTTGGGGCACGTCCAGCGAATGGAAGAAAAACGCATCCCCAAGCAAATACTATATGTGAACTAATACACGGAAAAAGACAAATCAGCAGACCTAAACTACGATATAGAGATATCTGTAAATCATCTCTGAATGAAATCTTCTCCATCTGTGAAAATGACTGGCAACATCTGGCAAGTGATCCCACATCACGGAGAGCATGTATAAGGAATGGTGTAACATCATCTGAGACTGTGCTAAGGCAAAACTTAGAAGAGAAAAAGACTCATGAAAAAGGATGGAAAATCTCGTGGATCAGTGGGCCTGACTTGTTCATTCTGTGGCCGTGCGTGTTTGTCAAACATTGGTAGAATTAGTAGCCACGAGGGAAGCTGTTAAATAAAAACAAAACCTCAAAAAAATACACAATAGCCTTCACTAGACCGTCTGACAAGACGAAAAGGGCCATGTTTCCGTAATATATCTCTCCATGTTGCGCAAAATTCTCTAGCTAACTGTGTTTATACTTTCACGCGTTTTAATTAGGAATGATGATGATATTAAAGATGGTTTATGATAAACTCCGACCATCTCGTGACAACTATACAGGGCAATCGGCCTTTATTTTCCGGTTCTATAAGTCTCCGCGAAAGACCTCAGCAGTAGGAATATATCGTAAAAATATGTGGCTGTGGTGCTGATCTAATGCTAAACTAGACCACTAAAAACTATAGGTCGTGTTTGATCTTGATCGACAGCTTCCAAGTCAGTACCGAATTTGTCCAGAAAAAAAAACAGCACTGGCTTAATACTGACCACATTAAAAAAAAATTAAAGTACCACCGTCACGCCAAGTGGCGTTATAGGGAACATGTATGGTGTTAGTGACCATAAATTTTACAGACTTTCAGCACATGAGTTTTTAGGATAATGTGGTCGGTTTTAGCCCGTACCGCTTTACTTTCCCAGAAAAAAAAATCCGGTACCTAATAAAGGCTGGGTGAACCTGGTGCCGTCAGTTCTGATCGAACCCTACCTCTTCTCCTTTGTAGTCCAGTTCACTAACCACTGAGCTATCGCGGCTCCCACTGGCCACATTACTCCAAAAATAATGTGCCGAGGGTGTATTAACACAAAATAATAATATGGGCGCTAACACCATATTCCCTCTACGCCACGTGACGGGGGGGGGGGGGGGGGGGGGCATTTTCTATTCTTTAATACTACGGAGTCAACACTAACCATTGACACTAAAGCTCTGGAAGTCTTTCTTGGTGTCTATGGTACTGCTGGAAAAGTTGAAACTTGTCCACCCTAGAAGCACTGCAATGCTGTATCTTCTATATAAATAGACCCTCACCAATGCGAGGACTTTGTGGCATTTAGCCAATCTTCTAACCAGGGTAAACATTTCCGAGTTGAAAGATAATTTTATCAACATTGTCGGAGAAGTAAAGTAAACAAAAGTAAAGAGCCCCCGTCACACCAAGTGGCGTATAGGGAATATGGTGTTAGTGACCATCAATTTTACAGACCTTCAGCACTTGATTTTTGGGATAATGTGGTCGGTATTACGCCCGTGCCGCTTTACTTTCCAAGAAAAAAATCCGGTACCCATTTAAGGCTGGGTGAATCCAGAAGCCGTCAGTTGGGATCGAACCCTATCCCTTGTCCTTTGTAGTCCAGTTCACTAACCACTGAGCTATCGCGGCTCCCATTGCCGGAGAGGGGAAGACATTTATTTCCGTTTTACTGACGTTACTGTAGATAGATAAAACGTGAATGAGTTTTTGTGTAGATATTGTTGTTACGTTCGCCAGCTTTCAACTCCGACGAAGTCCCTAGAGACTAGGAACTGAGTTTTGCGTGTTAATTCATTTTTCCCTGGAAGCCGTGTGCACAGGGGTCCCTCACCGCACAGGCAGATAACTCCGACTTCGGAGGTACTCATGTTTTTTCCGTCGATGAGTAACTGACGTTTCAAGCCGGGCCTCGCTGCTGAGACCAGGGATGGTTGTCGCAGAGAGAAATCATAAATAAAAATCCCAACCAGTGTAGCCGAGATTTGAACCCACAACCTCTCTGTCCCGAGGCCGGCGTCTTGCCTCGAGGCTAACCAGTTCCCCCATGGACTTGGAATATAAGGAAACTGCAACAAGGAACACTTTTCATGCATAGCCTGCAATGGTTCCTGCCGCCTATCCACGATATACCAGAAGTTCACGTCCTCCCGAAAGTGATGATCGTCATATTTCTTTAAAACTTTATAGCGCTTAATGATGTTAGGCCATCGTTGTTGACTCAAATTTCGAACATATAAACACACAGTTAGTCGTCAGATTATCCCCGTCGCACACCAAACAACAGACCGTAAGATTAGCGTATGGTCGGTCTAGGGATTTACGATGAGCCATTACGCTGACTTGGCACACATAACAATATAAGCACAGCAATGACGCGCCCTTTAGATTCTTGATTACTCTAGTGAATGTAGCCTACGACGAACAGAACACGGTGCAAATTCCCTAAAGAGATAAAACTGCGGCTGACGAAGCAGTTCACATTTAATGAGAACATATAAATAACTTGCGTCAAGCAAATTCATCAACGGTCATGAACAGCACCAATGTGACGTAAAGCGCAGAACAAGCCTAGACGATGGAAGGTCGCATTCACAACACTTGATTTGTTGAAAATGAAATATTGCCGGCGTACGACATTGTTTTATCAGCGCAGATGTAATAAGTAGATCATCATCTTGACTTTAACGCATAGGAGTGCAAATTAGAACTGAAATTAATCAGACATCGAGTGCACTTTCTGCAGCGATCGAGAGAACGTGGACTAGATCCGCCATCTTAGAACTTGTGTCGATATGAAATCTGTCATCTTTCTTCATTTTCTCTTGTGCCTGCTCGAGTGTCGAGGTTGATACAGGGCTCTGCTTCTCATCCTTTTGGCGGTTTCAATCATTTCTTTGATGTTGCCTGTCAATCATATTCGCGTCTATCTCTTGCTCTTCTTCATTCTCCTTTTTAAGTATATGCTTTGTATAGTAAGGAATCGCGCGGCATTCTTTCTTGATAGGCAAACCATTTTATGTGTTGTTTCTCTATGTAGCTTAGGACAAGTACAATGCCTTTTTTTCTCTCATGATATATTTCTGATTCAGTCTTTTCCGGTCATTCCAAGCGCTTTTCTCAGACATTTCATATCTGTGGTGGCAAGCTTTCAATTATGATTAGTCGTAATTAGGTAACACTTTAAAAGAACTCATGCGCTTAGTAAGTCAGTGTTACCGCAGATAACGAATGAAAGAGTTCACACGTTTAGTAAGTCAGTGATACCGCAGATAACGAATAAAAGAATTCACACCTTTATTAAGTCAGTATTACCGCAGATAATGAATGAAAGATTTCGTGTGTTTAGGAGTTAAAGTAACATCAACATTACTGCTGATAACAAGTACACAATTTCGCGTTTTTTTTTTTAAATAAAATATAGATAGCATCATCGAGAAACAGAAAGTGTAGTTGTTTGGTGCCATCAAGATAACTGGCCAGCCTCTATACAACCCTACATGAGAAAACGACTTGGCTTTGAGTCGTGAAGACCACCAAGAAAAGAAGAGCAGAAAATACTACATACACTAGTAAATAGCCGGTCAACACGCGATCGAACTATCTGTAGGGATATATATATATAGTTTTGTAACTAAACTAAGAATGGCAAAATGTTACGTCTTCTCAATATTCCTGTATGGTGCAGAAACATGGACATTAGACAAGAAAACAGAACAGAAAACTGAAGCCTTTGAAATGTGGATTTATAGAAGAATAGGTAGAATTGGATGGAAACAAAGATAACAAACGATGAAGTTTTAAAACAACTGAAAATAAAAAGAGAACTACTTAATACAATTAAGACAAGACAAATGAAATTTTGGGGCATGTTAAAAGACACAACAGCCTACTAAAAGTAATATTGGAAGGAAAAATACAAGGTAAAAGAGGCAGAGGCAGACCAAGACTAACATGGACGAGTAACATCAAAAGATGGACAAGTCAATCTATGACAGCCTGCACCATCAAAGCAAGAAACAGAGTAGAATGGCGATCCATGGTAGCCAACCTTCGTTGCGGGAAGGCACGCCATGATGATGATATATATATATATATATATATATAGCGAGAGAGAGAGAGAGAGAGAGAGAGAGAGAGAGAGAGATAGGCTTGTAATGCACACCCGCTTATTATCTTTTCGTTCACAATTTGCTATTCCTGTTTTACACTAGAATTCTGCAACGATATCAACGCGATTTTCTTACTCTAAATATCACTCACAGACTGTTACTCATTCTTGCGTAAGATACTAGGCTGTCGACATCTCCAAATGAATTCTCCAAAAGTGTGTAAAAACTGCCAAAATATGGAGAGAAAAAAAAATCGTACATATGAGAAAGGAAAATATAGGAAATGACATCTTAACATGCAAAAATTAAACGAGATCAAAGTTAGAATTTTAAAAAATGCAAGTAAAATAAGGCAAGACATTGAAAATTAAATTAGTCTATTCCGTCCTGATGGCGGGTCTGACATTCCAAATAGGCAAATCAAAGTGAAAGAAAAAATAAAGGAGAGAATATTCTCATGGGAACAGCGCCCGGCAGTTACTACCGAATGTCCAGGTCAGCCTGCTTCCAAACAGCTGTTAAGGCGATAGGGCCATGTGTTTACTATTTTATATACTGATTGTATCTCAAGAGAGAGAGAGAGAGAGAGAGAGAGAGAGTGACAGGGAGAGAGAACACGTGAGAGGTAGAGAAAAAGAAGAGGGATGATATCTCTCCTCTCTCCACACTACTCTTTATGAACCTTCACGGTTATAAACCTAATTTGTACGTCCCCATGTATCCGGTTAATGTTGCAAAGCTCGCAGCCAATAAGGATGACTCAAGTTACGAGGATACAGCGAGGGCATTAACGCTAACGAGCTCTTTGTCTGCTGGCTACTCAGATTTATCCGTTTTCACAGTCCGGCGCTAGTGATCAATTTTATGTCTAAGACTGTCCCTTTTCTTAGCTCAGTTTTTATTTGCTATATTAGTTTATACCCCTCTTCGTTCCATTCGTTATGTCTTCTTGCTCTTGACTCGAATAATCGGTCGTGGCCAAGACGCCTGGTCGCGTCCATCAACACAATCCCTCTACATTCATTCTATCTTGCTCATTGAATACTCTAAGTCTGGCCCACTCTACATGAATAATTGTATCTTACAGTAATTAACGTCATATCTTCACTGTGTTCGTTAAGGGATACATTTTATTTGGTCCAGCTTCATTGTCTTTCTTATGATTTGAATTTTGTTTGTGTGTGCTCTTTATCAATGGACCGTAACGTGCACACTAACAACTGTAGAGGCCCCATGACTCGCAAGCATGACATGTGGATTATAACCATGTTAATGTCAGTTTATTAAGAATAAGTCAGTGTTTCAAGTTAAAAAGAACATGCCAAAGTTAGTAACTTAATAGTAAAAAAAGAGTAAAGTACCCCCGTCACGCCAAGTGGCGTATAGGGAATATGGTGTTAGTGACCATACATTTTACAGACCTTCAGCACATGATTTTTTGGGGTAACGTGGTCGGTATTACGCCCGTTCCGCTTTACTTTCCCAGAAAATAATCCGATACCCATTTAAGGCTGGGTGAACGGAAGCCGTCGGTTGGGATCGAACCCTACCTCTTGTCCTTTGTAGTCCAGTTCACTAACCACTGAGCTACGGCTCCCAGTAACTTAATAGATTCACCGTTAATGATTTTTAAAAAAATTAGAGTAAATAAATAAAATGGGTGTTCATCATCATGATGTGCTTAACTGGTTGGCATAAGCGATCTTGTCGTTTCACTCTTCTCTGCATCAATTCTGTTATTGACTGTTTGCCATGCTACGGCACCAAGCTATCTACTATCTTCTCTCTCTACCTCTCTCTTTGTTCGTCGCGGTCTCTCTTTCCCTGCATTTTGCCAGTTGTATGTATTCCAATTTTCCTATTCTCATGATGTGCCTAAAAGATGTTGATTGTTTCTTTCTGATATATATTTTAGGAGCTCCCTTTTTTGTGTTGGCCTCTTTCAGAATTTTCTCATTGGTCGTCTTGGCTATACAGGGAACTCTCGACATTTTACGGAGAAATCCATCTCCGAGTCCTCCAATCATCTATATATTTGTCCATTTTGTCCATGATAAGCTTCCATAGGTCAGAATTGGTTCTATATAGCACCGATGAACTCAATTTATCATTTCAAGTATTCAAATAATATATGGGTGCCGAATTTTTTTCTGAAAGCTTTACTTTTTTTTACAAATTCAAATAAAGTTAAAAATAAAATAAAATTCAATTAGTAAATCAAACTAAATCATAAGAAATGACAAAAATAAGATTTGGTAACAAATTTAATGTCTGTTAAATATGCAGCGTTATTTTAGAAAAAAGGAAAACGATAATTAAAAAAAAAGAAAGCAAAACCAACATAATAATGTCAGTACAGGTAATAAAAGGGAGCCGCGATAACTCAGTGGTTAGTGAACTGGACTACAAAGGACAAGAGGTAGGGTTCGATCCCAACCGACGGCTTCCGGTTTACCCAGCCTTTAATGGGTACCTGATTTTTTTCTGGGAAAGTAAAGCGGCACGGACGTAATACCGACCACATTACCCCAAAAATCATGTGCTGAAGGTCTGTAAAATTGATGGTCACTAACACCATATGCCACTTGGTGTGACGGCGGTACTTTACTTTTCTTACTTTTACAAGTAATAAATAAATCAGTATCAGCAAATACACCAAGTCTGTGCCTCTCGTTGCCCAGACTCGAATCTTTTGGCATGAACAATAGCCCTCTGGCACTTTTCTCTGTCTCGCTACTTTTATATTCTCGAGATTCATCCATTTATTTATTTTGTTATTCCATTTCCCTCTGCATCTAGCACAACTTGTTACCCTGTACACATATTGTTGTATATGAAGACACCGCTGAAACCAATGGGTACACATTAGCTAGGATCTTACGAAAGCATTTCTCCTCGAACAATATCTGAACTAAATGTAACAACATTTCTACCCAACATTCCTACATGGTGTAGAAATATGGATACTAAATATAAAATGTAACTTTTTTTTTTAATTGAAGCTATTGAAATGTGGATTTATAGAAGAATGTCCATTTTGACAATAGAAACAAGAAAAATAGTTCTTAAATGTTACGTAGTACCAGTTTTAACATATGGATGTGAATCATGGACAACAGACAAGAAAATCACTGGAGGCTGTAGAAATGTGGTTTTACGTTAGAACGTTGAGAATACCATGGGCAGTTAAGAAGAGTAATGAAAACGTTCTGAAAGAGGTCAAAGCAAAAAGAGAGCTAATATCCAATATAAGGAAGAAACAATCATCATATTTTGGCCATGAATGAGAAGAGAACAGCTGGAAAATATTGTAACAACTGGGAAAATTGAGGGACAAAGAGATGGAGAGAAGCAAAGAGAAAAGATACCAGACAGCTTAAGAGAATGGCTTGGCAGAAGGCCAACAACGGAACTGATAAATAACTGTTGAGATCATAGTTGCGCATAGTCGCGTAAGGCTTGGCACAGCTAAGAGCGAACATTTTTCAGGACGCCAGAGGTGTATGGTTAACCAACTGCGAACCGGCACGATCAGCCGTCACACACTTGTGAATTTACTCGAAAGGAAATCGGAGCACTTATGGGTATGCCCCTTGTGCAAGGAGGATGATCTTTCGACTAATGATTAATGACTAATGTTGAGATCAAAAGTTGTGGAGAGACATGATCACCTACGCCAGCAGGCTTGGTACTTGATGATAGTAGACTGGGATGAATTTGATGGACAGCTAAGAAAATGAGTAATGAAGAAACAGCTGGAAATACAAATATATATTTAAAAAAACAATTTAACACAATTCGAACAAGATAAATGAAATGTTTTTGACACAGACAGACTTACTGAAATTAATCTTGGAACTGAAAATACAATGTAACATTAGAGACAGACACAGTCTAAAGATGGACAATAAAACCTATGATAGCATGTACCATAAAAGTAATAAAGCAAAAGTAAAGTACCCCCGTCACGCCAAGTGACGTACAGGGAATACGCTGTTCATCATCATCATCATCGTGTGCCCTCTCCGCAACGAAGGTTGGCTACCATGGATCGCCATTATACTCTGTTTCTTGCTTTGATGGTGCAGGCTGACATAGATTTACTTGTCCATCTTTTGATGTTACTCGTCCATGTTAGTCTTGGTCTGCCTCTGCCTCTTTTGCCTTGTATTTTTCCTTCCAATATTACTTTTAGTAGGCTGTTGTGTCATTTAACATGCCCCAAAAATTAAATTTGTCCTGTCTTAATTGTGTTCAACAGTTCTCTTTTTATTTTCAGTTGTTTTAAAACTTCATCGTTTGTTATCTTTTGTTTCCATCCAAATCTACCTATCCTTCAATAAATCCACATTTCAAAGGCTTCAATTTCCTGTTCTGTTTTCTTGTCTAATGTCCATGTTTCTGCACCATACAGGAATATTGAGAAGATGTAACATTTTGCCATTCTTAGTTTCTGCCTTGCTGATATTTCTTTTGTTGTTAGTATATTTTTCATGGCATTAAAATTACTTTTTGCCATACCTATTCTTTTGTTTATTTCAGTTTTGCATTTTCCATCATTGGTTATAGTATGTCAGTAGCGCTGGTGGCTGTATCCCCAACCAAAAGTGCACGCACATGCACCGAAAATGCACCAAAGACAGTGGATTTTGCACCGATACCGCACGAAACTGGCACCAAATCCGTGCAAAAGTCCGATAATCGGCTTATTATCTCGGTAGTCGTGACGGTAATCGGCTTATATCGTGGTGTGCGGTGGTGCGTGACGGCGTGCGGTCGGCTCTCGCGGGGGTAGCACGCGGGCGGGGACAACAGCGGTTCTAAAACTTGTGGGGTCGTCGGATGGCGGGTCGTCGCCGGCTATCTCGAGCGGGTCTCTTGCGTGACAACAGCGGTTCTTAAACTTGGGGGGATGTGCCTTTAATGGTCGTGTGTGTGTGTTATCGCTACCAACATCATCATGTGCCACCCTCAACAGCATCATCAACCCTTCATGTCATAGCATCATCATCATACCACACAAAGTATCAAACCGATTATTAGTGTCTACATTTTTAGTGACACATCATTATGTGCCACCCTCAACAGCATCATCAACCCTTCATGTCCTAGCATCATCATCATACCACACAAAGTATCAAACCGATTATTAGTGTCTACATTTTTAGTGACACATCATTATGTGCCACCCTCAACAGCATCATCAACATGTACCCTTCATGTCCTCATCATCATCATCATCATCATCTTCATGCCACACAAAGTATCAACTAGCGAATTCTCTCTCTCTCTCTCTCTCTCTCTCTCTCTCTCTCTCTCTCTCTTTCACATGCATGGTAAAGCAAAACAAAATTCGTTCTATATTTCACAGCTTTATTATTAATACAACAAATATACAACACATATTTGAAAATATATATTACTGTCCGGTTGTTGATAATTTTAAGCGTCTGGGTTTCCTCCCTCCTGTTTTGGTGGTACTGTTTCTTAAATGTCTATCAAACACGGGTGCGTAGAAAGTTTCATTAGCCTTCAAAACACAACCGCCCTCCATTTTGACAAAACCTTGATCAAAGCTGGAATAGGTAATTGGTGAGTCTGCTGAAAAACCCGCGGCATCCATATTGGCTGCCGTCTCTGTCGTCTGATTAACAAGAGCGATGTTCCTTTGATTAACAAGGGGGGGGGCGTGTAGTCGATGAGATTCGGGTTAACAAGAGATGGTATGTAGTTCTGGTGGTTAACAAGAGATGGCGTGTAGTTTTGGTGGTTAAAGTGAGGCGGCGTGTAGTTTTGGTGGTTAACGAGAGGTGGCGTGTAGTTGATCTGGTTAACGAGAGGTGGCGTGTAGTTGATCTGGTTAACGAGAGGTGCGTGTAGTTGATCTGGTTAACAACAGGCGGCGTGTAGTTGAGGTTAGCATAAGCGGTTAAAATTTCCTCTCGCATCTCAACTAACGTGATAAATTCCTCTCTCGATAGTGTTGTCCCAGTTCTGGTAGGAAACTTCAAAAAACTATCACCGCTATATGTCCTTATATTTATCAATGGTTTGTTACGAAAAACACAAACCGAGACTGCCCTAACGCCATCTTTAGACAATGAAACTACAGTCTCATTACCACGTGACATAAATATGCGTTGATCACTGACATCAAACGAAGTTGACGTATTCAAGCCACACGACTCCATATTCAAAGAAAACAAACACAAACGACCTGTCTACAGACGCTGGTTATCTATGTGCGTGTACACTGATCGACTGGGGATTTTATACCCGTTACGTTTATCGGGTCGAGGACCGTCTATTTATAGTAGCTAACACAATACGTTATCAGGCGTGGTAATACGTTATGTTGCGACATGTTCAGTGACCTCTGGAACTGACCCAACAGGGTGATGTGTGGGGAAATATGATGTCGTGTAACAATTACGGTCTCAAGTAATGCGGCTTGAGACTAGGAAACTCCTCCCCTGTAGTGTTTATATATGTTGTGGATTTTAAAAATAGGTGTTAGTTGAAGAGGGGAAACCTCGCGCGCTGACCTAAAATCACTCGTTATTTTTGTCGGTGGTATAATCACTAAAGTTAGTAGCATTTGTGAGGATGGATCCCCGATGGAATCATCCCTTCACAGCTCTGATAGCCGGTCCTACCGGGTGTGGGAAAACGGTATTTGTGCAAAAGTTTATACAGAACCTTCACGAGTTAGCTGTCCCCGTACCGGAGGAAGTTATATGGTGTTATGCGGAATGGCAACCGATATACGAGACTATGTGGGTCAGTAAGATTTATCGAGGGTCTACCAGACGTGGATAAATTGAAAGGTGGTAAGAAGAGAAAACTGATCGTTATCGATGACTTGATGTCTGAGACGGACGAGCGGGTAACAAAATTATTCACCAAAGGTAGTCATCACAGAGATATTAGTGTGATGTACATTGTTCAAAATCTATTCGGAAAAAATAAAGAACATCGAACCATAAGTCTCGATACGCACTATTTAGTCCTTTTCAAGAACCCGAGAGACGGGAGTCAAATTATCAATCTGGGTAAACAAATGTATCCAGGACAGGTGGGGTACCTCCAAGATAGTTTTAAGGACGCGACAGCGACTCCTCACGGTTATTTGCTGGTCGATCTTCGTCAGGATACACCTGATAATCTTAGGTTGAGAACAAAAATATTCCCGGGGGAGAGACAAATCGTCTACGTGCCAAAGTAGAGAATCATGTGTGATGAAGCACTTAGACGGCACGGTGAAATGTTGAAATGTATGCGCGCCGCCTCGCCGAGCGGTTTAAGAGCCATATTAAAAACAGCCTCTCCCAAACTCATTAACTTTTTGTGCGAGTGTTGTCATAACATATTAAAAGGTAATGTTAGACTCACTCAGCGACAGAAATGCGAGCTACGTCGACACAAGAACAAGTTGAGACTTCTCACTAAAAAGAAACCGAATCTTAAGCGGCGGAGAGATATTCTACAAACCGGTGGGTTCATAGGTGCTTTGCTCCGTCCTATATTAAGTATTATCGGTGGAGTACTAGGTGCGTAACAATGGCCAAAAAAATGATTTTGATGGATCCTCGATTCCTCGAGGGTCTTAAACAGACAACTAGCACGTATACCCCACCCCAAGGCGATCGGTGACAACTTGAGAGATTTAGATGATGAAATGCAACGTATCCTATTCCGCTATGATTTAGCACCCGCCGATAAGGTCAGAGTGTACCAACCTGCATCAATATTTAACTAGATTGGAGCAGTATAAACGACGCTCATTGGGCTGGGTCGATCTCATTCAACACAACACGGCAACAGAAAAAACACCTTCCCTACCACCACCACCATCAATCGAGGTACCACCAGAGCAGACCAAGACACCACCACCAGCGGAAACCCCAAAGCTAGGTAATGAAACCACTCCGCCCGTAACCACGTATAAACTGAGACCTAAACAAAGAAAGAGCGGAATCCCAACACCAAAATGGGAACGGTGGAGAAAATATTGAGACGTCATTACTTTGCAAATCATCTCTGAAAGACTTCTCCATCTGTGAAAACGACTGGCAACATCTGACAAGTGATCGCACATCATGGAGAGCATGTATAAGGAACGGTAAAACAACATTTGAGACTGTGCTAAGACAGGACTTAGAAGAGAAGAGACTCATGAAAAAGGATGGTAAACCCTGTGGACCAGCGAGCCTGACCTGTTCATTATGTGACCGCGTGTGTTTGTCAAACATTGGTAGAATTAGCCACGAGAGAAGCTGTTCGGCAAAAACAATACCTCAAAAAAATACACAATAGCCTCCACTAGACCGTCTGACAAGACGAAAAGGGCCATATATATATATATATATATATTACTTTGACCCTAGTCGACCAGGGGCGTATAGTGGTGAAACGGCCTTGCAACGTAACACCAAACTGGGACTCGCAAAGATCAAACAATGGTTGAGTCATCGGGATACCTATATTCTTCATAAACCAATTCGTCGCAGATTTGAAAGGCGTCCCATTATAACGAGTGGCCCCCATCAGCAATATCAGGCAGACCTAATTGATTTGAGACATTTGAAAAAACACAACGATGGATATTCCTATTTGGTTACTTGCGTGGACGTTTTCAGTAAATTCGCGTGGTCTGTACCGATACGAACCAAAACGGGGAAATCCTTCGTGGAAGCCGTCGGTAAGATATTTCGCGATGGGAAACCCGCGAGTTTTCAAACGGATAAGGGGTCAGAGTTAACAACGTTCACTTTTTCACTACACAGAACGATGATATTAAGGCCGCCGTGGTGGAACGCTTTAATAGGACTCCGAAACAACGGATGTGGCGATATTTTACGAAATCCAATAAACTGTCTTATGTCCGAGTCCTACCCACCCTACTTCGAAGTTATAACCATTCGTATCACAGAAGTATAAAAATGGCACCGGTCGACGTCAACGCAGACAATCAAGAACAGTTATGGAACACGTTGTATAATAGCAAAAGCAACTTTAAATTTGAAAGACCCCTGTATAAGCCCGGTGATCGAGTTAGACTGATCCTGAGCAGAGCCAATTTAAAAAAGGGTTATGCCCCGGCTTGGACGGATGAACTGTTTTCCATCAGTCGAGTAAATGAAACAAACCCCGTTACATATGTGTTGAAAAAAGATAAGGGCGATGAGATAGTGGGGTCATTCTACACACCGGAAATTCAAAAAGTTGGAGACAAGCACGAGTACAGAATCGAGAGTATCATAACCGAGCGTCGCACATCATTTGGGCGAAAAGAGAGTTTAGTCAAATGGTTTGGGTGCGATTCCTCATTTAACAGTTGGATACCGGCCAAGGACATTGTCAGATACAAAAACTAGAGATGCGAGAAGAAGAAGTGGTAACTTTTGGTGGAGAGCCCGATTTGCGAGCCGTAAACTCGGGAGTGAGGAGAGAGGGCGAACCACGCTGCTGGGGGTCGGTGTTTGGGAAACTATTCCCCCTACTTAGAACTTGTCTTTATTTGTCAAGTGGCAGTTATATATACAGTTGTAGCGGTCTCGCTGTTCAATCTGACCACCGAAAAGCCAGACGCAAATGAGGGAAAACTGTGGATAGCCTCACTGAGCAGCTGTTTGGGTTACATGCTACCGAATCCAAACTTGGAGAGGCGACGGTGAAACGAGTAAAAAAAATGGGTTTTTATGTCACCCTGCCCAGCAATGCATCTATGGAACTTTTTAAGGATAATAACCCCGGCCACTTTTTCGTTAAACTCCCTCAGACCATTGACATTTCGACGCAGTATGAGATCGCACTGGTGGAGATACAGTTTCCGCTAAATTATTTCAATGTAATAGAGGGTGATTCGGGACGAATCTCTCGCTAACGACGATATTTGCGACGCTAGATTTCATCTCAACGTGACCTTGGAGCCTGGGTTATGCACGAAATCCGATGCGTTCATCGGCGCATTGAATGCGATGATCATAAAAGCGGAGGATGAGTCGAACGGGGATGTGAAAGGGGAAAAAATGAAATTCATTTACGCAAAAAAGGTGAATAAAGCCATCTTGAAACTTTACGAAAAAGGAGTCAGTGTTACCATAAGAGACACTTTGAAAAACATGTTAGCCTTCCCCACGACCTCTATATCAGACACGGCTCCCGATATCTTCAGCGTGGGCGTAATGGACTTGGAAAGTGTTGCGATGAATGTCTACGTCTACTGCGATCTCGTTTCCCCAAGACCGGTCGGGGATGTGATGGTGCCTCTCCTCAGGAGCGTGCCTGTTCTCAATAGAAATCACACCGCGGTGTATCAGATCTACGATAAGCCTCACTACGTCCCCCTGAGTCGATTTTCCTTCGATGCCGTGGAAATCCTTTTAGCCAACGAACACGGAAAAACCATTCCATTCACCAACGGGACGTCGGTGCTAACGGTACACTTTCGAGTGAAGAAACATCTCGAGCTGGTATAATGGTGAGACACACTCCCCTTCATAGAGATGTTGAGTTATACGAAGACTTTTACTGTTGTCTGTTTGTTTGTACTGTTGTTTACTGTTGGAATGCCCGTGTTTATAGGAGGTCGAAGTCAGAGCGGTCAAGGAATCGGTAGTTTGTTTGGTGGAATCGGGAGGGCTATTTTACCCTGGTTAAAACCCGGCGGTAAGGCCTTGCTCAGAGAAGGCTTGGGGACCGGTCTGCAGGTCGCACAGGACGCATTAGCCGGGAAAAATGTCGGTGAAGCTTTCAAAGAACGAGCTAAGGAGGCCGGTCAGCGGTTGATACATGGGGCCGTAGACCAACTGAGTGTTAACAACCAATCAGGAAGTGGTTTACCACAAAGCATAATGCGATTTATGAAGTTACCTCCACCAGGAGAACCCGTTACGAAGAGGATAAAACCGACAGCTAGACGGTTCCCCCTTCATTCGCTGCACAACAGCAGGAAGACGAAGACGAGGGTGGCAAAGGATATTTTCGATTAATAATGTCCCTCATTCACCCCAAATCGTGCGAATGTCTTCACTCTGGTTTGGTTTTATTTAGCGTTCCACCGACACAGACATCTCTAGACTCTGGCCAGTTTATTGAAATTTGTCCGATCGCAGCCTTGTCGCATAGCGCACCGATAGAGTTTTTCATTTCTGGAAACAGCGAGGAGTATCTAGATCTTTTCAACACGTTTTTACATCTGCGGGTCAAGATCACCCTCCCGAATGGTGATAGTGTACCAGTCGATGCTGAGGTAGGACCGGTCAACAATTATCTTCACAGTCTATTTTCACAATTCGACGTATCGCTAAACGACACGTTGGTTACACCGTCGAAGAATACCTATCCTTTTAGAGCAGTGTTTGAGGCCACGCTAAATTACGGGGAGGATGCGAAAACGGGATACTTGACGGCCGCTCTGTTCTACAAAGACACAGCTGGCCACCATGACGATTTGAAAGAAAATGAGGGTTTTAAAACACGGCGCGATTTGACTTCGGGTAGTAAAGAGGTTGAAATGATGGGTCGTTTGCACTCTGATGTCTTTGTGCAGGATCGTTACATGTTAAACAGAGTCGATGTGAAGATAAAACTCACGCCCTCGAAGGATGTTTTCAACCTCACGAGTTACGATAGCTCTGTGGGTTATAAGAGTGTTATCACCTACGCCGCGCTCGTCGTCAGGAAAGCTAAGCTAAACCCCGCGATTTCTCTGGCCGACGAAAAGGCTCTCTTAAGCGAGAATGCGCGGTACCCGATCAAGAGGGTTACCATCAAGACATTTTCCATCGCTAGCGGGATATTCTCCAACAGTCAAGACAATTTATTTTTGTCTCAAACACCTACCCGTATAGTGATAGGTCTGATTACGGCCAGTGCGTTTAATGGTGTTTATACAGCTAACCCGTTCAATTTTCAACACTTTGGTCTGATTTATATGAACCTGACTGTCGACGGGAAATGTATCCCGGGAAAGCCTCTAACTATGGACTACTAGCGTTGATTATAGAGAGTTCAAGGACGGATATTGTCTATTTGGTTTTGACCTCTCGTGCAGCCTACTGGACAGCTCCCATTTTGAGCTAGCCACAAGCGGACCCTTGTCGATAGAACTCAAGTTTGCCGCTCCCACAACTACTCCTCTACAAGTTATCGTCTACGCCGAGTCGGACTCAGTGCTCGAGGTGTCCAAGACAATGCAGATTCTAACAGACTTCGCCGTTTGAGAGAAAGAAGAAGATGAACACGAGGGAGATTTACAACCTTTTGATGTCGGATATTTTCGTTCGACGTTGTTCCCTTGTTAGTGTCATTCCACGAAACTACTTACCGCCCAACATCGACCCAACGGCGACCGCGGCCTTTGTCATAAACACCGACCCTGCCCACGAACCCGGTGAGCATTGGGTGGCCCTATTTTACAACGGACTCGGCGAATGTGAGTATTTCGATTCCTACGGTTTGCCTCCCAGACACGAGGATATTTTAAACTTTATAGAGCAAAACTCACACGTTCCATTCGTCTACAACCAGCGGGTGTTGCAAGATTTGTTTAGCAACACGTCCGGTCTATATTGAGTTTATAATATACATCTTAATTGTCGTGGCGCGAAACTTAACAGAATTCTCATGCCTTTTTCATCGAGACAGCACATAAACGACCGTATCATTTATCGTTTGCTCGTCCCGTGGATACTTCGGTTTCGAGGAAACCCAGACGCTTAAAATTATCAACAACGGGACAGTAATATATATTTTCACATATGTGTTGTATATTTGTTGTATTAATAATAAAGCTGTGAAATATAGAACGAATTTTGTTTTGCTTTACCATGAATGTGAAAGAGAGAGAGAGAAAGAGAGAGAGAAAGAGAGAGAATTTCGCTAGTTGATACTTCGTGTGGCATGATGATGATGATGATGATAGGACATGAAGGGTACATGTTGATGATGCTGTTGAGGGTGGCACATAATGATGTGTCACTAAAAATGTAGACACTAATAATCGGTTTTAACACACACACACGACCATTAAAGGCACATCGCCCCAAGTTTTAGGACCGCTGTTGTCCCGCAAGAGACCCACGCGTGATAGCCGGCGACGACCCGCCATCCGACGACCCCACAAGTTTTAGAACCGCTGTTGTCCCCGCCCGCGAGAGCCGACCGCACGCCTTCACGCACCACCGCACACCACGAGAGACGCGCCGATCACCGTCACGCACCACCGCACACCACGATATAAGCCGATTACCGGACCGCACCACCGAGATAATAAGCCGATTATCGGACTTTTGCACGGATTTGGTGCCAGTTTCGAGCGGTATCGGTGCAAAATCCACTGTCTTTGGTGCATTTTCGGTGGTATGTGCGTGCACTTTTGGGGTGGGATACAGCCACCAACACTATTTATGTCCTAGGTAGTTGTAACTCTGGACTGTCTCAAGAAAATACGATGTTAGTGACCATCAATTTTACAGACCTTCGGCACATGATTTTTGGGGTAATGTGGTCGGTATTACGCCCGTACCACATTACCTTCCCATAAAAAAATTTCGGTACCCATTATAGACTGGGTGAACCGGAAGCGGTCGGTTGGGATCGATCACTACCTCTTGTCCTTTGTAATCCAGTTCACTAACCACTGACATAAATACAACAAGCAGATTCAAGTAACGCTCCGTGGTAACCATCCTGCGACGCGGTGACCGCATAAGATGTTGATCTCATCTCACGTGCGTGGTTTATTTTATGTTTTGTTGTTCCGCTGTTATTCTGCTATTGCTATCCATGTTTCGCAAGCGTACAAGAAAATGGACGCGACGTGGGATAGCATCTGTCAATTGTTAGATCTGGTCGTGATTCTCTCTTTTAAAATTGGTTTCGGCTGGATCAGATTGCTCTGTATGGTTGGAACTGTACTTGCTATACACGGTTCAGATCGATGGTCAGACGTAACCAATCCAATGTATTTGAACTGTTTCTAACGGGTCTTTGTTAGTTTTGCTGTTTGCGTTAATGTCTGAAGTGTGATTTATTTACACTATTTTTTTTTTTTTTTTTTTTTTTTTTAGTAAATTAGTCAGACTAACATAAAAGAAATATGTGTTAACAGCAAAAAAAAAAAACAAACAAACTCAGTTTTAGAAGCTAAGTGCAAATCAGTGTTTATAACCAAATAAAAATCAGCTTTAGTAAAAGCATAATGTCAGTATTCAAATTTTACAAAGTACGTTTAGTAATCAAATAAAACTATAGTCAATTACTGTTTAGAATATTAATGACTAAATAAAATATAAAAACAAATTCAGGTAATAAATGAAATCATCATTGTTAGCAAGATTAAAATTGGCACTAAAAGAACACACACACACACACACACACACACGCGCGCATGCACGCACGCACGCACACACACCACACATTCTGCGTTGTCTGCTAAAGTCAACGATAGTAACAGGACTCAACAAATGTTAGTAAACAAAATCAGTTACCGCTGGTAACGCAATGAAGCAGCTGGTGTACACACAAAAAATAGTTCCTGCGGTTAACTAGAAACATCAACTGTTAATAAACAAATAGAACAACTGTTATCAACAAGGTAAAGCATAAATCATTTATAAAGTCATTGCTAGCAACACGCCCATGAAAGGAACCAAATAAAGGCAATGTTAAAAAAATAACAAAGTCCATTTTAATAACTAAATAAATTTAGTTTAACAACAGCATAAACTAACTGTTAGTGTGAACAAAAGTGCATTGTATGCAACGCGCTGAAATTAGTATTAGGAATTAAACACAATAACTGTTGCTTAGATTACATGTAAATTCAGTGGCAATTACCAAGCAAACTTGAGTGTTGACAAAGTTAACAAAATCGACATAATGAAGTCAGCATTAGTAACCAGATGAAGTCAGCATTAGTAACCAAGTGAAGTGAGCATTAGTAACCAGGTGAAATGAGCATTAGTAATTGAAGTCAGCATTAGTAACCAGATGAAGTCAGCATTAGTAACCAGATGAAGTCAGCATTAGTAGATGAAGTCAGCATTATTGAAGTCAGCATTAGTAACCAGATGATGTCAGCATTAGTAGACAGCATTAGTAACCAGATGAAGTCAGCATTTAGTAACCAGAGTGAAGTCAGCATTAGTAACCAGATGAAGCCAGCATTAGTAAACAGATGAAGTCAGCATTAGTAACCAGATGAAGTCAGCATTAGTAACCAGATGAAGTCAGCATTAGTAACCAGATGAAGTCAGCATTAGTAACCAGTGAAGCCAGCATTAGTAACCAGATGAAGCGAGCATTAGTAAAAAAGATGAAGTCAGCATTAGTAACCAGATGAAGCCAGCATAGTAACCAGATGAAGTAAGCATTAGTAACCAGATGAAGTCAGCATTAGTAACCAGATGAAGCCAGCATTAGTAACCAGATGAAGTTAGCATTAGTAACAAGATGAAGTCAGCATTAGTAACCAGATGAAGCCAGCATAGTAACCAGATGAAGCCAGCATTAGTAACCAGATGAAGTCAGTATTAGTAACCAGATGAAGTCAGTATTAGTAACCAGATGAAGTCAGTATTAGTAACCAGATGAAGTCAGTATTAGTAACCAGATGAAGCCAGCATTAGTAACCAGATGAAGTCAGTATTAGTAACCAGATGAAGCCAGCATAGTAACCAGATGAAGCCAGCATTAGTAACCAGATGAAGTCAGTATTAGTAACCAGATGAAGTCAGTATTAGTAACCAGATGAAGTCAGTATTAGTAACCAGATGAAGTCAGTATTAGTAACCAGATGAAGCCAGCATTAGTAACCAGATGAAGTCAGTATTAGTAACCAGATGAAGCCAGCATTAGTAACCAGATGAAGTCAGTATTAGTAACCAGATGAAGTCAGTATTAGTAACCAGATGAAGCCAGCATAGTAACCAGATGAAGCCAGCATTAGTAACCAGATGAAGTCAGCATTAGTAAGCAGATGAAGTCAGTATTAGTAAGCAGATGAAGTCAGCATTAGTAACCAGATGAAGTAAGCATTAGTAACCAGATGAAGTAAGCATTAGTAATCAGGTGAAGTGAGCATTAGAAAAAAAGATGACATCGGCATTAGTAACCAGATGAAACCAGCGTTAGCTACGAAATAAAGTGACTGTGAGCCGGAAAAAAAGTATGTGTTTATAGTGACACCAGAGAGGATGCAGTTAGTGAAATGGTGTGAAAAGACAAAGATGCGGGTTGGATTCTAGGTTAACCCGGCCTTAAATGGGTCCCATAACTTTCTTTCTGGTAAAGAAACAAATTACTGATAGTGCTGACCAAATTATTCAAAAATGTGCCGATAGTAGAAAGATATTGTACACGTCACATTCGAAGAATAACGGAGTACTTACTTTTCATCTCTTGTCACCAAAGTAGAGTGAATAAATCGAAGTAAAGAAAAGTGAAGTAATGTAAAGTAGAGTGAATAAATCGAAGTAAAGAAAAGTGAAGTAACGTAAAGTAGAGTGAATAAATCGAAGTAAAGAAAAGTGAAGTAACGTAAGGTAGAGTGAATAAATCGAAGTAAAGAAAAGTGAAGTAACGTAAAGTAGAGTGAATAAATCGAAGTAAAGAAAAGTGAAGTAACGTAAAGTAGAGTGAATAAATCGAAGTAAAGAAAAGTGAAGTAACGTAAAGTAGAGTGTAATCGTAAAGTAAGAGTGAATAAATCGAAGTAAAGAAAAGTGAAAACGTAAAGTAGAGTGAATAAATCGAAGTAAAGAAAAGTGAAGTAACGTAAAGTAGAGTGTAAATCGAAGTGTGAAATAACGTTAATAAATCGAAGTAAAGAAGTGAAGTAACGTAAAGTGGAGTAAATCGAAGTAAAGAAAAGTGAAGTAACATAAAGTAGAGTGAATAAATCGAAGTAAAGAAAAGTGAAGTAACATAAAGTGGAGTTAATAAATCGAAGTAAAGAAAAGTGAAGTAACATAAAGTAGAGTGAATAAATCGAAGTAAAGCAAAGTGAAGTAATGTAAAGTGGAGTGAATAAATCGAAGTAAAGAAAAGTGAAGTAACGTAAAGTAGAGTGAATAAATCGAAGTAAAGAAAAGTGAAGTAATGTAAAGTGTAGTGAAAGTGACATGGAGTAAAAAAAAAAAAAAAGTAAAATTTTCCCTCTGCACTTTTAGGTGCACAGTTTTAGTGCCCATTGCTTAATGTGGTCGGTAACACGCCAGGCCGCTCTTATTTCCCAGAAACAAAAAAAACTTCTGATAATCCATTTTTAGAAGCTGGTTGAAGCTCGGTCGATCCAGGAAAATAATAATCACATCTGTTGGTGATTGATTTATTGAATTGTGAATTCGGACACTCTGACCTTTCCTGGAATGGCAAACTCTTACTTTTCTGGGAATGGTGAACTCGGACCCATCTGGGAATGGTGAAATATTACCTTTCTGTGAATGGTGAAATATTACCTTTCTGGGAATGGTGAATTATTTTCTGGGAATTGTGAACTCTTACCTTTCTGGAAATAGTGAATTCTTACATTTTTTATGATTAGTGAATTTTTACCTTTCTGGGAATTGTGAACTGGGACTCTTCTGACCAGTAACGAACGGACTAACCACTCTGGCACTGCTCTCATTATCTGAACATTTTACTGTTGCTTGTAAAAACGCTGCCCTTCCCTTTCCAAAACCCGTCACACAAAAACACAGTAACAGTAAAAAAGCACTTTTCATCACGCTAACAAAAGTAATAACTTGAGTAGTCAAACTCTAAAAATGCTGAAATCTGTAACAAACTCTAAAAACATTGACATTTACACGTTGGTAGCGACTGCTGTAGCAGTAAGTGACAAATGCCGGATGTTTTCCTCTAGTTGTATGGCTTGTTACCATATTCTTTTCATGTCTTCAGTTATCTTGCTGTTGGTTTTGGTTATTTCGGGAAAATACTTAAATTTGTGGAGTATTTCTGAATAAAAGCATTGTTTATATCCAATCATTTCCAATTGTCTGGGGGACTTCTTGTTGATGTTGCCATAATTTATATCTTGAAGTCACAGCAGTCAGTATCTCATAGCTGACCATTCGCGTCAGGATGAAGAGAATAAAGCTAACAGATTCTCTACTCACGTCATTTTGAAGGGCTCGGGGAAACAACAAAATTATCAGCCGTGTCGAGGGAATCATCATCATCATGATGTGCCATACCGGTTGGCGTAGTAATGTCCTTCCACAATCTTCTATCTGCATTGCATCGTATGAGTTCTGTTGTTGACTGTTTGCCATGCCATGACACCAAGCTATCCAGTATTTTCTCTCTTTGTCGTCCGCGATCTCTCTTTCCATTTATTTTGCCAGTTGTAACCAAGTATTCCAAATTTCCTCTTCTCATGATGTGCCAGAAAAATGTTGATTGCTTCTTTCTTATGTTTTTAAGAACTGCCTTTTTGTGTTGGCCTCTTTTAGAACTTCCTCGTTGGTCTTTTTAGCTGTCCAGGGAACTTGCAACATTCTTTTGAGAAATCCCATCTCTATGGCCTCTAATCGTCTTTTCATTTCTTTGACTACTGTCCATGATTCGCTTCCATATGTCAGAATTGGTTCTATATAGCACCGATTACCTCTCTTTCTCATTTCTATTGACAAAGATTTGTTGCATAAGATATTTTTCATTTTCTGAAATGCTATTTTGGCCTGAGCTATTCTGCTTTTTATTTCCGTGGTGCATCTTCCATCCGATGTTATTATTGTGCCCAAGTATTTGACGCGTTGCACTTGTTTCAAATTTGTCTTGTTTATTTTTATGCTGCATGCTGGTGATGATTGTTTCTTCGATATGACCATTACTTCTGTTTTCTTACTATTCAGACTGAGACCTTTCTCAGTCGAGGGAATAGGGATCAAAAAAAGGGAAAGCAAACCCTGTTCAAAAACTGCCGAAGTTGAGTGTCCATGTAAATATAATAATTAAGCATTTGTGAGAAACCAGAAACCTCTTCAAGGTCAACAATCAAACATGGAGAAAAGGAGATTGAGAAAGTGGAGATGAAGCGGAGAAGATAATATCAAATGAGAAAAAAAATTGAAGTAGCTGGAGAAAGTGAAAGGGCTGGGAATAACAGTGGGGGAAAACATGAAAGAGATGAAATGAAGAAGTGAAGAGTATGAATGACCAGAACCAAGACAATGAAAATAAAAAAAAATAAAAATGAGAATGATGTGGAAGACAAGAAGCATGTTTGGATTATTTTCAAATCGCAGATTAATGACCATGACTAAATGAGGCAGAAGCTGCAACAACAGACACGAAACACATCTTTTTGATAATCTGACATAGGAATCAACACGTGACACGCTCGCCATTTCCTAAAACAAGAGAGAAGGAGGAACGCAAGTAGTAGTAGTGGCTGTGAACCCACCCAAAAGTGGAATAACATGCACCGAAAGACAATAGATTTGGCACCGACTTTGCACGAAACATGCACCAAAACCGTGCAAAAAAAAAAAAAAAAAAATTTCGAATTCGTTTTTTTTTCGAACTTCATTATTTTTTGGGGGAAATTTTTTTTGGGGTTCGTCAGTTTGTCGAAACGGTCTACAGTGTCTGAGAGCTTAACGCAGGTAAATTCAAAAGAGACTCGATGCTAATCGGCTTATTGTCCGGTGATCGCCTCTCGCTGTGTGTTAGAGGAAAATATTTGTGAAAGAGTATTTTAAAGAGTATATTTGTGAAAGTAAAAATTCAGAATTAATAAATATTTTAAAAAAACTTAAAATGAAGGGAAATTTAAAATATAGGCGATTGCGTAAATGATTGGGTCGCGGATCTCGCACTACATTTTTTTTTAGTGCCACACTCAACACCAGCATCAACCCTTCATGTCCTATCATCATCATACCACACAAAGTTTCAAACCGATTATTATTCGCCGGCGGTGGGCATGTGAGGTGGAGGGGCGGGTAATAGGCAACAGGATGCGACATGTAAAAAAATGCTGACAAGCAATGACGTTGAAGGGGTATTGTTACGAAAAGAAAAATACGACTAGCTCGCGGGCGGGAACGAGTTGGTTGACACAGGTGTGTTATTGTAGTATCGCTAACATCATGTGCCAGGATAGCGGTTCTTGGGGAAATATTATTGGTCGTGTGTGTTATCGCTACCAACATCAGCATGTGTCGTGTAGTGAGGTGTGCTAATATTAAATAGTGACGCTCGCTCTTTCTCATTCAATGTAAAGCAAAACAAAATTCTATATTTCACAATTTTATTAATACATCATATATATATTACTGTCCGGATGCTGATAATTTTAACCGTCTGGGTTTCCTACACAACCGCCCTCCATTTTGACAAAACCTTGATCAAAGCTGAAATAGGTAATCGGTGACTTTGCTGAAACATCCTGGGCATCCACACTGGCTGCCGGAGCTGTCGTCTGATTAACAAGAGTGAGGTCCCCTTGGTTAACAGAAAAGGGCGTGTAGTTGATGTTAGCATAAGCGTTTTCGAGACTGCCTTAATGCCATGTGCCACCCTCAACACCATCATCCCTTCATGTCCTATCATCATCATGTGCCACCCTCAACACCATCATCCCTTCATGTCCTATCATCATCATGTGCCACCCTCAACACCATCATCCCTTCATGTCCTATCATCATCATGTGCCACCCTCAACACCATCATCCCTTCATGTCCTATCATCATCATGTGCCACCCTCAACACCATCATCCCTTCATGTCCTATCATCATCATGTGCCACCCTCAACACTATCATCATGTGCCTCAACACTATCATCATGTGCCACCCTCATCATCAACCTTCATATCATCATCTTGTGCCTCAACATCACCCTTCATGTCCTATCATCATCATGTGCCAACCTCAACACCATCATCCCTTCATGTCCTATCATCATCATGTGCCACCCTCAACACCATCATCAGCCCTTCAGGTCCTATCATCAAACCACACAAAGTATCAACCAGCGAAATTCTCTCTCTCTCTCTGTCTCTCTCACATTCATGGTAAACCAAAACAAAATAAATCACTAAGATTTTACCACCATAACACACAAATTTAGGGTCATATTAAAAAAAGTCGACCTTAAAACCATACAAATCTACTCCCATACTCATAAAAGTTAGACACATCAAACAGATAATTACTTCCAAACTCCAAAAAAGTTAGACCAAATCACGCCTCGATCGTTCTCTAACATTGCCTCGATCGTTCTTTAACATTGCCTCCAGCGTTCTTTAACATTGCCTCGATCGTTCTTTAACATTACCTCGAGCGTTCTCTAACATTGCCTCGATCATTCTTTAACATTGCCTCCAGCGTTCTCTAACATTCCCTTGCTCGTTCTCTAACATTTTCATTAGTTGGAGTCTTTGTGTTGCCTTCTTAGTGAGATTCTCTACGTGTTTCTTCAGGCTCAATTGTCAGTCTAGTTGTATTCCTAAAAAATCTACTTCCATACTGATACTAGTTAGACACATCGATCAGATAGTTACATCCAAATCGCAAACATTTTACCCCAGAACACAAAAATTTAGGGTCATACTAAAAAGTCGACCTAAAAATCCCAAAAGCTACTCACATAGTCCTACTAGTTAGACACAACGAGCAGGAAGTTATATTCAAGGTCCAAAATATTGGACCAAATCACTAAGATTTTTACCACCATAACACACAAATTTAGGGTCATATTAAAAAAAGTCGACCTTAAAACCATACAAATCTACTCCCATACTCATAAAAGTTAGACACATCAAACAGATAATTACTTCCAAACTCCAAAAAAAGTTAGACCAAAACACGCCTCGATCGTTCTCTAACATTGCCTCCAGCGTTCTGTAACATTGCCTCCAGCGTTCTGTAACATTGCCTCGATCGTTCTTTAACATTACCTCGAGCGTTCTCTAACATTGCCTCGATCGTTCTTTAACATTGCCTCCAGCGTTCTCTAACATTCCCTTGCTCGTTCTCTAACATTTTCATTAGTTGGAGTCTTTGTGTTGCCTTCTTAGTGAGATTCTCTACGTGTTTCTTCAGGCTCAATTGTCAGTCTAGTTGTATTCCTAAAAAATCTACTTCCATACTGATACTAGTTAGACACATCGATCAGATAGTTACATCCAAATCGCAAACATTTTACCCCAGAACACAAAAATTTAGGGTCATACTAAAAAAGTCGACCTAAAAATCCCAAAAGCTACTCACATAGTCATACTAGTTAGACACAACGAGCAGGAAGTTATATTCAAGGTCCAAAATATTGGACCAAATCACTAAGATTTTTACCACCATAACACACAAATTTAGGGTCATATTAAAAAAGTCGACCTTAAAACCATACAAATCTACTACCATACTCATAAAAGTTAGACACATCAAACAGATAATTAATTCCAAACTCCAAAAAGTTAGACCAAATCACCCCTCGATCGTTCTCTAACATTGCCTCGATCGTTCTTTAACATTGCCTCCAGCGTTCTCTAACATTGCCTTGATCGTTCTCTAACATTGCCTCCAGCGTTCTGTAACATTGCCTCCAGCGTTCTGTAACATTGCCTCGATCGTTCTTTAACATTACCTCGAGCGTTCTCTAACATTGCCTCGATCGTTCTTTAACATTGCCTCCAGCGTTCTCTAACATTCCCTAGCTCGTTCTCTAACATTTTCATTAGTTGGAGTCTTTGTGTTGCCTTCTTAGTGAGATTCTCTACGTGTTTCTTCAGGCTCAATTGTCAGTCTAGTTGTATTCCTAAAAAATCTACTTCCATACTGATACTAGTTAGACACATCGATCAGATAGTTACATCCAAATCGCAAACATTTTACCCCAGAACACAAAAAGTTAGGGTCATACTCAAAAAGTCGACCTAAAAATCCCAAAAAGCAACTCACATAGTCGTAATATTTAGACACAACGAATAGGAAGTTATATTCTAGGTCAAAAATGTTAGACCAAATCACAACGAACCACGAACCACAACCCATGAACCCTGGACTTAACGAACCACGAACCACAACCCCACGAACCATGGACTTAACGAACCATCAACTAACGAACCATGGACTGGACTTAACAAAGACAGCGTCGAGGAGAGATATAATTTGCGGTCTCTTGCTCTTCTGTTCGCCTCTGCTGCTGGTATGTTTCCTAGCGCTTCTAATTGTACATCGACCCATCCTTTTTCGTGGTCGACAGTTGGGTCTGGTGTTCTCACAACATTTTGATGAAGGCTCGTTGTGTTTTTGATCTGTCTGCCCTGTCACCTAGCCAAACTATTTTATCTGTTGTTTCCTTATATATTCTATGATGGGGGCTATTCCTAGCTTTCTTCTCAGTTCTTCATTTCTGAGCTTATCTCTCAGACTGTTTCATGTCATTCGTCTAACACATTTCATCTCTGAGATCACAAAAATTTAGGCACATACTCAAAAAGTCGACCTCAAAACCATAAAAATCTACTCCCACATTCAGCTAAAAGTTACACCAAAACCGCACCAGATTTGCAACATGCAAAAACATGCACAAGTTTGACACGCGAACCAGTTTGGCACAATGCACCTTCGTAAGGGGCGTAACAATCATAAAAGTGATTATCAAGGGGCGTAACATTTATAAATGTGATTATCAAAGTAAATTTTTGGTATGGGGATGTCTATTGGTGCATTGTGCCAAACTGGTTCGCGTGTCAAACTTGTGCCTGTTTTTGCACGTTGCAAATCTGGTGCGGTTTTGGTGTAACTTTTAGCTGAATGTGGGAGTAGATTTTTATGGTTTTGAGGTCGACTTTTTGAGTATGTGCCTAAATTTTTGTGATCTCAGAGATGAAATGTGTTAGACGAATGACATGAAACAGTCTGAGAGATAAGCTCAGAAATGAAGAACTGAGAAGAAAGCTAGGAATAGCCCCCATCATAGAATATAAAAGGAAACAACAGATAAAATAGTTTGGCTAGGTGACAGGGCAGACAGATCAAAAACACAACGAGCCTTCATCAAAATGTTGTGAGAACACCAGACCCAACTGTCGACCACGAAAAAGGATGGGTCGATGTACAATTAGAAGCGCTAGGAAACATACCAGCAGCAGAGGCGAACAGAAGAGCAAGAGACCGCAAATTATATCTCTCCTCGACGCTGTCTTTGTTAAGTCCAGTCCATGGTTCGTTAGTTGATGGTTCGTTAAGTCCATGGTTTGTGGGGTTGTGGTTCGTGGTTCGTTAAGTCCAGGGTTCATGGGTTGTGGTTCGTGGTTCGTGGTTCGTTGTGATTTGGTCTAACATTTTTGACCTAGAATATAACTTCCTATTCGTTGTGTCTAACTATTACGACTATGTGAGTTGCTTTTTGGGATTTTTAGGTCGACTTTTTGAGTATGACCCTAAATTTTTGTGTTCTGGGGTAAAATGTTTGCGATTTGGATGTAACTATCTGATCGATGTGTCTAACTAGTATCAGTATGGAAGTAGATTTTTTAGGAATACAACTAGACTGACAATTGAGCCTGAAGAAACACGTAGAGAATCTCACTAAGAAGGCAACACAAAGACTCCAACTAATGAAAATGTTAGAGAACGAGCTAGGGAATGTTAGAGAACGCTGGAGGCAATGTTAAAGAACGATCGAGGCAATGTTAGAGAACGCTCGAGGTAATGTTAAAGAACGATCGAGGCAATGTTACAGAACGCTGGAGGCAATGTTAGAGAACGATCGAGGCAATGTTAGAGAACGCTGGAGGCAATGTTAAAGAACGATCGAGGCAATGTTAGAGAACGATCGAGGGGTGATTTGGTCTAACTTTTTGGAGTTTGGAATTAATTATGTTTGATGTGTCTAACTTTTATGAGTATGGTAGTAGATTTGTATGGTTTTAAGGTCGACTTTTTAATATGACCCTAAATTTGTGTGTTATGGTGGTAAAATCTTAGTGATTTGGTATTTTGGACCTTGAATATAACTTGTTGTGTCTAACTAGTATGACTATGTGAGTAGCTTTTGGGATTTTAGGTCGACTTTTTTAGTATGACCCTAAATTTTTGTGTTCTGGGTAAAATGTTTGCGATTTGGATGTAACTATCTGATCGATGTGTCTAACTAGTATCAGTATGGAAGTAGATTTTTAGGAATACAACTAGACTTGAGCCTGAAGAAACACGTAGAGAATCTCACTAAGAAGGAGACTCCAACTAATGAAAATGTTAGAGAACGAGCAAGGGGTTAGAGAACGCTGGAGGCAATGTTAAAGAATGATCGAGGCAATGTTAGAGAACGATCGAGGCAATGTTAAAGAACGCTGGAGGCAATGTTAGAACGATCGAGGCAATGTTAGAGAACGATCGAGGCGTGATGGTCTAACTTTTTGGAGTTTGGAAGTAATTATATGTTTGATGTGACTATGAGTATGGGAGTAGATGTATGGTTTTAAGGTCGACTAATATGACCCTAAATTTGTGTGTTATGGTGGTAAAATCTTAGTGATTTATTGGTTTACCATGAATGTGAGAGAGACAGAGAGAGAGAGAGAGAGAGAGAGAATTTCGCTGATACTGTGTGGTTTGATGATAGGACCTGAAAGGCTGATGATGGTGTTCAGGGTGGCATATGATGATGATAGGACATGAAGGGATGATGGTGTTGAGGGTGGCACATGATGGATGAATGATGTTGAGGCACAAGATGATGATATGAGGTTGATGAGGGTGGCACATGATGATAGTGTTGAGGCACATGATGTGTTGAGGGTGGCACATGATGATGATAGGACATGAAGGGATGATGGTGTTGAGGGTGGCACATGATGATGATAGGACATGAAGGGATGATGGTGTTGAGGGTGGCACATGATGATGATAGGACATGAAGGGATGATGGTGTTGAGGGTGGCACATGATGATGATAGGACATGAAGGGATGATGGTGTTGAGGGTGGCACATGGCATTAAGGCAGTCTCGAAAACGCTTATGCTAACATCAACTACACGCCCTTTTCTGTTAACCAAGGGGACCTCACTCTTGTTAATCAGACGACAGCTCCGGCAGCCAGTGTGGATGCCCAGGATGTTTCAGCAAAGTCACCGATTACCTATTTCAGCTTTGATCAAGGTTTTGTCAAAATGGAGGGCGGTTGTGTAGGAAACCCAGACGGTTAAAATTATCAGCATCCGGACAGTAATATATATATGATGTATTAATAAAATTGTGAAATATAGAATTTTGTTTTGCTTTACATTGAATGAGAAAGAGCGAGCGTCACTATTTAATATTAGCACACCTCACTACACGACACATGCTGATGTTGGTAGCGATAACACACACGACCAATAATATTTCCCCAAGAACCGCTATCCTGGCACATGATGTTAGCGATACTACAATAACACACCTGTGTCAACCAACTCGTTCCCGCCCGCGAGCTAGTCGTATTTTTCTTTTCGTAACAATACCCCTTCAACGTCATTGCTTGTCAGCATTTTTTTACATGTCGCATCCTGTTGCCTATTACCCGCCCCTCCACCTCACATGCCCACCGCCGGCGAATAATAATCGGTTTGAAACTTTGTGTGGTATGATGATGATAGGACATGAAGGGTTGATGCTGGTGTTGAGGGTGGCACTAAAAAAAATGTAGTGCGAGATCCGCGACCCAATCATTTACGCAATCGCCTATATTTTAAATTTCCCTTCATTTTAAGTTTTTTAAAATATTTATTAATTCTGAATTTTTACTTTCACAAATATACTCTTTTAAAATACTCTTTCACAAATATTTTCCTCTAACACACAGCGAGAGGCGATCACCGGACAATAAGCCGATTAGCATCGAGTCTCTTTTGAATTTACCTGCGTTAAGCTCTCAGACACTGTAGACCGTTTCGACAAACTGACGAACCCCAAAAAAAATTTCCCCAAAAAATAATGAAGTTCGAAAAAAAAACGAATTCGAAAATTTTTTTTTTTTTTTTGCACGGTTTTGGTGCATGTTTCGTGCAAAGTCGGTGCCAAATCTATTGTCTTTCGGTGCATGTTATTCCACTTTTGGGTGGGTTCACAGCCACTACTACTACTAACGCAGTTATGAGTGACCTCGTCTATTTATAATTAGGTTAGCAGTTTATTTTAAAAAAAATATTGTTGAAATTATAAAAGAAAAAACTTCTATGTTCCCTCTGCGATTGAAAGTTTATTTAATTTTAATTACTAAGTTAACTTATGTGCTTAGGCAAAGCTCAAAGCTGAGTCAGTAATACTGCAATCTCGTTGACACTTTGAACGGGGCCTTTTACTTATAATTTGCTAACAGATGGCGCCACCTCTGCACAATTATAATTGCGCGATTACGTCTACAGCTGCTACATTTCACAGATTGACCCGCAATAGTTAATGTCAGTCAGTCGTAACGACCTACACTTTCCCCGCAGATTGACTTGCTATAGATGGCGTTAGTCAGTCCTGCCTATCGTGCAGCGACCTTCACCTTGTTCTATCAGATCTGACTGAAGTACAAGCTAGGCGACTGTTCCCTAGCGTTTGGCTTTTCGTGGCAAGGCGCTGTGCCACTGAGTACGGGTTCGATCCTGCTCCGGTCCATATATTGTTCTTTGTTTTTTTTTTCTTCTGTTGATTATTTGTCATTTTTTTCCGAGTGCTGTAAACATACCTCTTCTTCTGAATTGATTCGCTGATTATCGCCTCAGAAGTTTCCCTCAATAATAATATTAATTTATTATTATTATTTGTCTCCTAGGCGACCAGTAGTCGTCACTCCGGGGTCAGCGGCCTAGCTAATCAATACAAGAAATTTACTTCCCATTGGTCTCGCTGGTACTGTTTGGCGTTAAAACAGTCTGGCTAACTAGGAGTGTTTCCTAGCTTTTGGCTTCTCGTGGCAAGGCGCTGTGCCAAGGAGTACGGGTTCGATCATGCTTCGGACCATATATTGTTCTTTGTTTTGTTTTTTTTCTGTTGTTGATTATTCGTTATTTTTTCCGAGTGCTGTAAACATACCTCTTCCTCTGAAATGATTCGCTAACGAGGTGACAACCGTTGTAGTCCCTTCAATCGGGTTTAAGGACATGGGAGACTTCCAGTACCTCTAGGGTGAATAGGTTCCGATGTCTTCAATAGAACCCAGGAAAAAAATCAGGAAAGGAGCCGGTAGTTGGGTGTGATAAACACTCCAAGGTATGGTGACAGTAGTTGGAGTGTTTATCACACCCCACTACTAGCTCCTTGCTACCAGCTTTACCGCAGCATTGCAATTATTTGCCTGTTCCCAAAAATCATGAAAGCCATTGCAATGCCCACATCAACTTCCTTAGGTTTAAGAGCTCATGTCAACGCTGTGGCATTCACCATCATCATTATCATCGTCATCAGGTTTGATGCTACAGTAACAGGCCCGTAGAAAAAAAAACGACTTGAAGCGAATAATTTTCTCTCTCTCTGATGTCAGGAAAAAAGATCTAGTAGTAATATAATGACTAACGCACCGATGTTTGTACATGGTATTGAGATCTTCGTGTGCTATCACGCTAGAGAGAGGTCCGCTGATGGAAACTGTCTAATGATGTAGATGTTTCTGTAGACAAGAACCAGGTGCAGTATCATAAAGTTAGACATCAGTTAAAGATCTCAGACTAGTCAATATCATAAAGTTATATATCAGTTAAAGATCTCAGTCTAGTCAATATCATAAAGTTATATATCAGTTAAAGATCTCAGTCTAGTCAATATCATAAAGTTATATATCAGTTAAAGATCTCAGACTAGTTAATATCATAAAGTTATATATCAGTTACAGATCTCAGACTAGTCAATATCATAAAGTTATATATCAGTTAAAGATCTCAGACTAGTTAATATCATAAAGTTATATATCAGTTAAAGATCTCAGACTAGTCAATATCATAAAGTTATATATCAGTTAAAGATCTCAGACTAGTTAATATCATAAAGTTATATATCAGTTAAAGATCTCAGACTAGTTAATATCATAAAATTCATCATCATCATCATCGAGTGCCGTCTCCGCAACGAAGGTTGGCTACCATGGAGCGCCATTCTGCTCTGTCTCTTGCTTTGATGGTGCAGGTTGTCATAGGCTGATTTGTCCATCTTTTGATGTTACTCGTCCATGTTAGTCCTGGTCTGTCTCTGCCTCTTTTACCTTGTATTTTCACCTCCAGGATTACTTTTAGTAGGCTGTTGTGTCTTTTAACATGGCCCAAAAATCGTATTAGTCTTGTTTGAATTGTATTTAGTAGTTCTCTTTTCATTTTTAGTTGTTTTAAGACTTCGTCGTTTGTTTTCTTTTCCTTCCATCCAATTCTACCTATTCTTCTATATATCCACATTTCAAAGGCTTCAATTCTCTGTTCTGTTTTCTTGTCTAATGTCCATGTTTCTGCACCATATAGGAATATGGAGAAGATGTAACATTTTGCTAATCTTAGTTTTAGCCCTGGTGCTATTTGTTTTGATGTTAGTATGTTCTTCATGACATTAAAATTACTTTTTGTCATTCGTATTCTTTTGTTTATTTCAGTTGTACATTTTCCATCACTGGTTATAGTATGTCCAAGGTAGTTGTAGTTCTGAACTGTCTCCAGGTGTATTCCCTTTTGATATTTATTTGTAGGTCTTAGAACTTTCTTTCCTTATGATCATAGTTTTAGTCTTTATAATATTTACATCTAATCCATATTTTTTGCTTGTCATGTTTATTTCATTAAGTAATCGTTGCAGATCTTTATGATTTTCTGCTAGTAGTACAGTATCATCAGCATGACTTTGGTTATTGATTATCTTTCCATTAATTTGTAGGCCTGGCATCTCTGTGATGTTTTTACAGATTTGCTCAGTGTATAGATTGAACAAGCTTGGTGATCGGATGCATCCCTGTCTTACTCCTCTTTTTATATCAATGGGTGTAGAGTTCTCTTTGTTATATTTTGTTATTTCTGTTTGCTCCCAGTATAGATTACATATAAGTCGTATGTCCATGTCATCTAGATGTATCTCTTTTAGGCATTCTATAAGTTGTTTGTGGTGTACTCTATCAAAAGCTTTTTGTGTAGTCTATGAAGCAGGCTTTGTTTACTTCTGTGTACTTTTCGATTAATATTCTCATGCAGAATATGGCTTCTTTTGCCCCGCTATTTTTCCTAAATCCAAATTGCTGCTCATCTAATTCAGCATTGATTTTATTCTGAATCCTTCCTTGCATAACTTTTAGCATGATGTTTGTAACATGGCTCATTAGGCTTATTGTTCTAAAGTCACTGCATTCAACTGCACCATTCTTTTTAGGCAATGCAATGAAAGTTTATGTTTTTAGTACATTTGGTATGTATCCTGTGCGGTATATATCGTTGCATATGTCTGTAATCACTTCAATGCCAAAATCGTCTAGTGCCTGTATCATTTCTATCTGTATGCTGTCAGGTCCTGCTGCTTTTCCCTTTTTCATTGTTTTTATAGCTTTTTCCACCTCAGATTTTAAGATTTTATAGCCTGATGTACATTTTATAACTGATTTCTTGTCCCTTTGATCCTGAAATAGTTCTGTTATATATTCCTGCCATCTATCTATAATATTTTTATTGTCTGTTAGCATTTTTCTTTTTTTGTCTGCATGGCATCCACCTTCTGTGGCTTTTTAAAAATTGTTATTAGTCATTCTCTTTATTTATGTGTACATTCCTCTTAGGTCTTGTTTGCTTTCCATAGTTTCTATTTCTCTACATTTTTTGCTGAGCCAGTCTTCTTTTGCCTTTTTGCACATTTTGCGTATCTCATTATCTATTTTATTGTATTGGGCAGTGTTCTTCGCTTGTCACCTTTCTTCCATTTTTTCTAAGATTGTGTTAGTTATCAATTTTTGTTTTTTGTTCTTTTCTCTTTTGGGTAAGGTGTCGCAGGTTTCTTGTATGCTTTTCTTTATGCATTGCCATTTGGTTGCTACTTTTTCATCAGGATTTTCTCTTCTGTATTGCTCAATTCCTTCTTCTTGAAGCTTCTGGTATGTGTTCTTACTTGTATTGTATAGGTATATTTAATATCTTTTTGATTTAAAGCTGTTATATCTAGTGGATTTGTTGATGAATTAGACTTTTGCTTGTTTCTCTTTAGCTTGATTTACATTTTAATCATTAGAGGATTGTGATCTGAATTAATATCTGCTCCTGGGTAGGTTTTAGCTTCCTTTACGTTGTTACGGAACCTTTCTTTTATCATTATGTAATCTATTTGATTCCTCTTCTTATCTCCAGGGCTTTTCCATGTGTATAGTTTCCTTTTCTCTTGCTCAAAGTAGGTGTTACATATTATCAGCCTGTTTTCTTCACAGAATTGTATTAATCTTTCTCCTCTGTCATTTCTTTTTCCTAAACCATTATTTCCTTTAATGGTCTTATATCTACCTTTTCCTACTTTAGCGTTCATGTCACCCATTACAATCGAGGTGTCTGAAGATTTCACTTGCTTCATAACTTTATTTAGGTCTTCATAGTATGCCTCTTGCTTGCTTACGTTCGCCCGATGACTAAAGTATTCTAGAGTATTCGTAGACTGTAGAATTCCTCTTCGTCATCCGCCCTTAAAAGGTCGTTAAGTGGACGTATCTGAGTTGTGTTGTGGTTTACAGTATAACTGTTATATTTGCGCCTTTCGGTCCAACACATCGAAGTTCAGAACGATAGTATGCCTCTATTTGTTCATCTGTGTAGTCTTGAGTAGGTGCATATGTCTGTATTATTGCTATGTCGAATGGTTTTGCATTCAACTTGACTAGTATAATCCTATCACTGTATGTCCAGTGGGTACTTATATATTTTTGTAGCTCTCTTTTTATCAGTATTCCTACCCCCCTTTGATGTTCTGTTGTGTTTCCTGGGTATATAAATGTATATTTTTCGTCTTCTATGTACCCACATTTTTTTCCATCTTGTCTCTGATATGCCTAAAATATCTATATTTATTCGTTCAGCTTTTTGAATCAGATTTTCCGATTTCCCTTCTTGATATAAAGTCCTAACATTCCAAGTACTTATTTTAAGATCTTTTTTCCGACATAAGTTGGAATTCCTCTCTATGGCTTCCTCTGGACTAGTACGTGATGAGGCTCCAATCTCTTTCACGGTGGTCAGCCACATTTGTCTTTCGTGTCCTGAACATGCCTCTTGTGTACCACACACTTTGCTGTTTTCGCTTTCTGGGCCGTTGGTCATTTCTGACTCTTAAGCCCCATCCACCGTTGCAGACTTTGTACAATTCTCGAATCTCGAATGAAAAGAAGATAAATACCCACTTAACAACGAGAATTTCCACCATCCACCAGCCTGTCAGAAGTTAAACAACCACGACAGGCATGAGCAGAATATTAATCCCAAGAATCACACCGCGTGTAACCGGCGTCTTTCGAAACAACACACGCTGAAACGGAAAACCCTGTCCACACACGGACGCCATCCTGAAACTTCTCATAAAATTAGATAGCAGTAAATGATCTCAGACTAGTCAATACCATAAAATTAGATAGCAGTATATGATCTCAGAGTGCTGGATGATTCATTATCATCAAGTATCAGTAAATTATCTCAGACGAGCTAGACGAGTCAATACCATAAAGTGAAAAGTAATTTTTCTGTGAGATGTAATTTTTCTGAGGTAGGCCGTATGTTTTCTATTGTTCTACCACATAAATTTGCCACAATGCATTATGTCCAGCTGCTCACCAGCTTCACCGAAGCACGGCAACAATTTGCCTATTCCTTCACTAATGCAAGCACTATGTCGTGATAACCTGTAAGGAACTGTCACCATCCAAAAGCTGATTAATGTTCCCTCTGAGTTGTGTTACGAGTTGACGTTGTAATCAGTGGGAAAAAAAAGATCGTTATATGGCCTTTGGTTTCTTCACAGATGGTTGGTAGCAATCTGATAGCACGTAATCAGTGCCTTATACTAGATTGCTGTTTTACTCTTGTGACTGAATCTGTTAATTTTGGATAGACAGATTCGATTGCAGAATGAACATGTGTAGCCGGGGATGTATGGAAATAATGGAGTAGGGATAGTGTAAGGAGAATTGAGAGAAACATCGTATGTGTGGGGAAAGTGACAGTCACGGGACGATGGGTGAACTGTTGTTTGGGTGAGTAGAGATGGGGAAAGTCTCGTGATTATGGGGACTAGTGAGAAGCACGGAGGAGTGAATAGACTTAAGGGAAGTGCTAGGTGAGATAGAGGCTATGACGTAAGAGAATTCATTGGCTGGGAAATTACTTAGCTAGTTTTTGATTGGCTGAGGTATGAGATACTTAAGGCTGTGCATCGAGTTTCCGAGCAAGGAACTTGGCTGGAAACAAAAGACACATGGATTTAAGTAAGCCTCTTGTAGAAGTACCCGAGCAAAAGCTTTTTATTAATAGGAGTGGGTAGGATGAAGTTTCAATCAAATGAGATACAAGATGGAAACTAAGTAACCAGGACGACACAGTTGAGCTAAGTTAGTAGGACCGAGCAAACGATCGTTTAATGAGAAGTGAGTTAGTGTGTGATGAGAGAGTTGTGAGAGTAATTACAAGAGTCGGAGGTAAATGATATTACCTTAGCGTTTACTTTGAAACCCGAGCGGTGATACCAGGCCGCTGGGATTTTTATATTGATGCATTTCTGTTTGTTGGACTATGCCAATAAAGTCTTACTGTTCTTTTATACGAGAGACTTGCGTGTACATACCATTTCGTGTAGGCTGTGTGTTGTATTCCAGCCCAACAAACGAATCTGACACAACGCGAAGTGCGCAAATTTGATAGTCTACACCAACGACTGAGCACGGTCATTGAAGAAGAGAGCGAGCTGCCACAGGGAAAGTAAATCGCCTAAAACAAATAGCCCTCTCCACAGTTGGGTCCTTATACACATTAGAGCTCCTTCACATTGATGAATTGTGTCTAACCTCATAGTTTTTGTCTTGCGCTTGTTGTCCTCTGATTTTAGCATCTTATTGTGTTCTAATGATGATGATGGTAGTCTTCTAACGATGATGATGATGATGATGATGATGATGATAGTCTTCTAATGATGATGTATCTTCATTGGTTAGATTTTGATCAATGACAGCCACATATGGAGAAGACTTGAGGACAGCAGACCTCGACAAATCACCACTAGCGTGACGTTTTCAGCTATACAAGCTATAGACGGTTGACGTAAACCTACCCACAACAGCCCCTGCTCACAAAGCTGAAAACGGCACACTAGTTGGGGGTTTTCCTGGGTTTTCCTTTCTGCGCGCTAGACTTCTTCTATAAATGCTATTGACAAACCTTGAAGTTATATGCATGTTTTAGACTGTGGAAGCAAAGCCATCTCTTTATTTAAGTTTGGCGCCTACATAGTCTCTTATAGAGTCCTTACATGCAGACCCATAGTTTTAAATATTGAATTTCTAAAGTTGGGAGAGACGCTCTTCATAGCCACCTTGATTGATGGTATAAGATCATTACCATCAAGTGCCATGCCTGATGGTAGAGCGATCTTGCCTCTCCACAATTCTCTGTCCTCGATTCATCAGTCAATTTTATTATTTACTTCTTATCGTGCCACGACAGCAAACTATCTATTTTCTCTCTTTGTCGTCCACGATCTCTCTTTCCTTGTATTTTGCAAGTTGTAACTAAGTATTCCAACATTAGTACAAGACAGGAGTTGGAGAGCAACAATGATTTAAGATGCTCCAAATTAGAAACCGCGCTCAAGAACCGAACAACTCCAACCCTTTATTTCATTCGAAAAGTTCTTGTTCGAGTATTACAATAAAAGCGGCCTAATTCTCCTGATTAGAGCGCTATTTTGCCATACTTTGTTATCTCAAAATGATGAATTACAACAGCACGTCATTTCTTCTGTGCAAATCTCCCTGTTTAATTAATTGATCCGGTGCCATTAGTTTGTCGACCTTTTGGCCGAGCACAATAGTTACTGTTTTCTTGTTACCCATTTTGTTATTATTGTTTAAGCCACCAATCCCTTGTACCATGAACAAGTACCATTGCTACAAGCTGACGAAAATGATATGTGATTTATGTTTTTCTTTATTTTTTACGTTAAAGGGCGCTCCTGTTTCAGCAACATGAGCTCATTAGATTTTGATGCTCGAAAGTTGTGGCCTCTAGATCAAAGCACGCTCCTTCCATTTCTAAATACATTCCAATATTGTGAGCGGGGAAGAAGATAAAGAAAGAGTAAGTAAGAAGAGAAGGTGAATTTAAAAAAAAAAAGAAGAGCAAAATGGGAAGAGGAAAAAAAAGGGAGAATGAAAAAGGTGATGAGGATAGTAGTAAAAGTAGTAGCCTCCGTCAGTAATAGTTGACTATGGATTTTTCAGCGCCTCTAGAAATGTTATTTTTCTTTTCTTTTCTTTCGTCGTGTATTCTCTTTCTCTATGAATCTGTCTGCTTCTTGTTTGAGGTGAACCTTTAGAGTGTGTTTCCAGAGATTTCGGTCTGCAGATATGTCTTTCTAGGATGCAGGGTTTATTGTTCAGAGTCTTCATGTCGCGTTTACACACATCTACAAATCAAAGTTTGATGAGGATAAATGCAGCAAATGATGATAATACAGAACAAATATATTAGAGAGAATAATGGGAAAAGGTGGACCGGGAAAAAAAAGTAAATAGAGCACGGATAGGTTGATAATGTAGAAGAAAACAAAGAAGCAAAAAAGTAGAAAGGAAAAATAAGTAATCAAATAAAAATGGAAATATATGATCATCATCATGTGTCATACCGGTTGGCGTAGGCGATCATATCCTTCTACAATGTTCTATCTACAGTGCATCGTATCAGTTCTGTTGTTGATCGTTTTCCATGCCATGCCACCAAGATATCCAGTATTTTCTCTCTTTGTCGTCCGTTTTGTGTTTATATATATATATATATATATATATATATATATATATATATATATATATATATATATATATAAAGAAAGAAAGAACGAAAGAATGAATATAAAGAAGAATAAAAGATGACGATAACGATGAAGAAGATTAAGAAGAAAAACAAGAAGAAAAAGAAACGATAAGAAGCAGCAGCACAAGATAACAACTGCACAGCAACTGAACCTAAGCATAGAACCCAGAAATTGGCCTTATAATCCTATATCGAGGGCGGCAAAGATGGCCGGAATTTCAGAAATATCGATTTACAGAAGTCGTCATTACTAGATTCTACTTCCGGAATGGCTTTCATGGCATATCCAAGACTCATTAGCCGAGGCACGGAGAACAAAAAAAAAAAAAAAAAAATTATAAAGAGCTTTCAATGAGAAATCCAGAAGAGAAAACAAACAGAAAATAGAAATACCTTGTCGTGGTAAACAATTAATATGAGGACATAATGGGTGGTTTACACTTTGATAAGTAGACTGAGCCAAATAAGGGAGAAAAGAGTAGTATAATTGTAAACCTACTACAAGATAAAGTGTAGGAGGTGTCTAGTGAAGTTTATTGGCCATCCCATCTCTTAAAAAAAAAATAAAAGTAATTCCTGAAAGAAACCAAAAATACATAAATATCGTTGAGAGATGAAAGCAAGAAGAAAGAAGTTCGATCATATTTTAGAGCGTGCGTAAAGGACATACGGTGGTAGTGTCAATATTTTCTCTCATCAACACATTTTGGTCGCGTGGTCAGCATAATGTCAAGCCGTCTGATTTTTCCACGCACAAAAAAGTCTCCAGCATCCCTTTGCTTGCGTTCGCCCGATGACTAGAGAAGTACACCTCTTTGTCATCCGCCCTTAAAAAACGTTACGTAGGCATGTCTGCTTTGTGTTGTGGTTTGCAGTATAACTGATATTTGCGCCTTTTGGCAAAACACATCCAACTTCAGCACGACATTTTTGAGCACCGGGTTGTTTTTCCCTCTTCAATCCCTACCAGCTTGACGTACTAGAGGTACCACGGAGAGGTGGAGCAGGGTCTGGATGGTTCTGGTTCACCGAACCTGGCGCAAGCCATCAGCGGTGGGTCGCTGACAATTTCCAGCTCTGCTGCTGTGAGGCGCGCCCTCGCCTCCCAGCCCCCGTTTATTGCTACGTGAACCAACCAGAAGCACGAGACGCTTGTAATAAAGCACTTGGATCCACCTCAGTGGGTGGCTTTGAGAAATTGACGACATCAATTCGGTGAAGAACAGGGTGTCCCCTCAGTATCCACCCCCCAACCTCCGTGTGGCTACCGGGGTCCCCACGGTGAGGGGAGGAAAGATATATATGTAAAGTTGTATTGATGATCTTGGTAATGATGGGGATGATGGCGGCGACGTTGATCATGGTGGTGATAATGATGATGATAATAGTGATGATGATAATAGTGATGATGATGTTCATGATGGTGGTGGTTGTGATGATGGTGGTGATGATAATTGTGATGATGATGATGATACTTATGATGATGATGGTGATCATTGCGGAAGTGATGGTGATGATGATGATGCTCATCTTGATGGTGATTATGATGGTGATGATGATAATAATGTGATGATAATTGTGATAATGATGATGATGTTGATGATGATAATGGTGGTATTAATGTTGGTAGTGATGATAATTGTGATGATAATGATACTGGTGGTGATAATGATGATGATAATGATGATGATAATGATAATAATGATGATGGTGATGACGAAAATGATAGTGTTGATGATGATGGTGATGATAATGATAAGGATGGTGGTAGTGATGATGATGATACTGGTGATGATAGTGATGATGATAATTGTAATAATGGCGATGATGATAATGGTAGTGATGATGGTGATGATATTGGTGATGATAATGGTAGTGATGATGATGTTGGTGATGATAGTGATGATGATAATTGTAATAATGGCGATGATGATGTTGGTGATGATGATAATGGTAGCTATAATGTCGATGATGATAATGGTAGTGATGATGGTGATGATATTGGTGATGATAATGGTAGTGATGATGATAATGAGGATGATGATAATGGTAGTGATAATAACTATAGTGGTGATGATGATGATGGTCATCTGGCACTTTTCGTCTTGTCAGACGGTCTAGTAGAGACTATTGTGTATTTTTTTTAGGTCTTGTTTTTGTCGAACAGCTTCTCTGGTGGTTAATTCTACCAATGTTTGACAAACACACGCGATCACAGAAAATGAACAAGTCAGGCCCACTGGTCCACAGAGTTTTCCATCCTTTTTCACGAGTCTTTTCTCTTCTAAGTTTTGTCTTAGCACAGTCTCAAATGATGTTGTACCATTCCTTATACATGCTCTCCATAATGTGCGATCACTTGCCAGATGTTCCCAGTCATTCTCAAAGATGGAGAAATCATTCACAGATGATTTACAGATTATCGTAGTTTAGGTCTGCCGATTTGCCTTTTCCCGTGTATTAGTTCACCATATAGTATTTGCTTGGGGATACATTTTTCTTCCATTCGATGGACGTGCCCCAGCCATCTTAGTCTTCCACTTCTGAGCATCGACATGATTGCTGGAGTCTTAGCACGTTGCTGGACAGTCCAGTTGGTTATTTTATCCTGCCATTTGATGTGCATTATGCTGCGGAGACATTGCACGTGGAAGACATTAGTCTTTTTTTCATAATTTCAGTATGTTGACCAGGTTTGAGATCCATATAATAGTGTGCTAACCACACACGTTTGATATATTAAGAGCTTGGTTTTTAGTGTTAGCTTCGTGTTGTTCCAGGCCCTTTCTATGAATTTGCCGAAAGTCGTAGCTGCCTTACCAATTCGGCTGTTTATTTCATCATCATGAAACATTATTGAGCGTTCTGACACTCCATTTGGTGTGGTTATGGAGTTTATATGTTTGTTATGTACAGCGAAGCCTATTCCGTGTAGACGTGGCTTTTCAGGGCTTAGACCTTGCCAGATAAAAAAAAGTATAATTTTCTTCCATTACAGAACCACAGTCTGAGAGTCTTGTTTCTTGGAGGGCAGCAATATCGACATGTAGCCTATTTAGTTCTTTATCTATGAGGGCTGTTGTTCTAATTTGCCCTTCTTTCAGTGTGCTTGCTTTAACAAGTCCAGGGCAAATGGTCCTTACGTTCCATGTGCCAAGTTTAAACATTGGTGCTTTCTCCCTCATATCACTTTACCTACTCTGCCTGGGCACAAAATAAGGATAATAGTGCTTTACCCAGTCGCACTATTTTCATCTCGACTTCGTTTCAAGAATTTCCGAAGGAGGGACAAAGTCCATACGTTCGGAATTGAAAGAAGGTGCAGGGGATGCCAGAGAGACGGTTAACGCAAATGATGATGATAATGATGAAGATGATCTTAACTGTATTGAAACAGGGAAAAATGAATTCAAATATCTGGAGACAACGTTACCCTCAGACGACAGATACACAAACAAGGTGAGTAGAAGTCTTGTTTATCTCCTTGATAAACTCCATGTTGGAGTGGACCTCCTGCAGCACATCAAGGGTTGTACATTGACATTTCATTGTCAGAATAACAGACACGTCCCAACTCCCGGTGAGCATAAAGTCAGCTCGTTCCGTCGCTCATTCATTCTTCAAAATAGAGAATTTGCCTTTCATTTTTCGTGTTGATTTGTCCTTTATTCTTCGTGTTGATTTGTCAAGTATTCTTTGTACTGGTTTTCCTTTATTCTTCGTGTTGGTTTGTCCATTGATCTTTCTGTTGATTTGTCCTGTACTCGTCTTGTTGATATGTCCGTTAATCTATATGTTGATTTGCCATTTATTCCTCGTGTTGATTTGTCCGTTAATCTTTGTGTTGATTTGCCCTTTATTCCTCGTGTTGATTTGTCCGTTAATCTTTGTGTTGATTTGCCCTTTATTCCTCATGTTGATTTAACCTTTATTCTTCGTGTTAATTTGCCAATTATTCTTTGTGTTGATTTAACCGTTATTCTTCGTGCTGGTTTGCCAGTTTGCCTGGTCTTCGCGTTGAACTAGAAACATACTGTGTTTATTTTTAATTTGTTGCCCTGTTCATGATGAAGGCCTGAGACCGAAACGTTATATTTTGTCTTGTCTCCCTATTTGTTTATGTGCCCAATATAATTTTATGTTTATTTTCTTTTAAACATTCTGCAAAATAGCATTTGTAGGATTGTCTGTAATATTTCTTTCTGGATCCATTTCATTGAGATTAGTGTTACTGTTCTGAATCTGTGCTGAGATTATGATCTGTTTAGATCCATCGACAATTAATAACATACACACTCATACACGCAGATATTTTTGACATTTGTCTCATTTGCTGAAGTATTCCGAGGAACTTCTGTAGGGCTGGAGAATAAGGACCGAAAGTTCATTACAATCGTCACGTGGAATATAGATCAGAGTTCTTAAATTACATTTTAAAAAACCTTAAATCTACATTCACCTCCTCCCTCCCCCGCCCCGCTTCCCCCTTTTCCCTTTTCCTTTCCCCTCTCACTCCCCTCCTCCCAATAAAAAAAAACTAATAAAACCGAATTATAATTTCCACGAATATGAGAGTCAGTCATTTGTTTTTTTTTTTTTACATGAAAAATGTAGCAAAAATTGTTAGTTAAAAAATTGCTCGTTTCGCCAAAACTGAAGCATAAGAACAAGGGGAATCATGTGTGAATCTTTATGGTCTGTTTAACATCGGTGCCAACGGGACTATCACGAAGATCAAACTGACGCATGGATGAAACATCGTTGAAAGAACAATGAACAGAGGAGATATGGCGGTGATACCGAAGTGCAAGATAAAAGTGACCCACACAATGTTTCCTGCTTCGGAAATAATTTATGTAAATTGAATAATGCGGGTCTGTACTGGATGAAATTTGGATTTTTAATCAGATAACAAAGTATTTGTTGTACTCTATCGTCTTGAAATTGACATTAATACATGTCTCGTTAATTTGATGTTACCATGTCTCGTTAATTTGATGTTAACATGTCTCGTTAATTTGATGTTAACATGTCTCGTTGAACTGACGTTAACATGCCTCGTTGAACTGACGTTAACATGTCTCGTTGAACTGGCGTTAACATGTCTCATTGAACTGACGTTAACATGCCTCGTTGAACTGACGTTAACATGCCTCGTTGAACTGACGTTAACATGTCTCATTGAACTGACGTTAACATGCCTCGTTGAACTGACGTTAACATGTCTCGTTGAACTGACGTTAACATGCCTCGTTGAACTGACGTTAACATGTCTCGTTGAACTGACGTTAACATGCCTCGTTGAACTGACGTTAACATGTCTCGTTGAACTGACGTTAACATGCCTCGTTGAACTGACGTTAACATGTCTCGTTGAACTGACGTTAACATGCCTCGTTGAACTGGCGTTAACATGTCTCGTTGAACTGACGTTAACATGTCTCGTTGAACTGACGTTAACATGTCTCGTTAATTTGATGTTACCATGTCTCGTTAATTTGATGTTAACATGTCTCGTTAATTTGATGTTAACATGTCTCGTTGAACTGACGTTAACATGCCTCGTTGAACTGACGTTAACATGTCTCGTTGAACTGGCGTTAACATGTCTCATTGAACTGACGTTAACATGCCTCGTTGAACTGACGTTAACATGCCTCGTTGAACTGACGTTAACATGTCTCATTGAACTGACGTTAACATGCCTCGTTGAACTGACGTTAACATGTCTCGTTGAACTGACGTTAACATGCCTCGTTGAACTGACGTTAACATGTCTCGTTGAACTGACGTTAACATGCCTCGTTGAACTGACGTTAACATGCCTCGTTGAACTGACGTTAACATGTCTCGTTGAACTGACGTTAACATGCCTCGTTGAACTGACGTTAACATGCCTCGTTGAACTGACGTTAACATGCCTCGTTGAACTGACGTTAACATGTCTCGTTGAACTGACGTTAACATGCCTCGTTGAACTGACGTTAACATGCCTCGTTGAACTGACGTTAACATGCCTCGTTGAACTGGCGTTAACATGTCTCGTTGAACTGACGTTAACATGTCTCGTTGAACTGACGTTAACATGTCTCGTTGAACTGACGTTAACATGTCTCGTTGAACTGACGTTAACATGCCTCGTTGAACTGACGTTAACATGTCTCGTTGAACTGACGTTAACATGTCTCGTTGAACTGACGTTAACATGTCTCGTTGAACTGACGTTAACATGTCTCGTTGAACTGACGTTAACAAGTCTCGTTGAACTAAACAAAATTCATGCCCGTCTGGGAGCAAACTTGAACACGTCCTTGGTCATCTCATCTTTAACAAAAAATAAAAGTTATTCCTGAAAGAAACCAAAAATACATAAATATCATTGAAAGATTATAGAAAGAAGATGCGATCATACTTTTGAGCGTAGCGTATATGATATGTGGTGTTAGTGTCAATATAGTCCTTCATCGACACATTTTATGTCACGTGGTCAGCATAATGTCAAGCCGCTTGACATTCTCACAGAAAAAAGTCTCCAGCATCCGTTCAATACTAAGTGAACCAACTAGAAACACGAGACGCTCATGAAAGTACTTGTCAGCACCAGAGCTAAGAGCGGTTAGCGACTCATAGCTGACAGTATCGATGAAGCTGAACGCTCTATATCTTAATTAATAGTTTTTCCAAGTACAGACCAACAAATCTGACCCAGCTAGTAGGGATCAGGAGAGAAAGCAAACCCGGTACACAATAATGGCAAGCTGAAGACGAACGCGCTCAGCTGAAGCCGAACGTGTTGAGCTGAAACAGAAAGCATTACAGCTTAATGTTCAACCATAAAACCTGCCAACACAGAAAATGTCCCAAGTCCACAAAATTATCATTCTGACTGATGCAAAGTCAGTCACACAAGCAATGTCAGGCCCGGAACAGGACAGACTCGCCCAAGAAATAAAGAACAACATATGCTCGCTTTTAGAATAGGCAGAACTAGTCATACTGTGGTACCACCACACTGTGGCATTCCTGGCAACGAGAAAGCAGATGAACTCGCAAAAGCAGGTCAGTGTTTTCCAAGGCCCAGTCAACCAAAGAACCTCTTCTTCCTCTTCTTCTTCTTCTTCTATCCTTCCTCTGCTGCCGTTGGCGTCGACGGGAGAAACAATCTGCGATTCTTTGCTCTTCTGTTGGCCTCTTCTGATGTTATTCCTCCTTGCGACTCTAGTATTCCCTTTATCCATCTCTTTCTCGGTCTTCCTCTTAATCTGGCGTTTTCGTAGCGTTTGTTTATGGCTCTTTGATTCATTGTTAGTTCTTTTTGTCTTGTTATGTGTCCGAACCAATTTATCTGTTGTTTCTTTATGTATTCGATGGCTGGTTCAATTTCGAGTAGGAACCTCAAAGAAATAAAAAAATTTTAAAAAAATAATAATCCTGCAACAAGCTAGGAAAATAGAATGGATGGAATTACATTAAAAAAAAAATATGAACCACAATACAACAGCATAAACAAACTCAACAGACATGAGCAGACCAAGATATTCAGATTCAGAACAGGTCACAGTGCCCTCAGAGCACACAAACACAAGATATGACACAGCGACACAGCAACATTTAACTGTGAAGCATTCACATACATTCCAGAGCATACACTACAGGACCACAGCACTCTCAACACCCTAAGAACATAAATATGGCCCACCATAACAACACGGCATGACATATTATGAGGAACAGATGGTGCCCTCAAACGGGCGGTTTTGCCCGTGACCCAAGCTGGTCTAAATGTCCAAACGCATAGCAATACCTGATTGCTGACGACGGAAAAGAACAGCTTCCTGTAAACCAGGACACGACGCATCCACGCTCACTTAAAGACCTTCTACAGGTGGACGATCAAATGGAATAGTGGACAAGCGAACTCAGCAGGAGCAAGGATTGTCCAGGTCACGCGCGGGTTTGGGACAAGGAAACGAGCAAATAGGCTAACCTCATTGTGATTGTGGTGACGATGTACTTGGCGTTGTGCTGGCCCTCTGTGGTCGTATTTTAGAAATCTACTCTGATACCAGAAATAAAGATTTCCCGAGTCTTTCTTTCTTTCTTTCTTTCTTTCTTTCTTTCTTTCTTTCTTTCTATAAACAGTTCCTGATACTTTCTTTCGTTCTTTTTTCTCTCTCCTTTCTCTCTCTCTCTCTCTCTCTCTCTCTCTCTCTCCTTTTTTCTTTCTTTTCTTTGTCCATCTGCTGTTACCTTAATGCATCGCACTGAGACTGCATCAGCGGGGAAAACAAAGCAAATTTGAATAGTGGAATATGGGAACAATCTGTAAGGATTATGTTACAGGCGACCTCATGCCTGGGAACTCAAAATCAGTCAAGGCTTATAACGCCAATACAATGTTTCTATTAACCAACTTTTTGAAATAACAACGGGGACCCTGTCTAGTGCTATCCAGTTCGTGCACTGTGGGATCTGTACAGAGATTAGGCTATTAATGTTCATTGTCTGAATACAATCATGTCTTGAAGAAAGAAAGGACACCTACAATGGCAAGATCTTATTCTTGTATTTTTTTATCATGTCCGTTATCTGAACAGCACTACAGCAATTGATGTAATGAGTCAACGTGAATCTTTTTTAAGATCCAGATTAGAACTAATTAACATTCTTTTAACTAGTACATGTACATAGCTGCTTGTTTGTTACTATAATGTGGCATTTTAGTGAAACTTCCAGAAATGTTGCAGCTGCTGTGATTGGAGATCCCATGGGTCTAGCACTTTCCTCTCGATCTTCCCGTTGATATTTTATGAGTCTGATTGCAATTAATGTGATCACACAAATTATCAACATTCTTTGAATTAACACTTGTTGTAGCCATATTTTAGTAGACTAACGAACGATGTATACATATTGTGTATATTAAACAACGTAGATTACGCTGGCTTGGCCACGTACACCGTATGAAAGATGGTCGCATACCAAAATATATGCTTTACGGACAATTGGCAGATGGCAAAAGGATTAGAGGGCGCCCAAAACTTCGACCTGTAGACCTGTGTAAACGCAACATGAAGACTCTGAAAATAAACCCTGCATCCAGGGAAGGAATGGCTGTACACCGCAATCTCTGGAGACACACTCTAAAGGTCCACCTCAAACAAGAAGCAGACAGATTCATAGAAAAAGAGAACACACGGCGAAAGGAAAGAAAAGAAAAAAATAACATTTCTAGGGGCGTTGAAAAATCCAGTCAATTTTGACTGACGGAGTCTACTACTACTACTACTACTACTACTACTACTACTACTACTACTACTACTACTACTACTGCTGCTGCTGCTGCTAGTGCTACTGTTTCTGCTGCTGCTACTGCTACTGCTACTGCTACTACTGCTACTGCTACTATTACTACTACTACTACTGCTACTACTACTACTACTACTATTACTACTATTACTACTACTACTAACGATGTATGTGAGGATAACTATTTAAAAAATGGGAAGAACTATTTAGAAAATATTTTTTTTAATAACAATTGACAAACAAAACCTACCTATATCATGTGTTCATGAACTGTTAAAAAAAATTTTTTTCATGGAAATTATTAGCCCGCAGCCATGTGGGTGATTATGAAGATGAACTATTTCGGTGGTAGCCACGTGTCCAATGTGGCATATAGCGCTAATTCTCAAATTTTGTTTTCACCATTGGCCCATTTATGGGTAATTTAATCAGCACTACGTCAGGAAATATGTATTTCCCTCAACAACAACAAAATGGCCAGCATTCATTTTAACTTTGTGAACTTACAAGCCGCGCCTTCCGAGCATTGAGTTCAACATCTTGTCCTCAATGAACTAGTTGTAGATGAAGCTGGAAAGTTTCAAAAAATGTATTTAAGATAAAACTAAACAGGAATTTTACAAATAATTTTATTTCATCATCATCATGTGCCATACCGGTTGGCGTAGGCGATCATGTCCCTCCACAATCTTCTATCTACAGTGCATCGTATCAGTTCTGTTGTTGACTGTTTTCCATGCCGTGACGCCAAGCTATCCAGTATAAGGTTGTGATTTGTCATGATTATTCCAGGCAATTTAAGAAGGTAGTTTGCCATTCCTTTCCTTCTTGGCAGTGACTGTACTAGTCGGAGATCGCAGCCATTATCTCTATACATGAGATCCTCTGCCTGCCATCGCGGTGTGGGGACCATAACCGGCACTACTTGTCGGCTGCTCCCACAACACCATCCACCACCTGCTCCAATGGCTTCACATAACCCTGATAGGGGGGCTAAAAGGGAGCTCCACCTTGCCCAGGGGTGTCCCGAAGACTAGCGGAGGAAAGGAGACGTCTTACTCCTCCTTTGGTAGGGCAGAACTCTATCCCGCTAACTTAAATTTTATTTACGATATTCAAAACTCGTCATTATCGATGTGTCTGCAGAATGTTATTTACAATTAACATCAAATATTAACAATCTTGGGAGCCGCGATAGTTCAGTGGTTAGTGAGCTGGACTACAAAGGACAAGAGGTAGGGTTCTATCCCAACCGACGGCTTCCGGTTCACCCAGCCTTTAATGGGTACCGGCTTTTTTTTCTGGGAAAGTAAAGCGGCACGGGCGTAATACTGACCACATTACCCCAAAAATCATGCGTCGAATGTCTGTAAAATTTATGGTCACTAACACCATATTCCATATACGCCACTTGGCGTGACGGGTCACTAACACCATATTCCATATACGCCACTTGGCGTGACGGGTCACTAACACCATATTCCATATACGCCACTTGGCGTGACGGGTCACTAACACCATATTCCATATACGCCACTTGGCGTGACGGGTCACTAACACCATATTCCATATACGCCACTTGGCGTGACGGGTCACTAACACCATATTCCATATACGCCACTTGGCGTGACGGGTCACTAACACCATATTCCATATACGCCACTTGGCGTGACGGGGGCTCTTTACTTTTTTTTTTATTAACAATCTTCCTCTCTTTATTCACTAGTATTTGACAGGTCCCGGTGGATAAAGCGATATAGCGAAGACGACGATGACGATAGAAGCCAACTGAGAGTATTACACATCAAGCCCATTTTGAGAATCCGCCAAGGAAAAAGACAAAGAGGAATACCAAAGTATTCATAGAGAAGACAAATGAAAGAAGAGATTAATTCGATGGGGAAGACATGGAGCAATCTTAAAAGAATGGCAAGAAACAAAACGGCTTGGAAAGCGTTTGTTGAAGACTTATGCTCCACAGGGAGCTGAAAGGTACTAGAGGAAGAACGACAAACATAAGATAATGATAATCTTTAACTATATATTGACAATTATACATTTTATATATATATATTTTTTTTAATATAGGTAGTACTGGATGGAAAGAAAGCCTTCCATCCAGTAGAGTGACACTCCCAAGCTGTCTTTAGCTTAGGAGCCTTACTCTATACATTGATATACATTTATTTATTCATTATTATCCTGTTAAACTATTGATTCTTCCAAGCCAGTCTTTTAATTTGTATAGTAGTTTTTTTTTTTTTTTTTTTGTACTGTCGTCCTCTGGTTCATTTTCCTTTTATTTTTCCAACTTTTACAACATTTTCAGGTTCTCCTCTTAGATTGGCATGATAAAAGATACTTCCATCTCCTTTTTGTCCCTCATACGCTTCTAATGGTCATTGTGTTCAAGGCAGCTTTCTATTTACACTTAATTATAGCGTGTGCCATCACGAGGTATTTGATCTTCTTGTTTGAGTTCAAGTAAAATGTGATAGTTTTACTAGTAAGTCAAGTAAAGTGTGATAGTTTTACTAGTAAGTCAAGTAAAGTGTGATAGTTTTACTAGTAAGTCAAGTAAAATATGATAGTTTTGCTAGTATAAGTCAAGTAAAGTTTGATAGTTTTACTAGTAAGTGAAGTAAAATATGATAGTTTTACTAGTAAGTGAAGTAAAATATGATAGTTTTACTAGTAAGTCAAGTAAAGTTTCATAGTTTTACTAGTAAGTCAAGTAAAATATGATAGTTTTTCTAGTAAGTCAAATAAAATATGATAGTTTTACTGGTAAGTCAAGTAAAATATGATAGTTTTTCTAGTAAGTCAAATAAAATATCATAGTTTTACTAGTAAGTCAAGTAAAGTTTGATAGTTTTACTAGTAAGTGAAGTAAAATATGATAGTTTTACTAGTAAGTCAAGTAAAGTATGATAATTTTTCTAGAAAGTCAAGTAAAATTTGATAGTTTTACTAGTAAGTCAAGTAAAATATGATAGTTTTTCTACTAAGTCCAGTAAAATATGATAATTTTACTAGTTAATCAAGTAAAATATGATAGTTTTACTAGTACGTCAAGTAAAATATGATAGTTTTACTAGTAAGTCAAGTAAAATGTGATAGTTTTATTAGTAAGTCAAGTAAAATAAGATTTACTAGTAAGTCAAGTAAAATATGATAGTTTTACTAGTAAGTCAAGTAAAGTTTTATAGTTTTACTAATAAGTCAAGTAAAATATGATAGTTTTACTAGTAAGTCAAGTAAAATGTGATAGTTTACTAGTAAGTCAAGTAAAATGTGCAAGTTTTACTAATAAGTCAAGTAAAATGTGATAGTTTTACTAGAAAGTGAATTAAAATATGATAGTTTACTAGTAAGTCGAGTAAAATGTGCAAGTTTTACTAATAAGTCAAGTAAAATATGATAGTTTTACTAGTAAGTCAAGTAAAATGTGATAGTTTTACTAGTAAGTTAAGTAAAATATGATAGTTTTACTAATAAGTCAAAGAAAATGTGATAGTTTTACTAGTAAGTCAAGTAAAATATGATAGTTTTACTATTAAGTCAAGTGAAGTGTGATAGTTTTATTAGTACGTCAAGTAAAGTGTGATAGTTTTACTAGTAAGTCAAGTAAAATATGAAAGTTTTACTAGTAGGTCAAGTAAAATATGATAGTTTTACTAGTAAGTCAAGTAAAATATGATAGTTTTACTAGTTAGTCAAGTAAAATTTGATAATTTTACTAGTAAGTGAAGTAAAATATGATAGTTTTATTAGTACGTCAAGTAAAGTGTGATAGTTTTACTAGTAAGTCAAGTAAAATATGAAAGTTTTACTAGTAGGTCAAGTAAAATATGATAGTTTTACTAGTAAGTCAAGTAAAATATGATAGTTTTACTAGTTAGTCAAGTAAAATTTGATAATTTTACTAGTAAGTGAAGTAAAATATGATAGTTTTACTAGTAAGTCAAGTAAAATATGATAGTTTTACTAGTAAGTCAAGTAAAATATGATAGTTTTACTAGTAAGTCAAGTAAAATATGGTAATTGTGTTAGTAAGTCAAATAAAATATTATAGTTTTACTAGTAAGTCAAGTAAAATATGGTAATTGTGTTAGTAAGTTAAATAAAATATGATAGTTTTACTAGTAAGTCAAGTAAAATATGGTAATTGTGTTAATAAGTCAAATAAAATATGATAGTTTTACTAGTAAGTCAAGTAAAATATGGTAATTGTGTTAGTAAGTTAAATAAAATATGATAGTTTTACTAGTAAGTCAAGTAAAATATGGTAATTGTGTTAATAAGTCAAATAAAATATGATAGTTTTACTAGTAAGTCAAGTAAATTATGATAATTTTACAAGTAACTGTGATGTATTTATTATAATTTTCAATTAGATGATGCAAGCTATAATTGTCTACTTCCTAGGAACAATAACAGAAGAGTAAAAATGAACAAAATTATTCAGAAAGGAATCATTTTTGAAGACTTGCCATCACAGCGTGTTTGTTCATCATCATCATCATTGAGTGTCTTCTCCGCAACGAAGGTTGGCTACCATGGATCGCCATTCTACTCTGTTTCTTGCTTTGATGGTGCAGGCTGTTATAGATTGACTTGTCCATCTTTTGATGTTATTCGTCCACGTTAGTCTTGGCCTGCGTTTGCCTCTTTTACCTTGTATTTTCCTTCCAATATTACTTTTAGTAGGCTGTTGTGTCTTTTAACATGCCCCAAAAATTTCATTTATCTTGTTCTAATTGTGTTTAATAGTTCTCTTTTTATTTTCAGTTCTTTTAAAACTTCATCGTTTGTTTTCTTTTCTTTCCATCCAATTCTACCTATTCTTCTATAAATCCACATTTCAAAGGCTTCAATTTTCTGTTCTGTTTTCTGTGTTTGTTCAATGTATTCAATGTGCCGTTGAGTGAAGCGTCTTCTTTAGATCTAATCACAATTACGTGTGCATCTTTATTCGTGTGCTACGATTCTCAAAGACCATTCAGCCAGCGTGGAACGGGCGCATCGGATTCAAAACGAACACGAACTGCAGCGCTCTTTACATGGCTAAAGGCATCAAGATGTATATAAATGCGAACCGGCTGTAAAGCTGATGGTAATAATGATTTTTTGTTTTAAATAGAAAAGTGTGTTGCTTTTTTTAAGTTGTTACAACACCATTTTTTCTTCTTTAAAAAAAAAAAAATCATGAACATCAGCTTTATATCAGCTTTACATTTATATGCATCCTAATGTATCTTTATGCCTTTACCCATTTACTAGTACCATACCGTACTCAATGTTTGTATATCGTCATACGAGTATATGTTTATATATTTTGGTGTTGTTTATTGTTCTAGCTGAAGGCCTTCTTGGCTGAAACGTTCTTCTGCTTTTGTTTTGTTTCTCACTTATGTAAAGCTGTTAACATACCACTTTTGTTTTGTCTCTCACTTACGTAAAGCTGTTAACATACCACTTTTGTTTTGTCTCTCATTTACGTAAAGCTGTTAACATACCACTTTTGTTTTGTCTCTCACTTACGTAAAGCTGTTAACATACCACTTTTGTTTTGTCTCTCTTTTACGTAAAGCTGTTAACATAGCACTTTTGTTTTGTCTCTCACTTACGTAAAGCTGTTAACATACCACTTTTGTTTTGTCTCTCTTTTACGTAAAGCTGTTAACATACCACTTTTGTTTTGTCTCTCATTTACGTAAAGCTGTTAACATACCACTTTTGTTTTGTCTCTCATTTACGTAAAGCTGTTAACATACCACTTTTGTTTTGTCTCTCATTTACGTAAGGCTGTTAACATACCACTTTTATTTTGTCTCTCACTTACGTAAGGCTGTTAACATACCACTTTTGTTTTGTCTCTCACTTACGTAAAGCTGTTAACATACCACTTTTTCCTTTTTTAAAAACTTTTATTAACGCCCTTACACCTGTGTCTACTATTCAATTTTGCACTGAATAGTTCTACAAACATTACACCAACTACTTTGTTAATTTCTCTTAGATTTCACATCATGATAACGTTAATTTTTATTATGAGTTAAATCTCCCCACAGCCCGTGGACTTTGCACCATTGCGGCCTATAGTGGGACCTGACTGTTTTCTAATTAAGTGAACGAAGGGTCAGTCTCAGATCGGATCAAAGTGCCGTTCAATCTGAAATGAAATCTATTTTTTTTTAATTCCGAGTTTTACTTCACATGGACGACTGCACTTATTCATGCGACGTCTCTTTTCAGTTCCTGCAGAAACCCCCCAAACAAAACCATACAATGGAATAAAAGCCATAAGTTCAGCAATAGGGAACTCTCTATACAGCTTTGAGCCGCGATAGCTCAGTGGTTAGTGAACTGGACTACAAAGGACAAGGAGTAGGGTTCGATCCCAACCGACGGCTTCCGGGTTCACCCAGCCTTAAATGGGTACCGGATTTTTTTCTGGGAAAGTAAAGCAGCACGGGCGTAATGCCGACCACATTACCCCAAAAATCATGTGCTGAAGGTCTGTAAAAATGTATGGTCACTAATACCATATTCCCTAAACGCTACTTGGCGTGACGGGGATACTTTAGTTTTACTATACAGCTTTGTAGCTGCTGGGTATCTGATCATCAGATGAGGGATCTCGTAGAGTAAGTGTTTTGCCCTTTAGCTTCTCGACACTCTGGAAGAATGGAGTAGGAGTGGGGGGCGGGGGTGAAGGGGGATGGTGTTTCGGCTTGGATCATTATTTCCAGGCGCCGGTCTCCTGCTGCATTATTGGTCACGAAATGTCCGGAATGGGTGTATCGTCCGACTATACAAGGACTCAGTGATTCGTAGGCTCATATGCTAAGCCATCCACCCACCCACCCATTCACCGATCGATCGATCCGTCCGCCCGCCCTAACAGTTTATGAATCTATGGTCTATATCCTGCACTGGTAGCACAACGCTGAGATAAAGATAGTCTTATAAACAGCTCTTCACGTTACTTTTGTGTTCAGAAGATTCCGTGTTCAAATTAGAGAGGAAAGTAAAAAAAAAAGAGTAAAGTACCCCCGTCACGCCAACTGGCGTATAGGGAATATGGTGTTAGTGACCATAAATTTTACAGACCTTCGGCACATGATTTTTGGGGTAATGTGGTCGGTATTACGCTCGTGCCGCTTCACTTTCCCAGAAAAAAATCCGGTACCCATTAAAGGCTGGGTGAACCTGGAAGCCGTTGGTTTGGATCGAACTCTACCTCTTGTCCTTTGTAGTCCATTTCACTAACCACTGAGCTATCGCGGCTTCCGGAAAGTAGGAATACTGGGTTACAATTGGAAAGTTTGGATACTTGGTTATAATTGCAGAGTTGGAATCCTTGGTTACAGTTGTTAAGTTGGAATACATTATTACAATTAGAAAGTTGAAATACTCGATTACAATTGGAAAAATACAGGGGAATACAGACCATGGACGACAAATAAAGAAAATAACTTGGTTCCGTGACACGGTAAACAGTCAACAACAGAATTGACGCAATGCATTATGGACGGGGAATTGTGGAAGGACACGATCGCTTACGCCAACAGTTTTGCACATGATGATAACAGTTGTAACTGTAGCCTGCATGAAATTGCATGACAAAATCTACTGTCAGCTAGACTAATAGAAGAGCCGGCTGGTTAGGTCTCATGGACTACAACTTGAAGACCCATAATCTAAATCATAACATTCAGTTATTTGCATAACGTTAAGGCATACATGCACTCTACAGGTGTCTTAAAGCTACACATGATAGAGCTACCTGTAGCCGAAGGAAAAACACATCATTCACCTGCTTCCGGTTTCTTTGATCTTTTATTCGGGTCATTGTGTTCACACACGTATCATGAAGTTTGTTATTTCTAGTTCACTGAACGAACTTTTCACGAGGGTCCACGGCCATGTACTTCTGAGTGGTAGCCAAAAAAAAATGATAATATGGTGGCTTTAGTTAATATCGAGCTATGTTAACTTTAAAAACATTTGCCTCCCTTGGGCATCGTGGGGGCACGCGTTATATGGGCCGTCTTTTCAACAAGTGGACTAAAGTGTGACTAAGTGATTTAGAGGGTTGTTTTCTCCAATCAGCCGTGGAATGTTCGTTTCCTGGTGACGACACATTCCTGCAGGTAAAGGTAGTCAAATAGCAAATTAGGACGTAACCTGGTGACGTATCAGAAAAACGTCCAGACCTGGTTTGAAAAATAGAACAAAAAAACCGTCATATCTAATGGATGGGGGCAGGAAGGTTTAGTTTAGCTCAGAAAACAAGAAGAAAAATTTGACAAAAGTAATCGATCTGAAATATAAATATTCTGAAAGTAATCGATCAAACTAAAATAGATTATCAGACTAGTGTGTGCATGTTGCAGGGTTCATTCAAACTTCTTTCTGTCCTTACTACTTGTACTTTCATTTGACACACATATATAACTCATCAATCTTTTTAGTACAAGTATAAACAAGGTCTTTATTGGTGTTACTTGACATAGCCTATCGGCGATGATGAATTGTCAAATAACGTTTGTGTGTGGCCGTTTCGTATTCATAAAGTTCTATCTGTGGTTATCTATCTATCTTGTTGACCGTATACTCCGTATAGTATTCTTAAGTACATCTGCCTGTCTCTTTCTGATAGTGCTGAGGAACTAGTATCTGAATGTGCTCAGTCTGGCCGAGTGTGGCCGAATTGTCTCGAGTCTGCTGAGTGTAGCTGAGTCTGCCCGAGTGTAGCTAAATGTCTCTCTAGCTGCTGCTCCTCGCCCCAAAAGCGTTCTGGGCCTCTCCTCTCCTAATCTCCCCAGTTCCCAGGGTCTCGGGGTTTAAGTCCCAGGTGACCACACCCCCCCGACCACTGATACGGCCTAACCTACGTCTCTTGACCGTCACTATCTCTCTAGCTCCGCCTTTTTTAATTATCTCTAAAGTCTTATTACTTTAGGAGTCCTGTCGAACCTGTCCATCTTCCTAAGTCCGTCCCCTAACAACTAAAACTCGAGGCGATTTCCAATTCAGAGACTCAAAGAGTAATCACTGCTGAACGTAAAGATAACCTGGTCTTTTGATTACGCGGGGCAGTTTAGTTGTCCGCTTTCATCTCAGGTCTTCACTGGACTTCAAGGCGTCTGCCGATATAAGAGTTTCCTAGGAACCAGCGGCCGTGTCGTTGCGTTACGCAACTTTGTCGACCAGAGCAAACATCTGTCTGGCTTTAGGCTGACCACCTGTACGCATTTCACTGGTAATCTTCAAGTTGATTACGACTCAGCGACTGAGTTGGGTAGACTTAACGTCTCCTTCCTAATCCTCTGAAGAGTGTCTTTTCTACGCCGCCTAAAACTATCCTACTTCACATCGTCATCGCCTCATTCTTTTATTCTTCTGTCTATCGTCATATTCTTCTATTCTTCCATTATCGCCCATGACTGAGTCACACTATAACATATATCTCCGTCAACATTTCAGTTGAATTGATATATTCATAGATCAATTTAACTCAAAATAAAAACATAGTGTGACTGCTCTCTTTCTACTTCCTTAATGGGCTAACTAATTTCCTTTTTCTCATTGTACATCAATTATTACAACAATTAGAAATACAAATTCAACATCTATAAACTGGAATCTCAAAAGAAAAATCCATCATGTATACAATCATCTTACAACATCGCTCTGCCATGCCACTTTGTTTTGCTTTGAAGCCTCTGACTAACGTGACGTCACTCTGGACCTAGCCTGAATGTAGGCCAGCTAAATTGAGGTCATCGTCTGTTTTGTCTATGTCTAACCCACATTTGTTTCCGTCTATTAATTTAAACCGGTAGGTTCTGTAATTGGTGTTTACATATACAACATTCATAATTCTACAACAATATCATGACATTCAATAAACATCTTTGCGACACGACATGTGTCTCATGTATACAAAACATTTTGTGGAAACATCAATTCTGAAATATTTAAGGCTCGATCGGCCTTCGCACTGTACTCTCTTAATTGCCTAATAAGACGTGTTTAGTCTTTCTTCGGCATCATATCTGTGCCACTTCTGAAAAAGAAACAAGACCCGTCTACTCTGTTCTCTTATTCTCCCTGAACACGTGCTCTTCTGGCACGGCTAATAAAGTTGTCTGCATAGCAATACCGCTTTCTTACAGAATCTCTTAGCCCACAGGCTTAATTTACTGGTCAACTCATGTCGGGTCGGCAGTCTTCTTATGAGTTCTCTCTCACCACATATTCCTAAATTTTAGGCAATTCTCCCCGTCAACTATAATTACATTTTAATAAAATTGTCTTTATAAAAAAAAGTGCATCTCACAACATGTTTCTCCTCAAATCATACACACCACAGTCTTGGACAGACCGAACATTGAAGCATAGAGTAATCACAAACACATAACAATCCAAATTATGACTTAAATTTGGTACAGAATCTAGTCTGTCTAGACTTCCATCAAAATATCCACAACACACTTCATCCACACATCTGCACACCTCACAGTGCTGTTCCACACTTGGAATTCCTATAGAACTCATAGAGTCTCTCCATCTCGGGTCACTGACTCTCTCGTCTCTTCTTAGTCTCCTAAGACTCTCTCCATGCATACTCTATTTCCTGTAAATTCTAAGTTCTCTTAACTTGACTCAAACTTTTTTTTAAACCGATGTAAACATGGTTACCATTTTGTTTGTTTACTTCAGGTGACTCACTAACATCTTCATACATATAGTTCTGTCTCCTCATTAAGGCAACAGTACATTTACAGACTCATACTCATCATTCAGTGCACATCGACATTATACATATTAAATTCGTCTAAAAGTTAGTAGACTCTTACACCTTATTAGTTACAACATCCACAAGTAAAATAATTACAATTCTTAATATGTATGTTTCTTCTTTTTGTATCTTTTATCTCTTCCATCACTAGTGGTTGTCAGGTCTCCTCTTCCTGACCTATGATCTTCTCTGAATCTGTTACCTTTATCTATTCCTTTCTGGTGGTCAAAAAAACTCTTGCCGTCGTCCCAATCGTATGGCAAAAGGCAGGTCTACTTTGACTCTTTCATCGTCTTTTCTTCTTCTTTCAGCGATAATGGCATCACGTTCTGGTGTTCCCAATGGCCAACATTTCACTTGCTCTGCCTTTTCTATTTGGGTCTTTTCAAACTCTTCATTTATGGCAGCAACCCTCCTTTCTCGTATTGTAGGCAATCTGTCAGTTTCAGGACGTTTCTTGCTACCTTTTACCCCATCTGCCATATCCTCTAATTCCTTGTCCATTTCACGCGCATATTTATCAGCTGCTTTCTCTAATGCATGAAACACTGCTAGTTCGTTAATTTTCTTCTCAGCACTTTTACTTACAACCTCTACACTATTTGTATCACTGTTGCGTTCTATCCTATCAAGTTTCCCTTTCTCGTTTTCCTTCTTCAAATTTTCTGTAGTAGATTTCTTTCGCCTTAGAGACGCTACCTCTTCCTCTAAGTCAGACTTCTCTCGTATTAGGTTCTTTACTTTGTCATCTACTTCTGATTTCTCCTTTCTTAAACTTACAATTAAATCTTTGGACTCTTTGACTTCACCTAAAAGTTGGCTATTCTGTGCTTTCATCTGATCAACTTCTCGACTCATACACACACTGTGTCTGTCAGTCTCAGCCTTTTGTTCTTCACGTGTTTCAAGCTCTTTAATTCTTGTTTCTAGACACTTGTTTTTGCACTCTAGCCTATCTACTGTGTCTTTCAGCTCTAATAGCATCAACTCGTCTCTTTCACTTCTCTTTTCCATAATTCTTATTTCGGCATCTTGTCTTGAAATTACATCTTCTAGGATGTTTGTAGCCACACAGGCGTCTCTAACTTGTTTCTTCACCTCCCTCGTTTGTGTTATCTTATCATTATGTTTAGTTTGTCCTCTAACCTCTACAGTCTGTGTTTGTGCACTGCTTACCTGTGTCACTAATACTTCTCTATCAGTACCTTCTGTTTGTGTAGCACTGTCGATCATTCTGTTCTCAGTCTCTTCTAATTCCTTCTCCTTTCTGATTAATTTGTATTGTTTCAGGCTAGACAGCCTGTTGGTCTTGATGTTTGGGCCGTTTGATTTGGACCACTTGGTCGTTCTCGCATCCACGTGCTTGGTTGCGCGCTTCTCTTTGACTCCAGAGGGATCTTGCCAACCACGCCTGGGTGTTGGGTTAACATGATGTGTCCACAAGTTTGATTTACCATTCACTTTATTCATTTCAATCCTGTCTACACTATTTATTTCATAGCTCTTACGTCCAGCAGTTTGTCTTTTGTCATTCCATCTCCACCTAGATTCCTGGGGTGCTAATCTTCTTCCGTGAACATGCCTTGTTTCCCTTCTCACTGCATATACTTCTTTACTCAATTCACTTAGTCGTCCCTTATTTCTCCATCTAATACTCGCTTGATTAACTTCCCTAGGCTTTTCTACTATTTTTCTTTTATTAAACCATTCACTGATGGTTGGGCTTTCTTTAGGTAGGTTTAAATTCAATTTCTTCATGAGCCCGATTTCTTTAATAGAGATATTAATAGCTTCATCTAGCGTCTCAGGGTTCAGCCTCGCTAAGTGTAGTTTTAGATCTGTGGATATTAGTCCATCTATAAAAGTCTCTATTAATTGTCTACCAAAACTGTCAGTATCTAAACCAGATTCCTCTGCTAGCTCTAAAAGTCTATTACTGTAAGCAGTTATTGTCTCTCCTCTTTCTTGTTTAAACTTCCTCAAAAGTATGAAAGCAGTGTAGGCATCTCCTACAGCAGCATACCTAGTTTTTAAATCTATCTGGAGGGACTTCCATGTGCTTGAAGGTTCATTCTTTAGCCTTCTCTGGATGAAGTCAGATACTTCGCCTCTACTTGTTTTAAAAGCTATTAATTTCTTGTCTTCCTCATTTATAGGAAAAATGAGAGCATACTTTTCAATTTCTGCCATCCATTGTCTGAACTTGGATGGATCGCCAGAGTAATTTGAGATACTGGCACTCACTTCTTGCTGTCTAAAACTATTTTCTAAACCGGTGATGACTCTACTAATTTCTTGCAGGGTCTGCAAAGTGGGAGTCTTGCCTCTCTTCATCTTGATAACTATTTAATTAAAAATAAACTGATTCGCAAGCAACATCACACGCACACACGTTTAGATCAGTCAAAGAATTTCTACTTTCTTCCACTAACACTCAAGAAAAAAACTTATTTACTTCACACTAACATTGTTCAACTTATCAAATGAATCTCTAAAATATATAAGAAAAATCCAACTTACATGCTTCTGAAGTCCTGGAATACCTAACACACTTATGTAACATCCTAACAACTACACAATAATATACTAATTTAAAACAATAATTAACTACTTAGTCTTTTTCAGGTTCTCAATGTGGACATCATTTTCACATTTTGTTCTCTCTGTCTATTTCACTTTTACTTCTTTCCTTACAGGAAGTTCTACTTTATGAATATGAATGTTCACTTCTACTTTGATATAGCTCGGGGAAAGATCACTGCGGGTTGGCACTTCTAGTCGCTTCTTCGGGATTTTAAGATAAACAGGGTGTAGTCTCACAAACAGGCAGCCATTCTTACACTGGACTTCGATGTACTATTTTGGACACAGATGGCTAGGCTTGATTAACTTCTGTAGACAAGGTTCGCTGGTGTGTTGTACACAAACACATTACTAGGCTCAACTTCATGGGTACTTGCAAATTATGAGGACGGCACTCGTTGCTGTAAGTATGTAGGTTTACGCTGGAAGTGCGTAGGTTTACGCTGGAAGTGCGTAGATGGACGTCAGAGTTGGTTAAGAGAAAATTCTTACTTTTTTTTTCTTCCAGGTCCTTCTTTAAAAGAATAAAATCCTGGTCACGGCACCAGAAAGTAATGGGATGTTGCAGGGTTCATTCAAACTTCTTTCTGTCCTTACTACTTGTACTTTCATTTGACACACATATATAACTCATCAATCTTTTTAGTACAAGTATAAACAAGGTCTTTATTGGTGTTACTTGACATAGCCTATCGGCGATGATGAATTGTCAAATAACGTTTGTGTGTGGCCGTTTCGTATTCATAAAGTTCTATCTGTGGTTATCTATCTATCTTGTTGACCGGCCCGAGTGTAGCTAAATGTCTCTCTAGCTGCTGCTCCTCGCCCCAAAAGCGTTCTGGGCCTCTCCTCTCCTAATCTCCCCAGTTCCCAGGGTCTCGGGGTTTAAGTCCCAGGTGACCACACCCCCCCGACCACTGATACGGCCTAACCTACGTCTCTTGACCGTCACTATCTCTCTAGCTCCGCCTTTTTTAATTATCTCTAAAGTCTTATTACTTTAGGAGTCCTGTCGAACCTGTCCATCTTCCTAAGTCCGTCCCCTAACAACTAAAACTCGAGGCGATTTCCAATTCAGAGACTCAAAGAGTAATCACTGCTGAACGTAAAGATAACCTGGTCTTTTGATTACGCGGGGCAGTTTAGTTGTCCGCTTTCATCTCAGGTCTTCACTGGACTTCAAGGCGTCTGCCGATATAAGAGTTTCCTAGGAACCAGCGGCCGTGTCGTTGCGTTACGCAACTTTGTCGACCAGAGCAAACATCTGTCTGGCTTTAGGCTGACCACCTGTACGCATTTCACTGGTAATCTTCAAGTTGATTACGACTCAGCGACTGAGTTGGGTAGACTTAACGTCTCCTTCCTAATCCTCTGAAGAGTGTCTTTTCTACGCCGCCTAAAACTATCCTACTTCACATCGTCATCGCCTCATTCTTTTATTCTTCTGTCTATCGTCATATTCTTCTATTCTTCCATTATCGCCCATGACTGAGTCACACTATAACATGCATTGGTAACATCAACATTTTTATATCTCTGTATAACATAGGGTAACATAGGTAAATGAATTTAAATATTGGGAACTTTGTTAACCTCAGACGGGAGATGTACAAAAGAAGTGAGGTGCAGAATGGCTCAGGCAAAAGCAGCTTTAAAAAAATGAAGAAGATACTATGCAATCTATTTTTGACAATAGAAACAGGAAAAAGAGTTGTTAAATGTTACGTAGAGCCAGTCTTAACATATGGATGCGAATCATAGACAATAGGACAACAGACAAGAAAATCACTGGAGTCTGTAGAAATGTGGTTTTACAGAAGAATGTTGATAGTACCATGGACAGCTAAGAAGATTAATGAAGATGTTCTGAGAGAGGTCAAAGCAAAAAGAGAGCTAATTTCCAATATTAGGAAGAAACAATCATCATTTTCTTATCGTGAGTAAGCGATCACGCCATGCCACAATGTTCTATTCACAGTGCATCGTATCAATTCTGTTGTTGACTGTTCTGCCATGCTATGACATCAGGATGTCTAGTATCTTCTCTCTTACGTGTCTGCGATCTCTTTTTCCTCTATGTTGCCAGTTGTAACCAAGTATTCCAACTTTCTTCTAACCATGATGTGCTCGAAAAATGTCGATTGTTTCTTTCTGAAGTTTTTTATGAGCTCCCTTTTTGTGCTGGCCTCTTTGAGAATGAGAGATGGACTTGTTAGCTATCCATGCAGGAAACTTTCAAGATTCTTCTGAGAAGTCTCATCTCTGTGTCCTCAAATGGTCTTTTCATTTGTTTGTCTAATGTCCATGATTCACTCCCATATGTCAATATTGACTTTATTCATCATCGATGAATTCTCTTTCTCACTTCTATTGACATAGACTTGTTGAACAGAACGTTTTCATTTTCTGAAATGCTGTTTTGGCCTGATCTATTTTGCTTTTGATTTCTGTGGTGCACTACACGAAGATCAGGGGAGGATAGCGCCACAATGAAACCACGGATTTGAAAAGGAAAATTCCTACCACCTGTGGCGGTGCTAAATCCGGGGCTTTCTTGTTTCGGGGGCCGAAGTCTTCCCGCTAGACCTCACAGCTGCAGACCCCCCTAGATGGACCCTCAATGCAGAAATAAATTGAAAATGAACGCTACGGGAAATAGATATTACTATAAAATCTTAAAGGGATCACAATATTATAGAAAAAGTATTAAATCATCACTTTAACACGTTGTTTCTTTCATCTGTAGGAAAAACAAATCATGTTATGTGGGAGTGTCACACGATATAACGATTTTGCTAAACCAGTAATTAGAGAACAATGAATGATTGAAGGCAGAGTAGTAGGCAACGGAGAAAATACATATAAGTTAATGACGCCAAAGACGTCACGGAAAAAAGCATTCGAATAAACTCTGAACTGGCACCTGAAAGGGACAAATGGTGAAAAACTAAATAATTCAACATGATGACGTCTCAAAGGCTTCAAAGAGGTAAGCACTGTGATCAGACGAGCAGATTAAAGTTATAGAGATATATGAAGTAAGGGAGCAAGAGAGAAAAGGCAATCTATTCTGTTACTATTTCTCTGTCTTTGCTAAACATGCAATAATATTTTCCACAGCAGGGCCACTTCAGGAATGTGCAAGATACCTAAATAGCAAATACGCGATCCTTCAAGTGTAAAGCAAGCGCACCACCGCTACACTTCTCTCATTCAATTTATTAGGAACAATGGGCCAATTCTCCATAAAATGTGGATAAGCCACAAGAGCAACGATTTAAATAATATTTTCAAAAAAGCTTTCTTTCACAACTTGCTAGACGTATGGGGAATTTGGTATTAATGACCACATATAAGACCAACATCAGAGCACATTGTTGGGGGATATTGTTGGTATCACATTAGTCCGCATTTACTCCCCACAAAAATCTCTGGTACACATTTTAGAGGCAGGGTGAACCCCGGAGCTATCGGTCCGAAAAAATCCGCCACTTCTGGTAAGATGATCTGCTAGAAATATTGATAATGTCTTTGATAAGCGAAACCTAGCGCAAAACACTGCAGGTAATCCTAAAGTTTGTCAATAACTTTCCTCAAGGTGTGAAATATGCAAAGGGACGTTAGTGCAATAACATCTTTTTTTCGATTCAAGTTTGTAACGAAAACACAACACAACTAAAACGATGTGCAACTCAATACAGAATAGAGGAAAGGCAATCTACCGTTAAGACATTATAAAAACGCGATCATTTTATAATAACACAAATACATACATATTGAAATAATATACTTAAAGGGCTTTGTTTAGAATGATTTCTTTTCATCTTCTTCTTACGTTCGTAAAATTGATCTACAGATACAGAATGTCGCTGTTCTGTGGCTATTGAACTTTCAAGTGATAGAAAAACAGATCGTTGCACAGATTTGAAATATCACAAACATACAGAACACAATGAGGACTGCGATAGGCATGAGCGAGTACAAAGGAGTTACATATCATATATGTATAAACTGTATCATACGGTGCAAAAATAGAGAGCATACATTAATTTGCTATAGGCGTACGAAGAGGAGCGAGATAACTTATATGTGTATGTTGGTGTGAAGTGTTTGTTGTTTGTGATTTGTTTGCCAACCTCAGCTTGATATTTCTGGCAAGGTCCCGAGGGAAGGGACTTGATTTTACACGAACATCATTTTTTCTTACTACTACTATTTTTATGACTCTTTCCTATATAATTCTTTCGGTAGTACAGTACTCTCTTTTTACTACATTGTTGATACGCCTTTGATGCCGAGTCCTCTACGACCTATTTTTACGCAAGATGTGCTTCTAGGTTTGGCTACTGTTGTTTGGCCACGCCTTCGTCTTTTACCGCGGTCTGGCACGTAATGTTATACAACACCCAGTCGAGCTGCGGTAGGTGCTAGCCCCAGGTCATTACCATTATAACACTCTGATTACAGTGTCTGACCCTTTCTTCCTCGTCATCTTACCTCCCCTTATCGGCCACCCATGCCAGATTTTCGTGCTATCACAAGGCCTGGCACCCATCTACGCCTCTTCATCTCACATCTCCCACATTAATCTTTTCGACAGGACTTTTTTCTTTTACCCTAACATTCTCCACTCCCTCTTTATTATACACGTAACACTGTCCATTTTCCTTACCACTGAGCCATCGCGCTTATTTTCTTATCATTTTATCTCTTCCTTCTTTGTAGTGCTAGTTTTATTACTCCAGAACTTGTAGTAGAGTAAACCCTCATTTCGTTGTCTGTTTGTTTGTTGTTCCATGTTTTCTGAAGAAGGCATCATGTATGCCGAAACGTCAAATATTTTGTACTGTCATTTTTTGTAAAGATATCACCATACTTTGTAGAAATCTACGTTACAACCCACAGCTTGATCCCTGTTACCAGCTTTACCGGAGGATTGCGTTTACTTGCCTTGTCCCTTCTGATTTTTGCTCACTTCAGCCCAAGACATCCGACTTCAGATTTCTATTTTTGAATATCGGGTTTTTTCTATTCTCTCGATCCCACCAATACCCATTGGTCAGATTGGCTCTCATGTTTGTGAGGCCGCCCTTAAACGGTCGTGAGATAGGAATAATTTGATATTTGTCATAGTTTATATCAATCTACGATTTTTACACATTCGAGTTCAACATATCCGACATTATTTTATTAGTACCGGGTTTGCCTTCTCATTTTAGATCTCCACTTGCATGGCATAAACTTATCTGCAAGATTATAGGTCCTCCACGAATAAGTGAAATAATGTTAACAATCAGCTATGAGTCGTTGATCAACCACAATTCATTCATCTACTATCACGGTAGTTTTGTTAATACCATCTTGAGCATAGCCCTTTTCATTCGTTCCCTGCGACATAGTATACATTGTAGTTAGTATGAGGCGCGATAGCTCAGTGGTTAGTGAACAGGACTACTAAGGACAAGAGGGCGGGTTCGATCCTAATCACCGGTTTCAGGCTCACCCAACCTTAAATGAGTGTCGATTTTTCTTTTCTGGGAAGTAAGACGGCACTAGCGTAATACCGACCACATTACGGGGAAAAAAATATTTCTAAGGTGTGCACAAATTGTAATACGATGTTTCTCATGCACATGACGTTGTTTTGACAAGACTCTTTTCTCCTCTTCTCTCCTCTCTCCTCTCCTCTCCTCTCTCCTCTCCTCTCCTTTCTCCTTTCTCCTCTCTTCTCTTCTCTTCTCCTTTCTTTCTTTCTTTCTTTCTTCCTTCCTTCTTTCTTTCTTTCTTTCTGTCTTTCTTTCTTTCTTTCTTTCTTTCTTTCTTTTGTTAGTAGATGAATTATTGTAACAAACCTATATGAACAAATTCACATTTATCGTTTTAATTCATTTATTCTAATTTAGCCCGGACTAGCAGCCCTATAATTAAACAACGAGAGGACAGAGTGTTACGTTCAGTTGCTGTGACATACCACATCAGGTCTTGGATAAACTACCGGCCGGTCTAACGTTGGTCACAATATTCAACTGCTGATGCCCTCAAGGGTCGTAGAAAGCCATGTTTATCAGTCGCTCCAGTACGATATAATGTCATTCAAGGGGGAACTAAATAAAGAAGATATAAACAAGCTCAATCTATAAAACTTGGACTGCTCTTTACTTTTTTTTTATCAAACATTCAAGACATGCCGTAGTCGAATGCCCATCTCACCATCAAATACTGTGCCTGCCTGCTGGCGTAGGTGATCACGTCTTACCACAACATTTCTCTCTTTACAGTTATTTATAAATTATTCGTTATTATTATTGAAGACCAATGAGGAAGTTCTCAAAGAGGCCAACACAAAAAGGGAGCTCTTAAAAAACTTCAGAAAGAAGCAATCAACATTTTTCGGGCACATCATGAGAAGAGGAAAGTTGGAATACTTGGTTACAACTGGCAAAATAAAAGGAAAGAGAGATCGCGGACGACAAAGAGAGAAAATACTGGATAGCTTGGTGTCATGGTATGGAAAACAGTCAACAACAAAACTGATACGATGCACTGTAGATAGAAGATTGTGGAGGGACATGATCGCCTACGCCAACCGGTATGGCACATGATGATGATGATAAATTATTCTGTAGGCTTTTTACCAATTGTGTCATTAACGTTAAGAGAATGTGGTAGCAGTGTCCTTACTATTTACTTCCAATGATCACCATGGCATTTCAATGTAATGTCAGCACAACGCTATACCGCCTAATTTTCAATTATAAGATAACCTGTTCCCACGTGTCAAAAGTTTTGGTTAATTTCGAATTCTTGGCGGCGGGTAGAATAGAATTCGCCTTAGCTGTGAGGCAAACAACATGATAAACAAAACATATGCACTGGCCACTCTGCCATCGTGTTAATACTTCGGTAAGATAATCTCAAGGAACGGGGAAGGAGGGAACTGTCTTCTTCTTCTTCTTTCCTTCCTCATCTGCCTTTCAGCGTCGAGGGGAGATATAATTTGCGGTCTTTTGCTCTTCTGTTCGCCTCTGCTGCTGTTATGTTTCCTAGTGCTTCTAATATTCCATCGACCCATCTTTTTCGTGGTCGACCCTTGGATCTGGTGTTCTCACAACGTTTATTGAAAGCTCGTTGTGTAGTGTTTTGTTCTGTCTGCCTGGTCACGTGGCCAAAAAATTGTATCTGTTGTTTCCTTATATATTAAATAGCGGGGGCTATTCCTAGCTTTTTTTCTCAGTTCTTCATTTCTGATCTTATCTATGAGACTGTTTCCTGACAGCCGTCTAATACATTTCATATCTGTAGACGTTATTTTCTTTATTGTTCTTGCATCTAGGGTCCAGGTCTGGCATTGGTAGAATAACGTTGGGATGAAGATTGTATTGTATAGTGCTCGTTTTGCCTCCAGAGTTATTTCCTTGTTGGACAATAGTGGTGATAACTGTCCAATGATTTGACAAGCTTTGTTGCATCTTGATTCTATCTCTGCTGTTTGAGAATTATCGTTTGTCATTTTCGTTTGAGAGAACTGTGATGACAGAAAATAAGGATGAAGATAAAAGCACTGATTGAAAGAATGCTGAATAAATTACATGAACTATTTGAAAATATCATCTATTATGAAGAGTAGAAGGTGCTCATATGTTGGTCATGTGATATGAGGAGATAACAGGAGGATCTCAAAGCAATCACTGTATTGAGGACCAGAAGGGAAAATAAAATAAGGCCGACATAGAGAAACACGAACAAGAACACTGGGATGAATGGCAACAACAGCAGGCATCAGCTTAACTGTCGAAGTTGAATGCATCGCTCAGAACAGAGACGTGTGGCGAGATACAATACGGGTCCTAGGAAAAGTATAATAATTGACAACAAGGAATGTGGGAAAGAGAGAGTCTAGAAATTCTGTCCAATGTGCCGTCTTTGGCTAGAAAAGATAATAGACAGAGAGAGAAAACAAATGATATATTGGCGTATGTATATATATATATATATATATATATATATATATATATATATATATATATATATATAAATCATCATTATCAAGTACCGGGCCTGCTGGCGTAGGTGGTCATGTCTCTCCACTTTCGATCTCGACAGTTATTTATCATTTCTTTTGTTGACCTTCTGCCTAGCCATTCTCTTAAGCTGTCTGGTATTTTTCTCTTTGCTTCCCTCTGGCTCTTCGTCCCTCAATTTTTCCAGTAGTTACAATATATTCCAGTTGTTCTCTTCTCATTACATGGCCAAGAAATGATGATTGTTTCTTCCTAATATTGGAAATTAGCTCTCGGTTTGCTTTGACCTCTTTCAGAACATTTTCGTTACTCTCCTTAGCTGTCCATGGTATTCTCAACATTCTTCTGTAAAACCATATTTCTACAGACTCCAGTGATTTTCTTGTCTGTTGTCCTATTGTCCATGATTCACATCCATATGTTAAGACTGGCTCTACATAACATTTAAGAACTCTTTTTCTTGTTTCTATTGTCATATATATATATATATATATATATATATATATATATATATATATATATATATATAACACGCGGCTTAACACTTTCACTAATAAAGCTAATTCAGTAGAGCGCTATTTCATTACAAAACTAATTCATTTAAACACTGTTTCATTATACCGTTGAACTATTATCTTCTTCTACCTTTAAGTTCCCTGTGGAACATAGGTCTTCAACAAACATTTTCCAAGCTGTTCTGTTTCTTGCCATTCTTTTAAGATCGCTCGATGTCTTTTCTTTGACTTGTCCATGTATGTGAAGTTTTTTACGGCTTATTTTTTTTACATTACGTGATAGCCAGTCCCATGCCGAACTCTCCTTGGTCGCCTCTTACGTACATGCATGGTAGGGAACAGCGCAACTATTCTTTACTACCCTTTAGGGCCCCGAAAGCACACGGGCGAAATTGAACTATTATAGTTATGATTAATTATATATAGCATTGCTTCAACATACGGCTAATTTATCATATCGCTAATTCACTTTAACAATAATTTATTATAATTTAATTTTAGAGTTAATTCATTATACGCTAATAATTAATTTCAACCTAATTTTTTTATAACGTTAAATCATTAGTGAGGCTAATTTATGTTAGCGCTAATTAATTATGAATATAAGTGTAAGAAGACTAGTTTTACTAACTAATCAGTAGTGGATATCCCCTTCAACTGAATACATTAATAACGATATCCCATTCTACTGAATTCATTAACAAACGATATCCCATTCTACTGAATTCTTTAACACTAAACCCTTCTACTGAATTATTTGATAATTATATCCTTTTCTATTGAATTTTTCATCATCATCGAGTGCCTTCTCCGCAACGAAGGTTGGCTACTATGGATCGCCATTCTACTCTGTTTCTTGCTTTGATGGTGCAGGCTGTCATAGATTGACTTGTCCATCTTTTGATGTTACTCGTCCATGTTAGTCTTGATCTGCCTCTGCCTCTTTTACCTTCTATTTTTCCTTCCAATATTACTTTTAGTAGGCTGTTGTGTCTTTTAACATGCCCCAAACATTTCATTTGTCTTGTCTTAATTGTATTTAGTAGTTCTCTTTTTATTTTCAGTTGTTTTAAAACTTCATCGTTAGTGTTTTTTTCTTTCCATACAATTCTACCTATTCTTCTATAAATCCACATTTCAAAGGCTTCCATTTTCTGTTCTGTTTTCTTGTCTAATGTCCATGTTTCTGCATCATACAGAAGATGTCACATTTTGCCATTCTTAGTTTCAGCCCTGCTGATATTTGTTTTGTTGTTAGTATATTTTTCATGGCATTAAAATTACTTTTTGCCATACCTATTTTTTTCTTTATTTCAATTTTGCATTTTCCATCATTGGTTATAGTATGTCCCAGGTAGTTGTAAATTGAATTTTTAACGATGTCCATTTCCACTGAATTCTTTAATAACAATATCCCCTTCTATTAAATTCATTAACAGCGACATTCTCTTTTATTGAATTTATTAATAACGATATCGTTGTAGTTGTTATTGCTATGATCGTCATCACTGTACATCGGACGAATCCATAGGTGGTCTGATATCAGCCTCGAGGAAATCCAAGGCGCATCCTGGCCCACGTGCACGAACTCTGTAACACGGCCTGTAATTCACGGTGTGGGTCAGTTTCTGGTGACAATGTTTCCCTGGCAGCGACCATATTTAAGGTCTACTTTTTTCGATTTTAACTTCTAGGGATTCTTTAACGTGCGCGTGTGCACATGGGACCTCATGTCTGTTGCCGTTATTCGCAGGTGCTAGATATCGGATCTCACTACCGAAAAGATCAGGGTAGAGTAACGTCATAAAGAAAGCACGGATTAATTTTTCCTATATTGTTTTTATCACGATCGCTTCTAGTGTGTGATAATAACGATATCCCCTTCTAGTGAATTTATTTAAAACGATATCCCGCCAGGAGAAACCAAAGAACGAGACCATTTCTACCACGAGAACCATCCCTGTTCAAAAATTAACTAAACTATGCTTATTTCTTACCCACTGGTCCGTAGAAAGACGTACTAGAGTGCAAATGTTTGACGTAGATCTCTTTGTGGCAACTGTGATCTGTATCTATGTGTTTTTAAAACTTCGACTTTTCTAGATCAGCCGTACATGCACAAACAATCACCATTCACGCGGTTCTACAATACAGAGTGCCACACGCCAACATCATGACCGGAACGTAACAACAACTACATTTATTTTCCTCCAAATATTTAATCGTTTAACCCTTCAGAGGATAAGCATTGATGTAAGAGAGGTTACACGCTCGATTTACAACACAAATATCGTGGGTTCGATTCCTGAGGAGCAAGCAGTGGGGTGTAACTTCCACTCCAACAAAGTATGGTGGCAGTTTTACAAAAAAAAAGGAACAAAACAAAGTCATGATGTTTCGATATTCTTGCGGATATCTTCATAAAACGAGAAATTAAACGAACAATGGAATGACGATAAACTCTACTGCATGTTCTAGAATGAGCGAACTAAGTAGGTCAAGGAGAAATAAAAAAATGGGAAAAGAAGTGAAATGAAATTACATTTTTTAAAACCCAAGGGAAATATACAACATTATAAGAGAATTTATGGAGCCGCGATAGCTCAGTGCTTATTGAAATGGACTACAAAGGACAAGAGGTAAGGTTCGATCCCAACCGAGGGTTCACCCAGCCTTTAATGGGTACCTGATTTTTTTCAGGGAAATCGAAGCGGCACGGGCGTAATACCGACCACATTACCCCAAAAATCATGTGCCGAAGGTCTGTAAAATATGTAGTCACTAACACAATATTCCTTATACGCCACTTGACGTGACGGGGGTACTTTACTTTTTTTTTTTACTTATAAGAGAATTTAAAAAATGAATTCTTGCTTTTCTTTAAATAAATCACAACTTAGCTGAAAATCGATCCAGGAGCTCCCAATCGCCATATAGGCTGTAAGATCCATGTGGATCTGATGAGAAGTGAGGTTTTCGAGGGATGGGGGGGGGGGGAGATCAAGCTACGTGATTGTCGAGGGTTGGGGGGATCAAGCTACGTGATTGTCTAGGGTTGGGGGAATCAAGCTACGTGATTGTCTAGGGTTGGGGGGATAAAGCTACGTGATTGTCGAGGGTTCGGGGGGGAGGGGGGATCAAGCTACGTGATTGTCTAGGGTTGGGGGGATCAAGCTACGTGATTGTAGAGGGTTGGGGGATCAAGCTACGTGATTGACTAGGGTTGGGGGGATAAAGCTACATGATTGTCTAGTGTTGGGGGATAAAGCTAGGTGATTGTCGACGTTTGGGGGGATAAAGTTACGTGATTGTCGAGGGTTCGGGATAAAGCTACGTGATTGTCGAGGGATGGGGGATTAAGCTACGTAATTGTTGAGATATGGGGGGGGGGGAATCAAGCTACGTGATTGTCGAGGGTTGGGGAGATAAAGCTACGTGATTGTCGAGGGTTGGGGGATATAGCTACATGATTGTCGAGGGATGGGGGATCAAGCTACGTGATTGTCAAGGGATGGGGGGGGGGAAATCAAGCTACGTGATTGTCGAGGGTTGGGGGGATAAAGCTACGGGATTGAACGAAAGTTTAAACGAGTTGGGGAAAGTGATGACCGAGGGGTGTGATTGACGATAAAGAAACACACGAGCATCGGCTAGGTAGGGAAATGTATACTTAGAGCGTCAAAACATGAACAAACGCAGGTAGACTTGCCTGGGGTCAACTCGTGAGTGATAGTGGATCATAGAAGACTGAATGTAGCCACGAGAGATGGGATGATAGTAACACGAGCGGAGGGATGGGATGATAGTAGAACGAGAGGAGTGATGGGAGATAAGAGCACGAGAGGAGTGATGGAATGGTAGTAGCACGAGAGGAGTGATGGGAGGTAGTAGCACGAGAGGAGTGATGGGAGGTAGTAGCACGAGAGGAGTGATGGGATGGTAGTAGCACGAGAGGAGTGATGGAATGGTAGTAACACGAGCGGAGGGATGGGATGATAGTAGCACGAGAGGAGTGATGGGATGGTGGTAACACGAGAGGAGTGATGGAATGGTGGTAACACTAGCGGAGGGATGGGATGGTAGTAACACGAGCGGAGGGATGGAATGGTAGTAACACGAGCGGAGGGATGGGATGATAGTAGCACGAGAGGAGTGATGGGATGGTGGTAGCACGAGAGGAGTGATGGAATGGTAGTAACACGAGAGGAGTGATGGGATGGTGGTAACACGAGCGGAGGGATAGGATGATAGTAGCAGGAATAAAATAATCAACTACCGGATTTGGGGAAATAGTAAAGTAACATAAGTAAGGTAGTGCTCAAATACCGACAGCGAAAGAGAAGAAAATGACAGAATAAGTGCTAGTCATCATCATCATCGTGTGCCTTCTCCGCAACGAAGGTAGGCTACCATGGATCGTCATTCTACTCTGTTTCTTGCTTTGATGGTGCTGGCTGACATAGATTGACTTGTCCATCTTTTGATGTTACTCGTCCATGTTAGTCTTGTTCTGCCTCTGCCTCTTTTACCTTGTATTTTTCCTTCCAATATTACTTTTAGTAGGCTGTTGTGTCTTTTAACATGTCCCACACATTTCATTTGTCTTGTCTTAATTGTGTATAGTAGTTCTCTTTTCATTTTCGGTTGTTTTAAAACTTTATCGTTTGTTATCTTTTGTTTCCATCCAATTCTACCTATTCTTCTATATTTCCACATTTCAAAGGCTTAAATTTTCTGTTCTGTTTTCTTGTCTAATGTCCATGTTTCTGCACCATACAGGAATATTGAGAAGACGTAACATTTTGCCATTCTTAGTTTCAGCCCTGCTGATATTTGTTTTATTGTCAGTATATTTTTCATGGCATTAAAATTACTTTTTGCCATACCTATTCTTTTGTTTATTTCAGTTTTGTATTTTCCATCATTGGTTATAGTATGTCCCAGGTAGTTGTAGCTCTGGACAGTGCTATTAGGTACATAAATAATTGTCGGCTTAGAGAGAAGTTTCATTCCTGAAATGCACCGATAGTTACCTCAGCTGTAAATATATGTGTGCACTTTGTTTTCGTAATTTACACCCATGACGTAGTTAGTTGATGTCCTGTGTAAAACCGAACTCCCTGGGCTAATGAAGATGCCCACTAGCAGCGTTTTTTTTTAAAACATGGACACCTTGCGGCGACCTCCCAGGACATAATCATCATCATGTGCCATACCGGCTGGTGCAGGCGATTATGTCCATCCACAATCTTCTATCTAGCAACATCACATCAGTTCTGTTGTTGACTGTTTTCCATGCCAGGACACCAAGCTATAAAGTATTTTCTCTCTTTCTTGTCCACGATCTCTCTTTCCCTGTATTTTACCAGTTGTAACCATGTTTTCCAACGTTTCTCTTCTCATGATGTCCCCGAAAAATGTTGATTGTTTCTTTCTGCTGTTTCTTATGAGCTCATTTTTTTGTGTTGGCCTCTTTGAGAACTTCCTCATTGGTCTTTTAGCTGTCCAGGGAACTTTCAACATTCTTTTGGGAAATCCCATCTCTGTGACCTCTAATCGTCTTTTCATTTGTTTGTTTACTGTACATGATTTGCCTCCATAGGTCAGAATTGGGCTCATAGCTTTTGGTTATAGTTATGGTTATGGAAGGCCCCAGTATCACTGCAAACGAATTAAAATCCATATTTGTTCAACCGCCCGTGCCAATGGAATCATCTGAAATAATATCTCATCTCTCAAACAAATAAAGGCAGCTGTAGTCCCCATCATAGCAGTCTCAGCACACGCCAAAAGACATAAGGCGAAACCGCACAGAAAGTGAACACAGCCACCTGTTCTCTGTCATACAATATCATCATTCTTCGAAAACAATCGGAATATCGAAACACGATCAAAACGGGTAAAACGCACAGCTCACGGTATGCATAGAGCACTTAACTCAGTAGCTCCTGCAACAAGCCGGACTTGGAATATGAGGAAACTGCAATAAGGAACACTTTTAAGATATAGCATTTAATGGTTCTTGTCGCCTATCCGCCATATTGACCGGAAGTTCACGTCCTCCTCTGGTTCGGCTCAGCTTGTATTGTTGGAGCAGAATTAGCTCCATATAGCACCAATGAACTCTCTTTCTCACTTCTATTGACATAGATTTGTTGCACAATATTTTTTTTCATTTTCTGAAATGCTATTTTGGTCGGAGCTATTCTGCTTTTTATTTATGCGGTGCATTTTCTATCTGATGTTATTATTGTGCCCAAGTATTTCACGCGTTGTACTTGTTTCATATGTATCCTGTTTATTTTTATGCTGCATGATGGTGATGATTGTTTCTTCGGTATGACTATTACTTCTGTTTTCTTGCTATTCAGATTGAGACCTTCCTTTTTTATTTCTTTTACTATCATGTTTATCACTGACCGCTAAGGACATGCGGCCTTTATTCTCCCGTCATTCATGTCCTCCATGCAGACATCAGTAATTGTATAATGCCGTAAAGGTAGTTTAGATTGAGTATTCTACCGACCAATAGTTTATTGTGAAGAAGTGCTGCCTTGTTATAGGAGATGTTCTGAAAGAGAAAAAACAACCACGCTTTTGTAAAGTTAACAAGTATTGTCCAGTCTTTATAGTAAATTGAATAATGTTCTACTGCATGTTCTTACTAGTTTTGTGTGTGTGTACTTATTTACGTATGTAGGACGAATATGCAATCCATTTTTGACAAAAGAAACAAGAAAAAAGTTCTTAAATGTTATGTAGAGCCAGTCTTAACATATGGATACGAATTATGGACAATAGGACAACAGATAAGAAAATGACATGAGTCTGTAGAAATGTGGTTTTACAGAAGAATGTTGAGAATACCATGGACAGCTAAGAAGAGTAATGAAAATGTTCTAAAAGAGGTAAAGGCAAAAAGATAGCTCATTTCCAATATTAGGAAGAAACAATCATCATGTTGTGGCCATGTAATGAGAAGAGAACAACTGGAATATATTGTAACAACTGGAAAAATTGATGGACGAAGAGATAGAGGAAAGCAACGAGAAAAAATAACAGACAGCTTAAGATGGTCAACAACAGAGATGATAAATAACTGTCGAGATCGAAAGTTGTGGAGAGACATGATCACCTACGCCAGCAGGCCCGGTACTTGATGATGATGATAATGATGATGATGATGATGATGATGATGATGATGATGATGATGATGTAGGACGAAAACTTAGTTATATAAATGTAAAAAAAAATAGTCCACTTGAAAGCAGTCCACTTAAAAGCAGTCCACTTAAAAGCAGTCCACTTAAAAGCAGTCCACTTAAAAGCAGTCCACTTAAAAGCAGTACACTTAAAAGCAGTCCACTTAAAAGCAGTCCACTTAAAAGCAGTCCACTTAAAAACAGTCCACTTAAAAGCAGTCCACTTATATAGCTCAGTGACATGGATGTTGAATAATACTTTTACAACTAAACAAAAAAAATAATAACAATAAAAGCATTTGTAAACAACAATATGAGGAGATCATCAGATGGTATGACAAGATCAGAACTGAAGAGTATACCTAGGAAAGAACAAAACAATGGCCAATCGAGCAACACATGGATTGGATACATTGGTTATTGGTTATTGGTTATTGGTTATGGAAGGCCTCGGTTTCACAGCAAACGAATTAAAATCCATAATTGCTCAACCGCCCGTGCCAGTGGAATCATCCGAATTACTAACTCATCTCCCAAACAAAGAAAGGTAACTGTAGTCCCCATCGTGGCAGTCTCAGCACACGCCAAAAGACATAAGGCGAAACCGCGCAGAAAGTGAACACAGCCAACTGTTCCCTGTCATACGATATCATCATTCATCGTAAACAAGCGGGATATCGAAGCAGGATCAAAACGGATGAGACACACAGCTCACGGTGTGCACAGAGCACTTAACTCAGTAGCTCCTGCAACAAGCCGGACTTGGAATGTGAGGAAACTGCAAGAAGGAACACTTTTCAGACATAGCCTTCAATGGTTCCTGCCGCCTATCCATCATATACCATGGGAGTTCACGTCCTCCCGAAAATGATGATCGTCATAGCACTTGATGATGTTAGGCCGTCATTGATGACTCCAATTCCAACCATATAGACACACAGTGGTGTTAAGTTATCATTTCCAATCCAACAGAAGCCACCTGACCTGTAGTTAGTAAGACCACAGAGAGAATATGATTTTGTGACCTTCACTGATTCACTCTTGGATGTGAATGTGTAGTTTACACAAGAGGAGAAGTTTTCAACTACAGTGATCCCATTTAAGGCAATTCTGGGATAGCAAGGCAAGTCTCCTTTATAGCAGCAGAACTTGATGTTCTCCGCCCCCTACTTGAAGCTGCCGCCACACGATTCTGATGTCTCATTAACTTGGATATCATTCAAGAACAATGTCAGATTAACATTCCATAGATATGGCTCTGCTGATGAAATGCTTGGTGCAACAGTTGTATCAATCATACTGGAGGCTCCTGGTCTGTGGTCATTAATATCACAGACGGCACATGATGTTGTTATATTCAGTATTTCTTTCTTGGGTGTAAATATGTGGCACACACATGGAGAGTGGTTTGTGGTCACAGTAATCCCATTAAAGGCAATTCTAGGGTAGCATGGCATAGCTGTTTCAGAACAGCACAATCTTGTGATGTTTTCTGTGTTCGCTATAAAGCTGCTGCTGCTACACAATCCTGACCAATTATAGGTGTGGACATTATTCACTTGCAATGACAAAACTGCTTTGTTTACATCATAAACCTCTGGAAGCGAATCATTTATGGGACTAATAGTACAGTTTATTCTTCCATCGGGGATATCTTCATTGAGTCCCCAAAAAAAAGGTCTTTGGTTAAAAAGCACATATGCTTTTGAGTTAAACACACAATGAGCCCACTTCATAGATTCAAAATGATCCTTGCCAATGACATCCGTTTGCACAAGTTAGGTCCTTAGCTACCAACGTCCCAAACGTCTGAAACGAATTAACGACTCTATCTACAGCGAAGGTTAACGAACTGTGAACAAACATTTATGTTCAAACCCTTGATAACATTTTCAAAAATCTGCCAACTCGCAGCAATATCATATCTCGTATTGTTCAATGTAAACATTGCTTAGTCCATAGCTCGAATATAAATAAGCTGCCATTTTGGTGCGTCCCTGGCGTCATTTTCGGATTGGATACATATTTAGGGATACCTGAAATCAGCATAGCAAGACAGGCACTGTCATGGAATATACAGGGAATGAGAAAGTTAGGAAGGCCCATGAATACACGAAGAAGAGAAGTCGTGAACATTCATAAAAACAGTTCTTAGAATGAAGAGAAAATTTCCAGGAATAGAGTGGGATAGATAGAGACCTTGACCTTGGATTATGCTCCAAAGAGGAATTTGCGATCGCCAGTTTTCACTTCTGGTGAAGTCTCTAGAGACTAGGAATGGGACTTTGCGTGTTACTCCGTTTTCCTCTGGCAGCCGTGCGAGCATGGGTCCCGCGCCGCACAGGCAGATAACTCCGACTTCCGAGGTACTCATATTTTTGTTTCCATTCACGAGTAATTGACGTTTCAAGCCGGCCCTCGCTGCTGAGACCGAGGATCGTTGCTGCAGAGAGAAATCACAAATAAAAATCCCAACTGGTACAGCCTTGATTTGAATTCACAGCCTCATTGTCTCCATGCCGGCGTCTTGCCTCGAGACTAACTAGTCAAACGGGGATCTAAAGACCTTTGGTTGATTGATGTATTACGAATTATTGTTGCATTTATTCATTCATTCATTCATTCATTCATTCATTCATTAGTTCATTCATTCATTCATCATTAATTTTTCTCTCCGAAGAGGTACATTAGGTGGGAGTCATAGTTCTCTATTTGATTGACAATTTGCTGCTAATTCTTGTAGTTCTTTGTTATTTTTTAGTTCCATGAATAAGCCTTCCCTAGTAATTATTCTGCAAAGCGATTCTCTTGGTCTGCCTTGTTTTCTTTTACCGATGGGTTCCACAGAATGTCTGATAGGGAACGCTTTCTTCATTCATTCTCAGCATATGACCGATGTGTTTCCAACATCTTCTTCATATAAAGAGAACAAGCAAATAAATGTGATGCTGTCGTAAAGCTGGTTGCATGGAACAAGTGGTGGGGTGTAACATACACTCCTACAGAGAATGGTGACAACTCTACAATAAAAGACTGTATTTAAAAAAAAATGACGTTTCGGCTTACATGCTGCCTTCAGCAGAAAACAGTGACAAGACAAAGAGAAAAAGAAATGAAGATATACTCTACTACATGATCTGGAGCAATGAGACTAATACTTTAAATGAAGGAAGTAATGAAACGATCAGAAAATACTTACGGTGAATATACTATATTACATGTATAGTAGAGAGAGAAAGAGAGCGAGAGAAAGAGAGAGAGAGAGAGAGAGAGAGAGAAAGAGAGAGATAATGGAGGAAGTTAATGTAAACAAGTTTATAAAAATGAGTCAATAAGCTGAACCGCCCCGTGTCCTTAGGAAAAGTGGAATATGGGAAATGTTACAGGAAGAGGCGGAGAGAAGGACCAGTCCATGTGACAGGACGAACAAATCTGGCATGGGTGGTTGTGTAAGGGGGATAATATAACATGAAGTGCATGGTTAGGCGCCGTAAATAAGTGTAAGGATAAATACCAGAGGCTAACACCTACCACGGCTCGACTATGTGGTGTATAATATTACGTGACAGTCCGCCGTGACAGACAAAGGCGCGGAAAGACAACAGTAGCCAAACCTAGAAGCACATCTTATGTAAAAGGAGGTCATAAGGGACTCGGTATCAAAGGCGTATCAACTATGTAGTACAAAATGAGCACAAGACTACCGAAGGAATCAGATAGGAGAGAATCGTAAAAATATTAGTTGTAAGTGTGGTGGTACTAACAATTCCACGATGGGAGAAGTGAATATTGAGGACCAACAATACCGGTCAATGTAAAAAAGATCACCACTCCAGAAATGGGTACTAAGTATGTGATACTGTGTCTATGTATCTATGAATATATGGGTTGACATCCGCGTTATAAATGGAGAGAAAGTGTCATCCCTAAGTACTGTACAGGAAAAAAGCATCAGGATAATGAAGTAGCTAAAGAAAGAGACAGAGGAAGGGAGGAAACAAAAGAGAAGAGAAAAGGGGGAAGGAGAAAGGTAGCTGATTACCCGTGAGAAAGGGATATATTAATCCCCCGTGGGGTGAGGTAACCAATACGGACAATCAGACGATTTTCTAAAGTGAATCGAATGCGGCTGTTCGAAGAACATGAAAGTAAGTACGCCGGTGACATGGACATCAACCGTACCTTCATGGCTCTGCCAAATGTATTGGAACATACAGGAGTATTTGCATCACGCGAAATATCAAATAGGTATTTACAGCATATAAACTCTAGACGACGTCCTGTCTCGCCAATGTAGGCCATCTTACATCGTTTACATAAGATGGCATAGATGATGTTACGTGATAAACACGTGAACCCTTCCCTGATCTCGAAAGAACCAATAGGGAAGAGAACCGTATATGTTCGGAGAACGTGGTCTAAGTATTATGTATATGTGTGTGTTGCATGTTTGTTCCTGCTGAAGGCCTATTGAGCCGAAAGGTCGTTCTAATTTCTTGTGTCCATTTAATACGTAAAGCTTTAACCATACTATTTTTTTCCTTATTTTTTTTTTTTTGTTCATGTCTCCTTACAATTAGCTTTACTGCAGCTTCACATTTATATACATTCCTTTGCCCTGACCCTGCTCTAAGTATTTACTTTGTTTGCGTTCGCACCCGATAGTGCCATGATGGTTGTAGGCGGGGGAAGGAAGGTGGCTGTTGACAATCATGTCGCGCAGGTCACGGTCACGTTTGAATACAACAAGAGGAAGGTCAGGGCAAAGAAAACGGGTGGTAGAGTCGGAGCGGGTGATAGGAAGGTAGCGATAACAGATTCGGATCACTGCATAGTGGTGGTGGGTGAGAGCATGTACTACCCTATCAGAAGAGGGCCCAGTAGAAGGGGTAAGGTCAGTCTGAGGGGAAATGCGGAGAACACGCTGAAGAGCATATAGAAGAGCTGATTCCTGATAGACCAAAAAACGTCCAACATAAGGTGGGCTTAATGTAAGAAATTATCATCATCCTGGCAGAGGCGAAGTCTCAGTATCTGTGAGAAAGGAGGAGAGTTTCTGCAGGATGACACCCTTTAAGAATAAAACTATCTTTACTGCAGTGCCTCATTTCTAGAGGGACCTATAGGACCGAAGAATAAAGGTCGTTTGCGCAGGGGGAAAGAGTCGTAGCGGAATGACCTATGGGAGTCAGTAGGTTTATAGAAGACGGAGGTGAGAAGACCAGTGACGCTCAAGGAAATTGTCATATCTAGGAAGGTGACAGAGGAGGTGGATATCTTTGCGTGTGTTAGTCATATCTCATATCTTGATGTGTGTCAGTGTTTGTCATGCCTCGTATCGATGTGTGCATGTACATAAAGAAATAACAGATAAATTGGTTCGGCCACATAACAAGACAAAAAGAACTAACAATGACGCAAAGAGCCATAAACAAACGTTACGAAAACGCCAGATTAAGAGGAAGACCGAGAAAGAGATGGATAAAGGGAATACTAGAGTCACTAGGAGGGATAACATCGGAAGAGGCCAACAGAAGAGCAAAGAATCGCAGATTGTTTCTCCCCTCGACGCCAACGGCAACAGAGGAAGGATAGAAGAAGGAGAAGAAAAAGGAGGGACTGAAACAGAAGCCTCTAACCTTATCACAAGTAACCATTGAGGATACAGAGTCTAGGTGACGCGGGTGTTCGTGGCAATGAAAAGGCTAGTGGGCCTGTAGTACAAATGAAAAACAAACACAATGGCGACGTACTGAAGGCCTTCATCTCAACTTTCGCAAAACGCAATTAAGATTGTTTGCCTATTGTTTATAACAAAGAAAGAAAGAACAAATAAAGAACAAAAGAAAGAAAGAACAAATAAAGAACAAAAGAAAGAAAGAACAAATAAAGAACAAAAGAAAGAAAGACGACGGTAAAATGTGTGTGGAAAAAGAAAGAAAATATGAACAGTTGATGGAGGACATGGTATTTGTTTGATCTTGTGACTGATGGTAGCAAGCAATCATGATAAGTCAGTAGTTTGCTATAGCATGAGTTTCACATGCTGGGTGCTGCTTTAGTGAACATTTTTTCTCGTGGCTGAATTTGCCAATCCTGGACAGACAGATCCATCCACAGAACGAGCAAGGTGTACCCGCGGTACCCGGCCTTGTCTCCTTTCTCTTACGCTTTTTGTCTTCTGAATGTGACGTCAGCACTGTCTCGAAAGTTGCTGTACCATTTTTTTTTTATGTTTGCTCTCCATGTGCTACGATCCGCAGCCACATTTTCCCAGTTTCTTTCACTTATACAAATTTCCCACAAGGAAGCCTTACAAACATCCTTATATCTCAGCACTGGTCTGCCCTTTTGTCTCTTTCCCACCTTAAGTTCGCCATACAACATTTGTTGGGAATACGATTGTTTGCCATTATTCTTACATGGCCCAGCCACCTTAGTTTACGAATCCTAAGTGTCGCCATGATCGATGGGAGTTTGGCTCGTTTAAGACTTTAGAGTTGGTTACTTTGTCCTGCCATTTGATGTTCATAATCTTGCGAAGGCAACGTACATGAAAGCTGTTTAACATTTTCTCCTGCCCTGCATAGGTAGTCCAAGTTTCTGATCCGTATAGTAGTGTACTAAGCACACAACTTTGGTAAATTTGAATCTTAGTCCTGAGTGTTAAATTGGTGTTGGCCCATGCTCTATCTTTAAGTTTACCAAATGTGGAAGCTGCTTTTCCGATTCGGGAATTTATTTCTTCTTCAAGGGAGACATTGGTTGTAACCATAGAACCGAGATAGGTGAACTTACTCACAGGTTCAAGGGATATCTTATTTAATGATATAGCTGCGGGGCTGGCTACACCTTGTTGAAGCATCACAATCTTCTGGATACTTATTGATAAGGCGAATAATTCACATGTTCTAGCCAGATTATCAATCATTGACTGCAGGGCGGATTCATCAGGAGCAACCAGTGCTGCATCATCAGCGAATAGAAGCTCCTTGATTAGGGTCTCAGATGTTTTTTATTTTGACCTCAGACGTGCTAGATTGAATAAGGAGCCGTCAGATCTTGTACGGATGTAGATGTCTCCAGAGACGGTTTCAAACGCAATGTGTAGAAGGGCAGCGAAAGATAAGCCGAATAGAGTAGGAGCAAGGACACAACCTTGTTTGACTCCACAGTTCATCTCAAAGGGCTCAGAAGATCTACCGTCGAACTGGATGATGGCAGACATGTTGTTGTTGAGAGACGACTTGATCAGCTTCAGTAAAGTAGGAGGGCAGCCAACATTTTCCAACACCTCGTACGGTTGGTGTTATTAAAACCAGGACACGTGGTACTAACGTTCCATGTGCCGAGTATGAGAGATTGTGTCTTCCTTCTGCGTAGTCCTAACGAGGATGGAACTGACATGTCAGCTTGCTTGCTATGCCTGGGCCAATAATATAATACTTTGCCCAAAACGCACTAACCCCCTCCCCCCCCCCCTCCTCGTCTCCTCTTTGAAGCGTTCCGAAGGAGGGACTAGGTCCTTACGTTCGGAAACAAAGTTGAGCTGCAGGGGATGCTAGAAGATGAATAATACACCACCGACTGCATTAAGGTCCCTCCCTCCGGATTTTCTGTTTTACTCCCGTAGCCTACTAACTCTCCCGAGTCTTCTCACGAGGCAGTGAGTGAGTTAGAAGAGGAAGCCGCTATCGGATATAGGCGTTCACCGATGCGATGGTGAAAACAATGACCTAGCATCGATAGGTCTATCCCAATCGAAAAGAAGAAAATATCCACTTAACACGATAAGTTCCACCATCCACAAGCCTGTCAGAGGTTAAACAACCACAACAGGCATACACACACACACACACACACATATATATATATATATGTGTATATATTTATGTGTATATTTGTATAATTTCCAAGAAAAATGGAGATCGCAAGAAAGAGTGAAGTAGAGAGAGAGAGAGAGAGAGAGAGAGAGAGAGAGAGAGAGAGAGAGAGATTTTCAAATGATAAATTGTCTCCTCATTGAAAGCATAAAATGCCAGAACTGAAAGGAAACATAGCAGGAATCATGAAAAAAGGCACCCAATCAGACACAGAAAGAAAACATGTAGCAGAAAAACACATACACGATACCTACCCACAGGACTCTTGGTCCCACATATACACAGATGGCTCTGCTACAAATGCCACCAGAAATGGAGGGAGAGGTGTGTTCTTGACGCTGAATAATCAGGACGAGATCACCATGTCAATAGCTACTGGAAAATTCTCAAACAACTTTAAAGCAGAAACTGAGGCCAACAGAGATGCTGCAACACTGGCCACTCAACACAAAAATAACATGCACAATAAATTGGTGATTCTGACGGATGCACTGTCAGTACTATCAGTTCTAAAAAGCCCCAAGAACAATGAACTAGATGACTTGAGAACAACCCTGGACCAACTATGCAATAACTTCCAGAGAGTAGTCATTCAGTGGATACCATCACACTGTAATATACGCGGGAACGAACGCGCAGACAAATTAGCTAAAGAGGGAGGGAGATTACCACAAGAGAACCATCCGCTCAGTTATGATGAAGCCAAATCCATCCTCAACGGTCAGTTCCATGAAAAATGGAAACGAGAACACCCAAAGCATAACGAGAGTGACGGATACCACCAACTATCAAGGAGGGATCAAGTCATCATACTTCACCTATGCACTGGCCACAATAGAATGAGAAATCACATGTTCACCAAATTCAAAATAGGTACAACCAGCCTATGCCTCTGTACACCGGACAATATGACTACAAAACATGTTCTACAGAATTGCCCCCAGTACACAGACCTGAGAAGAGCAATGTGGTCCACGCCCACCTCCCTGGAAGAAAAACTATATGGGGCAATCGATTCGCTTAAACAGACAGCTGACTTCATGAGAGAGTCTGGAAGCCTACTCTGATTGAGTCTTGATCGCAGAGAGAGAGAGAGAGAGAGAGAAATGATAAAAGAGGTTGAGAAACAGTGAATGAAGTAAACAGATGGCATGTGAGAATAACAAAACGATGGAAAGAAAGAACGGTTACCCATTCATCTTCGTAACATTGCCGTGTAAATATATATATATATATATATATATATATATATATATATATATATATATATATATATATATATATATATAAGGCTCTACAAGTGGATATCAAAATGGAAGGAATAGACCTGGAGACAGTTCAGAACTACAACTACCTTGCGCATACTATAACCAGTGATGGAAAATGTACAACTGAAATAAACTAAAGAATAGGAATGGCAAAAAGTAATTTTAATGTCATGTAGAACATACTAACATCAAAACAAATAACACCAGGGCTAAAACTAAGAATAGCAAAATGTTACATCTTCTCAATATTCCTATATGGTGTAGAAACATGGACATTAGACAAGAAAACAGAACAGAGAATTGAAGCCATTGAAATGTGGATATATAGAAGAATAGGTAGAATTGGATGGAAGGAAAAGAAAACAAACGATGAAGTCTTAAAACAATTAAAAATTAAAAGAGAACTACTAAGCACAATTCAAACAAGACAAATGCGATTTTGGGGGCATGTTAAAAGACACAACAGCCTACTAAAAGTAATCCTGGAGGGGAAAATACAAGGTAAAAGAGGCAGAGGCAGACCAAGACTAACATTAAAAGATGGACAAATCAGCCTATGACGGCCTGCGCCATCAAAGCAAGAGACAGAGCAGAATGGCCCTACATGGTAGCAAACCTTCGTTGCGGAGAAGGCACTCGATGATGATGATAACATAAGGCTCTGTTCTGTCCACATAACTTCAGCTTCCATATTAACAGGCGTCTGTAGCACCTTGTATTATCAACATTTACTGCAGATGTTAACTTACGAGAAATCAGAATATGCATGACAGTGTTTGGTTGTATTATAAAAATCACGAATTATGGCTGTTGCACTCGTTATATCCTCAGCAAGGAACATGACTCTGCACTCGTTTTAGACAATGGTTTCAATATTCTGCGCCGAACGTGACTATATGAAACTAAATGGCGAAAGGAAGGGTTCATTGCTTCTAAGTGAATAAATTGGTTTTGTGCGAGAACCATTGGGAGGATGAGAACTAAGATTATGGAACTAAAGCTGACGATGAGCGCTAGTTTACGGAACTAAAGCCGGCGATGGGGGCTAATTTTATGAAACTAAAGCTGTCGACGGAGGCTAGTATGTGGAACTAAAGCTGGTATAACAAAGGTTAATTTTTGAAGGTAAAGCAGGTGATGGGGGTTAGTTTATGAAAAAAAAGTGGGATGTAAGGGCTAATTTATGGAACTGAAGCTGGCTGTAAGGGCTAATTTACGGAACTAAAGCTGGCGATAACGGCTAATTTACGGAACTAAATCTGACGATAACGACTAATTTACGGAACTAAAGCTGGCGATAAGGGCTAATTTACGGAACTAAAGCTGGCGGTAAGGGCTAGTTTTTGGAGCTAAAGCTGATGATAAATATTAGTTTACAGAACTAAAGCTGATGATCAGGGATAATGTACGGAACTGAAGCTGTTAATGAGGGGTAGTATAAGGAACTAAAGCTGGTGATGAGGGCTAAATTATGAAACTAAAGCTGGTGATAAGGCCCAGTTTATGGACCTAAAGCAGTCTATGAATCTATCATACTATATATCGTTAGTGCTCAATTTTATCGTGTTTAAGGCAACTGCCGGTGGTATGACTCTCCATGAGACCGATATATATATATATATATATATATATATATATACTTGCTGTAAATACGACACAAAATTACTGAGCCATTTAACGTCCTTTAAGAGCAAAACTAGCTTTACAGCATTATCTCTTTTCTATGGTCTGAAGACCTAGAGGGCCGGAGAATACGGTCGTTTACCCTATGCGATCGCCACGAAGTGTTCGGTTTTATTTTATTATTATTATTATTATTATTATTATTTCATCCCAGAGAGAATTTTTAAAAAACTTTAGACCATAAAGTGATTTAAACTCTTGTCTTCTTTAAAGGGTGAAAAAAAAAGATAATTGTCATGGAAACGCAGCAGGAGAGATTTATGACGTTGCAGGTTATTTTCGTTTTCGTCTATTTTTTTTCCTTTTCCTCTGTCTCTGTTGTCTTTCAGTATCGAGCGCAAAAAATAGTGTTTCGGCTGATGTGTGTCTTCTGTATGTTGTTACTCATCGTAATATTTGCTGTTCCATTGCCTTCTATGTCTACCTTCAGGCTCTTCTAAGTGTTACAACTCTCGGAGGAATGCTGTCTGGTGGTGAACGTGTTACATGCCCAAACCATTAAATCTATCATTTTATAGAATGATCCAGCACTAGTCTTTTTCCATCTCTTTTCCTTATATCCTCATTGCTGAGTCTATCTGATTTGATCTATTCTTGTCACAAGCAGTATTCTTCTTAGGCATTGCATCTCTTACTGTAGTGATGTTCATTATGTTTCCTTTAGATTTGGGATCGTTAGAAGAGTTTTGAAGGAATGCTTCTATATTAGTTCTCTTTGTATTTAACGTTATGTTTTAATTGTATGTATTAATTGCATGTTTTAATTGTGATGTATTTAACATTATATGTTTTAATTGTATGTATTAATTGTATGTTTAATTATATGTTTTAATTGTATGTTTTAGTTGTATGTTTTAATAGTGTGTATTAATTGTATGTTTTAATTATATGTTTTAATTGTATGTTTTATTTGTGATGTATTAATTGTATGTTTTAATTATATTTTTTAATTGTATGTTTTAATTGTATTTATTAATTGTATATTTTAATTATATGTTTTAATTGCATGTTTTATTTGCGATGTATTTAAAATTGGTTACTTTGATTACGTGCAGTTCTAGTTCATTCAATTTCAGATTTACTTGAACTATTTACTTCAACTATTTACTTCAACCATTTACTTCAACTATTTACTTCAACTATTTACTTCAACCATTTACTTCAACTATTTACTTCAACCATTTAATTCAACTATTTACTTCAACCATTTACTTCAACTATTTACTTCAACTATTTACTTGAACTATTTACTTCAACCATTTACTTCAACTATTTACTTCAACCATTTACTTCAACTATTTACTTCAACTATTTACTTCAACTATTTACTTCAACCATTTACTTCAACTATTTACTTCACCCATTTACTTGAACTATTTACTTCCACCATTTACTTCAACTATTTACTTCAACTATTTACTTCAACTATTTTCTTCAACCATTCTTCTACTATTTACTTTAACTATTTACTTCAACCATTTACTTCAACCATTTACTTCAACCATTTACTTCAACCATTTACTTGAACTATTTACTTCAACCATTTACTTCAACCATTTACTTCAACTATTTACTTCAACTATTTACTTCAACTATTTTCTTCAACCATTTACTTCTACTATTTACTTCAACTATTTACTTCAACCATTTACTTCAACCATTTACTTCAACCATTTACTTCAACTATTTACTTCAACCATTTACTTCAACTATTTACTTCAACCATTTACTTCAACCATTTACTTCAACTATTTACTTCAACCATTTACTTCAACCATTTACTTCAACTATTTACTTCAACCATTTACTTCAACCATTTACTTCAACTATTTACTTCAACCATTTACTTCAACTATTTACTAACCATTTACTTCAACTATTTACTTCAACCATTTACTTCAACTATTTACTTCAACAACTTACTTCAATTATTTACTTCTATTTCTTCCTATAATCATGGGGGTTGTTGGGGCACCAATATCATATTTCATCAACCTCCTTCATTCCTCTTTCTTTAGCCGTTCTTTGAAAATGTAAAAAATCGAGGCCTATCCTTTCTTTGATGCTATCTTTCCATCTCTTTCTCTGCCCATCTCTCCCTTCGCTCTCCGTTCACATTTCCTATTTAGTTACATTGTGCAATTATTGTACGCTCATCGTTTACTCCTGATTGTGTTTTGTCCCAACAAACACAGAATAGCAGCGAAGATAGTACATGCGATATTACGTCGTAAGAGGACGCTCTATGAAGAGCTCCCAACGATCCTAGGCCTAATTGTAAGCTAGTCATACCTGTCTACCAAATATTTACGTTGAAAGCCTGTGTCTATTTATAGCCTGAATATGCTCTCCGTGATTTTGGAATGACACATAATTGTACTTTTAGGGCAAGGTTACAAATAGCTTGTAACAAAGAGATAGATTACGTGGACTTTACACTCTTTGTATTTTAGGTAAGCACTGCATAGATTGAGCCGCGATAGCTCAGTGGTTAGTGAACTGGACTACCACGGACAAGGGGTAGGGTTCGATCCCAACCGACGGCTTCCGGGTTCACCCAGCCTTAAATGGGTACCGGATTTTTTTTCTGGGAAAGTAAAGCAGCACGGGCGTAATACTGACCACATTACCCCAAAAATCATGTGCTGAAGGTCTGTAAAATATAGGGTCACTAACACCATATTTCCCTATACGCCACTTGGCGTGACGGGGGTACTTTACTTTTTTTACTGCATAGATTAGTAAGCATGCCGTGTCTGATACTGCAGAGAGATGTAGATATTTTCGGGAATTACTTCGGGAATTAAAGAGGAAGACCGAGAAAGAGATGGATAAAGGGAATACTAGAGTCACTAGGAGGGATAACACCACAAGAGGCCAACAGAAGAGCAAAGAATCGCAGATTGTATCTCCCCTCGACGCCAACGGCAATGGAAGAAGGATAGAAGAAGAAGAAGTAGAAGAAGATTTCGGGAATCATTTCTGGGAAAGAGGTATGTTGACAACACTCGGGAAAAAAATTCACAACTGATCAACATAAAAAAAAGAACAATAGCCTGAACAGGATCGTACTCGTCCAACTCGACACAGCGCCCTGCCAGGAGAAACAAACGCTAGAGCACACGGTCAAATAAGCACGCGTGAAAGACATCGCTAATGATAGCAACTTTTTAGGTTGCTTGGTTGGCCGTGTGATCTAGTGTTTGTTTCTCGTGACAAGGCGCTGTGTTGACGAGTACGCACTCGATCCTGCTTAGGGATGACAATTGTTCTTTGTTTGTTTTTTCTCTGTTCGTTCGTTCCTTTGCGTTCACCCGATAACTAAAGGATCACACTTCTTCTCATCCGCAGTTAACAGGACGTTTAGTGGGCGTGTCTGCGTTGTGTTGTGGTTTGTAGTATAACTGTGATATTTGCGCCTTTCGGCCCAACACATCCGACATTAGCACTACTCTGTTGTTGATTTTTTGCGAATTTTTTTCCCGAGTGTTGTAAACATATCTTTCCCCCTAAAATGATTCGCTGATTTATTACCTATGAAGTTTCCCTACATAATAAAATTAATTTATTATTAATTGTCTCTAGATATTGTAGGACCATTCGCAATACCTCAGACAAAAAAAATTAAGAAAAATGTTTACAAGAATGGCAAATGGTATTATCAGCCATAATGTATTACAGGAGAGCACTAATGAACTTGTATCCAAAATTGAGAAATTATTTTTCTCCGGCTTGGTATAGAAACGTTGATCAGAGGTTTAACAAGCCGCTATCGTAAAAACGATTTTGTTAATGAAGAAATCGCCAATCAACCACTAATATCTTCAGTAATCAAGAAAAGACGATGGTCATATTCTGGACATGTGATGAGAAGATATAATAACCGAACAGCAAAGCAAGATGTGGGAAACAACAGTAAAGAGGAAAAGAGGAAGACCAGAGAGATACTGAGACGAACATTGATGAGAGAGGCAAGAGCAGCAGGAATCGGCTCCCTCAATAAGATAGAGTTGCTTGCACGGAACAGAGACAAAGGCGAGATTTGATAAAATATATTTAAAAGAATTGAAAACTGCTAGAATAAAAATTTAGATAAGAGAAGGATTATTTTGGTCTACGCCCTATGGACCGACTAGTCGAAAGGTCAATAGATAGATAGACTAATAAACTTTGTCTCATAAGACATACTGGAAAAAGTAGCGGAGGCCAGAGCTTTCACGACGATATTACTTTCCCCCAACTTAGGTTGGTATGTCAGCCATTCATTTTCAAGTTTGGTCAACTAGTTGTACCAGCGAACCAGTTCAACCACATTTAGGCACAACGACTACAAACATTATCAGTCTTTACAGTAATTTAAGTCCACTCGATTCAAGTAATTTCATGAAATTCTGTTCGTTTACGAAATCATTCTCACGTCTACACCTCACTAGCAATACATTGCTAGCTCAGTATTGCTCTAAAACTACTGTACTTTATTTCTCGACTTGTAACTTCTTCACTTGTAAAACTACGTTAATTCTCGACTTGTAATTTTTTCATTTATAAAACTACGTTGATTCTCGACTTGTAATTTTTTCATTTATAAAACTACGTTGATTCTCGACTTGTAACTTCATGACTTGTAAAACTACGTTAATTCTCGACTTGTAATTTTTTCATTTATAAAACTACGTTGATTCTCGACTTGTAACTTCATGACTTATAAAACTACGTTAATTCTCGACTTGTAATTTCTTTATTTGTAAAACTAATTTACTTCTCAAAAATGTTCTGAGCTAGAAATCGCTTTATCCAACTTTACATTCTCAGACGGCCCTCTCTTTTTGGCAGAGCACCTCTGGCCGACCCATGCGTCTGGATAATCATATACCTTTTCCGTCTATTCAATATTAACTAGTTGACTTCAGTTCGATTGGTGTGTCCCTCTGAAATTTGTGAGTTAACAAACAAAGCTCTCAAAATTTTCAGAGCCCTTCTTTCATATCGCTAAATGGTGAGTGAAGCCATATTAAAACAAGTAAATGAATTTAAATATCTGGGAACAATGTTAACCTCAGATGGTAGATATACAGAAGAGGTGAGATGCAGAATGGCTCAGGCAAAAACAGGGAAATGCACTTTTGGTAAGTTAATATAAAAGCGAATAACAACAGCACCTATAAACAAATGCTGTGTGGGGAAACGAACTGTTGGTAAGTTAATATAAGAGCGGATAACTTCATCTATAAACAAATGCTGTGTGGGGAAACGTACTGTTGGTAAGTTAATATAAAAGCGGATAACTTCATCTATAAACAAATGCTGTATGGGGAAATGGACTGTTGGTAAGTTAATATAAGAGCGGATAACGACAGCACCTATAAACAAATGCTGCATGGGGAAACGGACTGTAGGTAAATTAAAGCTGAGGAACAAAGATTCTGGAAAGTATCCCTCAGAGACTAGTCTGGTTAGTTAAAAGACAAGGTAAATCTCGCAAACATAAATAAGAGATCGTAACACGTTTCGAGATGAAAAAAAAAAGATACGAGAGAGAGAGAGGGAGAGAGAAAGGGTGAAAAAAATAGAACATAAATTTGCCTCGTGCGTTTTGTCGCTTATTTGCAACTCAAGAAAAATGGCTTGACTAAAGAGTCCGGTGTTTCCTGCTAAAGATCGACATCAATCTACTCAACCGCCTGCATAGACAAACAAAAGCCATGTATGTATAAAAACGATAATTATGTTAAGAGAAACCAAATAAACCGCCTAACATAAATAATTTAACTCTGTTTATGTTATGTGACGTTCCGATTGCATATTCGTCGAAGTTATTTGGGGGCCTCGGTAGTCTAGTTGGGAAAAACCAGCCGACTGGGCTACCGGCGTTCGGACAACCCGTGTTCGAATCCCGCTGGGAGCAGTGTCTTAGTTGTACTCGTGGTTTGATTAAAAAAACACCCCCGCGGTCGAACCAACCGCTGGCAGAAATAGGTACCAGGGTATTACTCTGAGAAGGTGAGGAATGCCATTTCGCATCGTGAGCTTCGATGCTTGAAGCAACACTACCCAGAAGTCTCCGAAGACTTCTGGATAGGCGGCCGAGCACATATAGGTGAAAAGTCGCGTACTCTAAGACGCCGAGTCAAGTCTCGTACATTACCTTTACCTTTACCTTATTCATCGAAGTCTTTTTAAGTATCCCCGACAGAAACATTTACCCGATAACAAAAAGTTTCTTCTTTTGCCTACACTTCAGAGATGTTCAAGAACTCAAAGCAAGTTGTAATCAGTGTTAATGACGTCAACAAACAGCTTAGCACCGATGATGGCGTTCTAATTATCCTATATTTGGTACCTCAGTCATCTCCCCCGTGCCACAGCCACACTCGTGTGCTATTACTATCTTAAGGATGTTGTACGGATAGTGGTTATAATCAGTATTATTGGTAAATTGGTAATACAAGCTGTCTCACTAGCTATCGAACCCTGCATTTCAACAATAATACTAACAGCAATACAGATGTTGTAACGAAGCTTCTGCAGGAATGCCTACATTTTGAGGGAAATAAACAGAAATATAGTGCGTGTCTGTGCGTGTCTGTGCGTGTGCTTGTGTGGCGCTTAACTGTTGTGACATTAAGTATGCAGCCGAAACTGGCTGATTGTCCTCTCTGCTGATCTTTGCCATTTTTGTGAGGGTGTTTACACATTACGATTATTATTCGTGACTGAGTTCAGTACATGTGGCGTCATACAGACTAGTTGAAAAATGTTTCTGAATACTCTGGAGGAGCGAGTTTTTAGTGGTAAAACCCATTTTAAAAATGTCAACTTCGATAGCAAGACACTCTGTAGCTCTTGCTTCTTCCCCCTGTGCTTTGACTCAACAGATAGTGGGAGGTGGCCAACTATTAGCACTGACTGCACCCTTACGAGATAAGAACACCCGACACTCTCGCCATCTGGTGGGAAACTACTTGATGTGCAGCATTTCGCTTTTCTTTTAAACCAGTTAATCAATCAATTGAAAATAATGCACTTCGGTAACTCAGTATCACTCACTCCAATCCCACCGTAAACAAATTAAATTAAAACACGAGTAGGTACTTCATATAGGCTTAGAAGAGACTCAGTTAAACGATAACATGAGTACAGATCTGATTCGCATGAAAGAATCTTGATCTCAGAATAAAGTGATCATTTCCCACAGCCGGCATGGGCAAGTTCATATAGGAAAGGGGATGGGGTAGGGGAATGCAGACAGTGATGGCTGACAGTGACTTCAGAAAGTGATGGCACACAGTGATGGCACACAGTGATGGCACACAGTGATGCTAAAGATCTGAGCATGTTGTGCTCAGACGAGATCTCAACACAAGAACTGCAAATTAATTGACTGTAGAGAAGGCAGAACAGAGACAGACCAAGAACAACCTGATAGAGAACTGTAAAAACGGAGACAAACAGTGCAGACCAGACTTGGGCACTCTGATACATACCGTGTAAATTTGTAAGACTTTGTTGTTTCCCAACAAGATACCAAAAACGTATTTATCGATACATCGCCACAAGAAAAAAATAAAGAAAGAAAGTAAGAATAAAAGAGGCCTGATGATTAATTTCACCTTCACCCTCTGTACTGTGACGGAAAAGACTTCAAACTTGAAATCTAATTAACATAACATCCTTTGATCCCCACGCACATTTTTTTTGCCCCGCAGCTCAACGGGTACGACTATCTGTCAGAGCATCCAGTGAAACGTTATATCACAAAACAGGACAACTGGAGGCAATATTTGTCCAAACGGAGACAAGACGTTTCATTAACAGTAATTAGCTAAGCTGATATCATCTATATCTAATGCATGTATCTTGAAAGTTGTTCTTGTGGAACATTAAAAGTGGATAGAAAAAAAAGAAATACAAGACCACAGGAGTATTAAAAACAAAGATATAAATGTGTATAAGAAATAAATATATAAATGTGTATAAAAAATAAAGATATAAATGTGTATAAAAAATAAAGATATACATTTTTTAAAAAATACAGATATAAAAGTGTGTAATAAATAAAGATACTAACTTATACATTAACTAATCGTATGCACACACATATCATCATCATTGAGTGCCGTCTCCGCAGGGAAGGTTGGCTACCATGGAGCGCCATTCTGCTCTGTCTCTTGCTTTGATGGTGCAGGTTGTCACAGGCTGACTTGTTCATCATTTGATATTACTCGTCCATGTTAATCTTGGTTTGCCTTTGCCTCTTTTACCTTATATTTTCCGCTCCAAGATTACTTTTAATAGGCTGTTGTGTCTTTTAACATGACCCCAAAATCGCATTTGCCTTGTTTGAATTGTGTTTAGTAGTTCTCTTTTCATTTTTAGTTGTTTTAAGACTTCATCGTTTGTTTTCTTTTCTTTCCATCCAATTCTACCTATTCTTCAATATTTCCACATTTCAAAGGCTTCAATTTTCTGTTCTGTTTTTTTTTTGGTTTATTTGTTTAATGTCCATTTTTCTGCACCATATAAGAATGTGGAGAAGATATAACATTACGCTATTCTTAGTTTTAGCCCTGGTGTTATTTGTTTTGATGTTGTTTTAACAGTACTCGGAAAAATCATGAAAAACATGAGAAGCACGAGCTGAGAGAGTTAATTAACGCACTTGTAGTAGCAAGGCACCGTGCCACAAACTACAATATTTCACGCTACAGCTACAACAGTAGATCTCATTGAGACTTTCCACAGTGATCATAGGAATTTACTTCGTTGTGCATTACAAAAGTGGTGTCATTCTAACCTTGTAAACAGACTTCGATGTGTCTCTAATTTTGTTTTCCGTTATAACACCAGAAATAAATTTATTTGAATGATTTCAAAATTGTTCATTCTTCTTCTCTTCTTTCCTTCCTCATTTGCCTTTCAGCGTCGAGGGGAGATATAATTTGCGGTCTTTTGTTCTTCTGTACGCCTCTGCTGCTGTTATGTTTCCTAGTGCTTCTAATATTCCATCGATCCATCTTTTTCGTGGTCGACCATTGGGTCTGGTGTTCTCACAACGTTTGCTGAAAACTCATTGTATTTTGTTTTGATCTTTCTGCCTTGTCACGTGACCAAACCATTTTATCTGTTGTTTCCTTATATTAAAATTGTTCATTACGGCCTTACAAATAAACTTCTTTGTGATACCAACAAACAAAACAAAAAATCATATGACCTCAGAAATAGTATTCTTTGCACCTTCTCTGAAATTCTTTCTCTCATTAAGACCTCACAAATTGATTTCTTTGTACCGCCTCAAACATTTATCATTATGACCTCACAAATTGATTTCTTTGTTACCGCCTCAAACATTTATCATTATGACCTCACAAATTGATTTCTTTGTTCCACCTCAAACATTTATCATTAAGACCTCACAAATTGATTTCTTTGTTCCACCTCAAACATTTATCATTATGACCTCACAAATTGATTTCTTTGTTTCACCTCAAACATTTATCATTATGACCTCACAAATTGATTTCTTTGTTCCACCTCAAACATTTATCATTATGACCTCACAAATTGATTTCTTTGTTACTGCCTCAAACATTTATCATTATGACCTCACAAATTGATTTCTTTGTTCCACCTCAAACATTTATCATTAAGACCTCACAAATTGATTTCTTTGTTACCGCCTCAAACATTTATCATTATGACCTCACAAATTGATTTCTTTGTACCACCTCAAACATTTATCATTATGACCTCACAAATTGATTTCTTTGTTCCACCTCAAACATTTATCATTATGACCTCACAAATTGATTTCTTTGAACCGCCTCCAAACATTTATCATTATGACCTCACAAATTGATTTCTTTGTACCACCTCAAACATTTATCATTATGACCTCACAAATTGATTTCTTTGTTCCACCTCAAACATTTATCATTATGACCTCACAAATTGATTTCTTTGTATCACCTCAAACATTTATCATTATGACCTCACAAATTGATTTCTTTGTTCCACCTCAAACATTTATCATTATGACCTCACAAATTGATTTCTTTGAACCGCCTCCAAACATTTATCATTATGACCTCACAAATTGATTTCTTTGTTCCACCTCAAACATTTATCATTATAACCTCACAAATTGATGTCTTTGTTCCACCTCAAACATTTATCATTATAACCTCACAAATTGATTTCTTTGTTCCACCTCAAACATTTATCATTATGACCTCACAAATTGATTTCTTTGTACCACCTCAAACATTTATCATTATAACCTCACAAATTGATTTCTTTGTTCCACCTCAAACATTTATCATTATAACCTCACAAATTGATTTCTTTGTACCACCTCAAACATTTATCATTATAACCTCACAAATTGATTTCTTTGTTCCACCTCAAACATTAATCATTATAACCTCACAAATTGATTTCTTTGTTCAATCTTTAAAAAATTGTCCGTTATGTCTTCCGAAATGTACTTTATGTGTCCTCTCAAAAAATATGTCATTGTGACCCCAGAAATATATTTCTTTACATCTTCTCAGATTGTTTCTATTATTAATTACTTCAGAAATAGACTTCTTTGCACTGTCTCATATTTTCTTTTCACTCAGATTTCAGAAATAGACTTCCTTGCACTGTCTCATATTTTCTTTTCACTCAGATTTCAGAAATAAACTTCTTTGCACTGTCTCATATTTTCTTTTCACTCAGACTTCAGAAATAGACTTCTTTGCACTGTCTCATATTTTCTTTTCACTCAGATTTCAGGAATAGACTTCTTTGCACTGTCTCATATTTTCTTTTCACTCAGACTTCAGAAATAGACTTATTTGCACTGTCTCATATTTTCTTTTCACTCAGATTTCAGGAATAGACTTCTTTGCACTGTCTCATATTTTCTTTTCACCCAGACTTCAGAAATAGACTTCTTTGCACTGTCTCATATTTTCTTTTCACACAGACTTCAGAAATAGACTTTTATGTTACTTCTGAATCAGTCTTCCCTTCTTTTTGATTCACAGCAAGTGTTGATACGACTATGTGAACTCGAGCTGACCTTTACGTTAAAATGCTCCTACGTTCTTATTTGATATCCGCGTTGCATTCAAAGCTAGGAACACGCTTCGTCGCTCAACCGTGGAACATACGCTTTAAGTCAGCGTACTAAACAAATAAGAGGAACAAATTTTGATTTATGAAAATAATAAACGGAAAATTTTGCTTCTAACCTAGACCTGGCAGTTGGCACATTAAGCACCGCACCCCTTTATTATTCAATTTTCTAAATCCGAACCGGCATATTTATGAATGGTCCATTCTGGAAACAGACTTTAGATAAATTAATTAAGCATTTGTTATGCGCCATGGTTGAGCCATGAGGAGATCAAGATAAAGCGTTTGCAATTTTGTAATTCTATATTAACATATCGGGGGCCGCGATAGCTCAGTGGTTAGTGAACTGGACTACAAAGAACAAGAGGTAGGGTTCGATCCCAACCGACGGCTTCCGGGTTCACCCAGCCATACATTGGTACAGGATTTTTTTTTCTGGGAAAGTAAAGCGGCACGGGCGTAATATCGACCACATTACCCCAAAAATTATGTGCTGAAGGTCTGTAAAATGTATGGTCACTAACATCATATTCCCTGTACGCCACTTGGCGTGACGGGGCTCTTACTTACTTATATTTGATCCATGTACTATAATCAAAGCGGATGAATGGGCTATAGTGATGTGATGATGAAATGTTACAAAGTCTTTATTACTCTGTTTCCTTCTCATTCTTCATCATCTCATAATCCCGGGGGTAGATAAGGCCCCACTGTCACATTTAGTTAACCCTCTCCATTATCTTTATCCTCGGTAATTCTTTGGAACCCTGCAACGTGTCCATTCCTAGATGTTATCTTCCCACCTATTTTTTTAGCTACCTCTTCTTCTTGTCCTTTTCACAATTCCTTGCACAATGTTCTTTGATAGGTTAGACGATCGAGATACGAAGTGTCTTTAACATTTCATGATAAACAAAAGTTTATTTCGTCCGGATGTTGAATATAAGCTGAATTTGATGCTTTGGCCTCACTTAAAATATCGTTATTATTAACTTTCGCTGCCTATAGTGGTATGATGTATAAGTGAGACATCTTGCGCAGAACAAACTTCAGAGTAGCTGTCATTTGAGCCAAGCCCCTACAGGGGCAAGCTAATCTATTAAGAGCGTTAATCCACTCAATAAAAAAAATAAACAGTAAAGAGCCCCGTCACGTCACCTGACGTATAGGGAATATGGTCTTGGTGACCATAATTTTTACAGACCTCCGGCAAATGGTTTTTGGGGTAATGTGGTCAGTATTACGCCTGTTCCGCTTTCTTCTTTTTTTTTCTTCTACCTTTCAGCTCCCTGTGGAGCATACGATTTCAACAAACACTTGCCAAGTCGTTCTGTTTCTTGCCATTCTTTTAAGATCATTTCATGTCTTCCTCATCATCTTCATCTCTGCTTCAGTCTGTCTTCTCCAAGAATTTATTGGTCTTCCTCTTTGTCTTTTCCCCTGGGGATTCCAAAAAATGGCCTGTTGTGTAATACTCTCAGTTGGCTTCCGCAGTGTGTGCCGTTCCGCTTTACTTTCCCAGAAAAAAAAACGGGTACTCATTTAAGGCTGGGTGAACCCGGAAGTCGTCGACCAGAATCGTACTCGACCTTTTGTCCTTTGTAGTCCAGTTCACTAACCAGTGAGCTATCGCGGCTCCCAGTCCACTCAATACGTAAAAGGAAGGGGAAGGGGGGAGGGGGTGTACGGGAACGAAGGCAATGATCTCTTCACTGTTAGCACCGCTATGAGATGGGTGAACCAAGTAGCCACTACCTTTCTGTGCCAGCTGAAGAGCGTCAGGCTGAGACTGAACCCACGTTCGCTTTATCGATAGGTCCGTGCACTAACCACTACATCACGACAAGCTGCCACAATGGCGATTATCCCCACCAGCATTAAATACCCATGCCAATCCAACTTGTTTTTTTTTAATATCCAAGTGATAACACATTGATCTGACCATGAAGCATGTCAGTGTTTCACATTTACACACGACAGCATTGTGAGATCGGGTGGCCAAATGGATAGCTTGTCGTTCTTTAAATCAGATGAACACGAATTCGTTTGACGGTAGGGCAATTTTTTTTTTTTAATCGGAATATAAACTCTGACCTAAAACATCCCATTGCAACTGCAATGGACATGTGATCCGATCATCTTTCTCCACGCCCACAGAAACTCAATGACACGCCGCATAAAAGGGGAGGATCTAAAACGATAGTTGATACATCGCACAATAAATTTAAATTTAAAAAAAAACAGCGTCAACAGTTTGTCAAATAAAAAATATTAATACAACATCCACATTCAGACATTACTCAGACAGTCGAACACCACACATCTGCTGAAGAAGTGCTCTAAAAATGTTGAACCAGAAGGCTCTTGTGGTCATTACCTGGGCTATCTGAATTGTCGCTAGCCTTGAGTTTATCAATGCTTTCTTTGAATTTATTAAATCAATGTCTAAATGTTATCACAGAAGCAAAAGAATATCAAAATTGTAATGACGTGAAAATATTTAATATAGTACAGTATATGCTCTTTCCACATCTTTGTTATCAACAACATCATATCCCTATAGATGTTTTAATCTTGTATTATATCCATTATTTGGGGCCACGTATCTCGATCGCCTGCTCTATGCCCAACAAAGACTATTCTAGAAAGAACTGTGAAAGGAGAGAGAATGAGATGTAGGCAGAGAAAGAGATGGCAAAAATAGCATCAAAGATTGGACAGGTCTCGACTTCTCAGATCCTGAAAAATGACCGTAAATCGAGGGAAGCTTAGAAGGTCGACTAAGTTTATCAGTGGCGGCCCAATGATCCCTAGGGGAGGATGTTGACTAAGTCTATCAGTGGCGGCCCAATGATCCCTAGGGGAGGATGTTGACTAAGTTTATCAGTGGCGGCCCAATGATCCCTAGGGGAGGATGTTGACTAAGTTTATCAGTGGCGGCCCAATGATCCCTAGGGGAGGATGTTGACTAAGTCTATCAGTGGCGGCCCAATGATCCCTAGGGGAGGATGTTGACTAAGTCTATCAGTGGCGGCCCAATGATCCCTAGGGGAGGAGGTTGACTAAGTCTATCAGTGGCGGCCCAATGATCCCTTGGGGAGGAGATTGACTAAATCTATCAGTGGCGGCCCAATGCCTCTAGGGCAGGAGGTTGAATAAGTCTATCAGTGGCGGCCCAATGGCCCCTAGGTAAGGCGGTTGACTTACAGAGAAAGACCTGATAGGCTGAGGTCGGCTGTGTCTGTGGTTGGGATTGTGGACATGCTCAAATGCGAAGCCTTAAAGGCCCGGATTGCTGGAAATATTGATGAAGATGAAGTTCTGATGCTGTGATAATGTTTAAATAAAAGTCGAACAGGTAGCCTTGTGTGTTACCGGGGCCTCATTATGAGGGAAATAAAGAATAGTGACACCGTGACCTTCCAGGCATGTCGTAAGAGGCGACTAAGGAGGTTGATCGATGGCTTGACAAGCTGTCATTGTAAAAAGTATTGTTATGGAAACAGCGCCATATATTTTAGAGCAGTGATCTCTGCAATATGTGCCATTTTGGCACGCAAGGTTTCTGTTTTTGAGATTGTGGTTCTGCCCTATGTGCCGACTTCGGCTCGAAAGGACAATAGATAGATAGATAGGTAGCCTTGACAACGTGCAAGGGCAAGTTAGGTGTGTGTTTAACCAACAAGCTACTGGGACCATCAGTGTGCATACACTTCTAAATCTCTTGAGTATCTTGGAACATGGTATGTTGTTCAAACAAAGATGCACAAAACAATACAGAAAATGACAAAATAAAGTGGCTCGGTCATTTCATGGCAATGAAGCTTAACTTGCAACCATTGACAGGACACGAGGAAAATATCTACAGTTTAACCAAAATCCTGCATCGGTGCGTGTTAGCAATGACCAGTACTTTATATCTTCATCAGAATAGAAAACTGAAGCTCCGAAAACTCTTCACGAAACACGTGGACAGGAAAACACAACACACTGACTATGCTTGGTTTTATATGAGCTATCTCATGAAGAAACAATCATCACCATCATGCAGTATAAAAAATAAATAGGATAAATCTGAAACAAGTGCAACGCGTCAATAATTTGGTGAGAATAGTAACATCAGATGGAAGATGCACCACAGAAATAAAAAGCAAAATAGCTCAGGCCGAAATAGCATTTCAGAAAATGAAAAACGTCTTATGCAACAAGTCTATGTCGATAGAAGTGAGAAAGAGAGTTCATCGGTGCTATATAGAACCAATTCTGACATATGGAATTGAATCATGGACATTAGACAACAATATTAAAGACGCCACAGAGATGGGATTTCTCAGAAGAATGTTGAAAGTTCACTGAACAGCTAAAAAGACCAATGAGGACATTCTCAAAGAGACCAACACAAAAAGGGGGCTCCTAAAAAACATAAGAAAGAAACAGCATTTTTCGGGCAGATGATGAGACGAGTAAAGTTGGAATACTTCGCTACCACTGGCAAAATACAGGGAAAGAGAGAACGCGGACGACAATGAGAAAAGATACAAGATATCTTGATAACATGGAAAACAGTCAACAACAAAATTGATATGATGCACAGTTGATAGATAATTGTGAAAGAATATGATCGTCTACGTCACCCATTATGGTTCATGATGACGATGATCTCATGTCTTGTAGGAGGCAAAGAAAACCCAGGAAAGCAGTCCCGATCAAAGGAATACTGAAGTCGGATGCATTGGGTGGCGAAATGCAAAACACAACACAATCCACTAGTAAAAGTACTCGATGAGGAAAATAAAAAAAAGTGTAAGTGAATGAAAAAAGAAAATGACGACGATACTGAAGATGAAATTGAAGTGACGAAAAAGGAAGAAGAATATAAAAACACCTTACTTTAGCTGATACAAGTTATAATACAAATACTCCATCATTCTTCTTCTTCTGCAGCGTACACCTCTAGAAGTCAATATTAATAAGATTGAAGAAAGGGTTAAATATTCTATTCACCGAACGATGTCCTTCACAATTTTATTCATTGCCGACACCAGTTCAACTACGTCACGCCTCGGTTCAGCGGGAAATTTCATTTTTTTTTTTAAACTTAACTTAATTGTCTATCTGCAGATCTATTTTCGCGTGTTTACATTTGGTTTTGTGCACTCTTAATACATTTTTGCTCAGTCCATCCGTGCGGAAATCACACAAATAAATGTGAACTTCATATGTCACAGCTGTTTGTTTTGATATCAATCTGGCATTTTAATTCTATTCTAATCTTGGAAATGTTTATCGTTTATAGATGATGTTCGGAGCCTAGGACAGTACATTCTCTTCGTTCATAAAATTGATATTTGAAGGGAGTGGTTTCAATTTGTTACACCAGATACAAAAAGTAAGATTTCCAACTAAAGCAAACATTAAAGTGCTGCTGATATTTTAGTGGTTAATGCTTATAACAGATGGGATCATTGATTGACACAAATCACGGTTCAGGTATACAATATTCAATTTTTAACCACAAACAAATTTTAATTTTAAGACACAGCTTCATCCTTTTTTTTCCGTTTGCCAGCTTTCACCTCTGACGAAGTCCCTACAGGCTAGGAACTGAATTTTGCGTGTTAATCAATTATTCCCTGGCAGCCGTGTGCACAGGGGTCTCTCGCCGCACAGGCATATAACTCCGACTTCGGAGGTACTCATATTTTTTTTTTTCCGTTGATGAGTAATTAACTTTACAGGCTTCATCTAATCACTTTTAACTTATAATTCATGTGTATTTTATCTTTCTGGAAATGCGCAAATCAGCTATAGTATCAGTCTCAATACAACTAATATGTGTTATATTGTATTAGGCGTTCGGTAAGGTCTCTGATAACTATCGCATTATCTTGAAAACAATTGCTACGTGGCGGATATGGATGGTTTATGGTCTTCTTTGAAAGCACGAGATAGGGTCAGCGACCCATAGTTGATTAAGGTCATATGATTTCCATTTAGGGTTCTTGGCTGCAGTCTGTGCCAAAACAGACCTAATTAACACGTTAACGGTGGCCAAGGAATTGCTAAGGAATTACAGTGTAGCAAATGTTATAGAATTACAGTGTAGAAAATGTTATAGAAATACAGTGTAGCAAATGTTATAGAATTACAGTGTAGAAAATGTTATTGAATTATAGTGTAGAAAATGTTATAGAATTATAGTGTAGAAAATGTTATAGAATTACAGTGTAGAAAATGTTATAGAATTACAGTGTAAAAAATGTTATAGAATTACAGTGCAGAAAATGTTATAGAATTACAGTGTAGCAAATGTTATATAATTACAGTGTAGAAAATGTTATAGAATTACAGTGTAGATAATGTTATAGAATTACAGTGCAGAAAATGTTATAGAATTACAGTGTAGAAAATGTTATAGAATTACAGTGTAGAAAATGTTATAGAATTACAGTGCAGAAAATGTTATAGAATTACAGTGTAGCAAATGTTATATAATTACAGTGTAGAAAATGTTATAGAATTACAGTGTAGAAAATGTTATAGAATTACAGTGTAGAAAATGTTATAGAATTACAGTGTAGAAAATGTTATAGAATTACAGTGTAGAAAATGTTATAGAATTACAGTTTTAGCAAATGGTATAAAATTACGGTTTTAGCAAATATAGAATTACACTGCAAGAAATGTTATATATTTGCAATTTTAGTAAATGTTATAGAATTACAGTTTTAGCACATGGTATAAAGGCAGCCGCGATAGCTCAGTGGTTAGTGGACTGGACTACACTGGACAAGAGGTAGGGTTTTATCCCAACCGACGGCTTCCGGGTTCACCCGGCCTTAAATGGGTACCGGAATTTTTTTTCTGGAAAAGTAAAGCGGCACGGGCATAATACCGACAACATTACCCCAAAAATCATGTGCTGAAGGTCTGTAAAATTTATGGTCAGTAACAACATATTCCCTATACGCCACTTGGCGTGACGGGGACATTTTACTTTTTTTTTTTTAATGGTATAAAATTACGGTTTTAACAAATATCATAGAATTACAGTGCAGGAAATGTTATATATTTGCAATTTTAGTAAATGTTATAGAATTACAGTTTTAACAAATGTTGTAGAAATAATATTTTTAACACATGTTTTAGAATTACAGTTTTGCAAGGAGCCGCAAGAGCTCAGTGGCTAGTGAACTGGACTACAAAGGAAAAGAGTTAGGGTTCGATCCAGACCGACGGCACCGGGTTCACCCAGCCATAAATGGGTACCGGATTTTTTTTCTGTGAAAGTAAAGCGACGCGGGCATAATACCGATCACATTACCACAAAAATCATGAGCTGTCTATAAAAATGATGGTCACTAACACCGTATTCCCTAATACGCCACAAGGCGTGATGGGGCTCTTCACTTTTTTATTTTTTTTTTAATTTTTATACAGTCTTAGCAAATGTTATACATTTAACGTTTTAGTCAAGTTACTGAATTAATGTTTTAGTAAATATTATTGAATTACAATTTTATCAAATGTTATAGGATTATAGTTTTGGCAAATGTTATGGAATTACAGTTTAGCAAATGTATAGAATTACAGTTTTAGCAGATGTTATATAGAGTTAGTTTTAGCAAATGATATAGGATTACAATGTAGCAAATATTATAGAAATACCAAAATAAGGATATCAAAAGCAAGAGGAGCTTTCATTGCACTGGGAAACATATGGAAATCCAAAGAAATTAGGTTGAATACAAAAATAAAAATTTTCAACTCAAATGTTAAGGCGGTCCTATTATATGGCTGTGAAACATGAAGAACAACAAAATTCTCAATCACGAAGATACAGACTTTCATTAATGGATGCTTACGCAAGATAAAAGGATGGAAATGGCATACAAAATCACTAACATAGAATTATGGAAATGTACCAGTTAAACACCAGTGGATAAAGAGATACAGCGAAGACGATGGCGCTGGATAGGACACACACTACGGAAGCCAACTGAGAGTATTACACAACAGGCCCTTTTTTGGAATCTCCAGGGGAAAAGACAAAGAGGAAGACCAAGGAATTCTTGGAGAAGACAGATAGAAACAGAGATGAAGATGATGGGGAAGACATGGAATGATCTTAACAGAATGGCAAAAAACAGAACGACTTGGAAAGTGTTTGTTGAAGACCTATGCTCCACTGGGAGCTAAAAAGGTAGTAGAAGAAGAAGAAATGTTATAGAATTATAGTGTAGCAGATGTTATGAAATTGCAGCGCAGCAGATGCTTATGTATGTCCATTTATATCTTTTGTTCACAAGCTATCTGGAGATGTCACCAGAATTGAATTGACAAACACTATCTTTGAACTTATTATTTTTGACATTCAAATGTTCATGAAGAAATCTATTTTTTTGTTTGTTTGTTTTTGCTAGAATATGAAACTGTGAGCGCGAGGGAAATGCAAAACGGAGAAGACCATGGATAAATGAAATAGCAGACATCACGGTGAGCGACATGCATGAGGCACGTCTCATAACATTGATCTGAAAACCTTATTTTTGCATATTCTTCTCGATTTACAGCTGCAAAAGCTTTTCAACGTGAGCAGAGTAGAGAAGGGACCTTCTTTTATCGCCGTTATTTGAGAGGGATAGTCATCCTATCTTAATACCCAGAGACTTGGACCATATTTTGGTCATATAAAACAACATAATGGCATAGAGAAGATACCTGCCATAGTTCCAGGTAAACGTGAGAGGGGGAAGACCTACATGAAGATGGGTGCAAGGTATCGCAGATGAGCTAGAATTGACTACTGCAGAAGCTGGACATTTCAGGCAGTACAGAGAAAACTTCAGAGTAGCTGTCACAAGAACCACGTTTAAACAGAAACTGGCTGGATGATAATGAAGATAATGACCTGCTATATCTATTGATGTATTTAATACAATAAATTGATTATATACATCATTGCCCTTTTCGTGACAGTTTAGTGAAGGCTATTGTGTGTGTGTGTGTTTTTTTTTTTTTTTGGAGGTTTTGTTTTTGTCGAACATCTTCTCTCATGAGCTGATTCTATCAATGTTTGATAAACACATTCGGCCACAGGATGAACAAGTCAGACTCACTGATCCGCAGGGTTTTCATCTTTTTTTTCATTGAGTCTTATCTCTTCTATGTTTTACTATAGTACAGCCTCAAATTGTGTTATGCCATTACACGCTCTCCGTGACGTGCGATTTCTTGCCAGATTTTCCCAGTCGTTTTCATAGATGGAGAAATCATTCAGAGATGATTTACAAATATCTCCATTTAGTAGTTTTGGTCTGCCGATTTGTTCTTTTCCGTGTATATATCACCATATAGTATTTGCTTAGGAATGCGATTTTCTTCCTTCTATTCGCTGGACTTGCCCCAGCCATCTTAGCCTTCGCCTTCAAAGCATTTACATGACTGTTAGGGTCTTGACATGTTGCAAGACTGTTAATTTGGTTAGTTTGTCCTTCCATTTGATGTGCATTATTCTGCGGAGACATCGCATGTGGAAAATATTTAGTCTTTTTTTCTGGATTTGAGTATTTTGTCCAGGTTTCAGATCCATATAACAGTGTGCTGAGCACAGAGGTATATTTTAAGAGTTTGGTCTTTAGTGTTAATTTCGTGTTCTCCCAGGACATTTCTGTGAGTTTGCCGAAAGTCGTAGCTGCCTTATCAATTAAGCTGTTTATTTCATCATCAAGAGAAAGGGTTAACGTGATTGTGGATCCAAGATACGTGAATTTCCGGATCGACCCAAGAGGACAATCTTTCAAGGTTATTAATACAGGTTTGATGTCTCCTTGACCTAGAAGTACTGTCCTAAGAACACTAATAAACAAGGTCGCATGGAAGAAGGTCTCATGCTTTGTCAAGGCTGTCGATCAGTGATAGCAAGGTGGCTTCACTATGCGTGACTATAGTTCATTGTCAGCTAATGAAAGTTCTTTTAAGTAGGGCAACATTGGTATACATATGATTAATTAATGTGACGTAGTAGGGTTTCTAGGTCAAGGTACTGTCATACAAAAACTATTCAGAAACATGGGTATTTGGACAGCATTTGGAAAAAAACCTGTGATCAAAAGAGAAAACAACAAAGTCGTCTTAACCAGGATTCGAAAACCTACCAAACAGTATAGCACCTTGACACAAGGTGTAAGTGCTGACAACAAATTCCGGCTCGTGAAACCTAATTCTTGTAAAAAGGAGCTCTATTGGCAGATCTTTCATACATGCTTGAATCACGTGACTAGAGAATGTATCAAACCATAATGAAGGAAGGAGCCAGTAGTGAGGTGTGATAAACACTCCAAGGTATGGTGACAGCTTTACAAGGAAGGAACACAACACAATACTGACGTTTCGGTCTGTGGCCTTCTTCAGAATACAGTGACGACAACAAATGGTGAAGAATAACTATCTATAACTACATGTTAGATGATCAAGTGGAGGGAGAGGTGGACAGAGAGGAAAGTTAGCTGTACCGCAGCATTGCAATTATTGCCTGTTCCCCATAATGAAGGAAACTATTTATAGACGTGATAGTTATTATGAATGTCCTGTTTTCAACCGTTGATCGTGTATAGATTATAGTGATTGAGCGGTTGATACACAACACAAGATACCAATAACATTTGTAGTGGTTTCCAATTATTCAGACATAATATAATAACAACAAACATGACAGAGAAGCCACACATCACATGGGCTAAAGACAGTTAGGGAATCATAGCTGTTTGCGTCAGGATCAGCGTACAACAGCTGGTCAAGATCCTACAATACGTACGTCCTCGTTGTGGATTTTGAAACATGTTAACCATTTTGTGGATTTTGAAACATGTTAACCATTTTGACCAAACGAGGAGGAATTTTTTTTTTTTTGGGGGGGGGGGAGAGAAGGTGGAGCTCGGTATCTCAGGAATGTCATTCTGAAGACGGATGTGTTCAGCTGAAAGAAACAAATATCACATCTTGCTGCTAATAACAACACAGGGGCATCCATGCTCAATGAACTTCCTACTTTGGGCGGACAAGTGAGAAATAACAAGCAAACGCTAGTAGACAAGCATAAACAATAACAACAACAGCGTGTAAATCTTTTTTTTTTTTTTAATTACTAGGGCGAAAACCCCAAGTACAAATATAAATATGCTTCGCGGCATCAGACAGTTTCTTTGGATATTGCCATCTTCATCAAGTACCGGGCCTTCTGACGTAGATGACCATATCTCTCCACAACTTTCGATCTCGACAGTTATTTATTATTTCCGTTGTTGGCCAAGCCATTTTCTCTTAAGCTGTCTGGTATCTTTTCTCTTTGCTTCCCTCTATCTCTTCGTCTTTCAATTTTCCCAGTTTTCACAATATATTCCAGCTGCTCCCTTCTCATTTCATGGCCTTAAAATGATGATCGTTTCTTCTTAATATTTGAAATTAGCTCTCGTTTTGCTTTAGCTCTTTCATGTTTTCATTACTCTTCTTAGCTGTCCATGGTATTCTCAACATTCTTCTGTAAAAACCACATTTCTACCCATATGTTAAGACTGGCTCTACATAATATTTAACACCTTTTTTTTTTTTTTTTTCTATTGTAAAAAATGAATTGCACATTATCCTCATTTTTTTAAAAGCTGTTTTTGCCTGAGCTATTCTGCATCTCACCGCTGTTTAAATCTACAATCTGAGGTTAACATTGTTCCCAGATATTTAAATTCATTTACCTGGACCCTAGATGCAAGAACAATGAGAAAAATAACCTCTACTGAGATTAAATGTGTCAGACGAATGACAGGAAACAGTCTGAGAGATCAGAAATGAAGAACTCAGAAAAAAGCTAGGAATAGCCCCCGCCATAGAATATATAAAGAAACAACAGATATAATGATTTGGCCACGTGACAAGGCCGAAAGATCAAAACACAACACAACGAGCCCTCAATAAACGTTGCGAGAATACCAGACCCAAGAGTCGACCATGAAAAAGATGGATCGATGGAATATTAGACGCACTAGGAAACATAACAGCAGTAGAGGCGAACAGAAGAGCAAAAGACTGCAAATTATATCTCCCCTCGACGCTGAAATACAAATAAGGAAGGAACGAAGAAGATTTATCTGTACTTGACTTTATTGTACCTTGCGATGATGCAATTTTCTTATTTGCTACCATTACTTCTGTCTTTTCGCTATTCTTTATTTTTGCTTTCCTTCACTGTAATGTATAACATTTCTTGTAACTAATTTTCACTCTTAGCGATTAAGACTGTATCATCAGCATACCTTAGATTATTTACATTATCACCTCCAATTGTTATTCCAGACATGTCCCTTATGGATCTTAAAATAATCTCACTATACATATTATACAAATCTGGTGAAAACACAACCTTGCCTAACACCTTGTTTTATTTGTTGAAACATTCCCAATTGATTTCCAGTTCTTATGGCCGTTGTTTGTTGCCAGTACATGTTCTTTATGTTTCGATATCCCGTTTGTTTACGATGAATGATGATATCGTATGACAAGGAACAGTTGGCTGTGTTCTCGTTCTGCTCGGTTTCGCCTTATGTCTTTTGGCGTGTGCTGAGACTGTTACGATGGGGACTACAGTTACCTTTCTTTGTTTGGGAGATGAGTTAGTAATTCGGATGATTCCACCGGCACGGGCGGTTGAGCAATTATGGATGTTAATTCGTTTGCAGTGATACCGAGGCCTTCCATAACCAATAACCAATCCATAACCAATAACATGTTCTTTATTATTCTTAGATCTTTGCTGAAAACGTTTATGCCTTCCAAAATTCTAAAACTCCCATGAAGTCGGTTAATGTTATTTTAATGATGGTGTACAATTTAATGGTTTTTGTTTTGTTTTTTTTTCTTTCGCCGGGCTGTGCACTCAGACTATATATACTTTCTTCCATTTGTAACAACGAAGAGGCTTTCTACGCGTCCGACTTGATCACAAGCGTACGAGTTTTCGTCCGCCCCCGATAAGAATAGGCGCTATTACTCAGAAATCCTGGGGTCAGAATTAACTAGGGGATATTAAACCTTGATTTACGAAAGAGCTGATCAGGTGGCTTAAGATTCACCGGAAGTGGAGAAACGCACCAAGACGACTTTTTGGAAGCCATCAACGGTTGTATATTGGACACCGATGCAGCTATTATTGGATAGGATGCCTATCACTTTACAGACAGATATTCTATAACTTCAGAGATACTCTGATTTTTTATCATCCAGGGTTTTGATGTTTGAGTAGATTGTTTCTATTAATCCTCAGCAGCAGCCAATTTCGACCTGCTCTTTTTAATTTCCAACTCCCAAGTGTTCTTTAACATGTGCAGCGTGTACTTCCAGATTATTGCCATTATCCGAGAGGACTAGACATCGGATATTTCTACCCAAAGATTGGGAAGGGTAAAGCCACAAACAAACCACGGATTCGAAGAGAATTACTCCAACCGCTTCTACCGGGTTTTGATCTCATGACTTTCTCTACCGGAGGCCGATGTCTTAAATCTGGATCAGCCAGCCCACATTATGGAAGGTTATTATTGACAGCTTTAAACGGAGTTTCAAAGGTGGACTCTATTTTCACTTTCGTCAGGAACAATCACAACAAGGAAGTGGTAGTTTTTGGTTCTTCGCCATCTTTGTGTCTCAAATGGTGTTGTTGCTACTTCTGACATCGCTACAAGAATGTTCAGCTTCTTCTTCATTACTCTTCTCACAATTAAAAAATGTTCTTATTCTCGTCTATGTGTTATAGTATATTTATTGTTTCTTGTTTCTGATATATATTATAACTTGACAGCACATCACATTTATTTTAGTTGATCACAACAGATAAATCAAGACAGACTCTTTCTCTGGATACATAATGATAATCAAGTTTATTGATATCTCTAGGCACAATGATCGATTAGTGGTTGATGAACTTATCTTAAATTAATGTTAATTAATTCGGGACTTCTCTGAGGCAAATCGCCGATGACTATGATCAGTCCCAAGTGCATGTACTGTATACAACATTTTTCAACTTACGTTCATGATGAATGTGAAACACAACTTAAAATACTCTTAAAAACACTTAACGACACTAATGTTCGTATTCTCATTGCTATACTCCTACTCTCTATTAACTTCTACTAACAACGTCTCAAGAAATTCTGGAACTACAGCTTGGAGATTCTAACTTCCTAACTAACTGGCTTTACTTTCTAATCTTAACTTTCTAACTGTCCTGACTATACTAACTGTCTAATTCTCCTTCCTGACTAACTAACTCGAACTGTCTTAAACCTATTGTGTTGAAGTTTAAATACTCCAACCTCACACTTTGTGTGACATATCTTCAGCCAATCAAACCGTCGCAAAGTGACTACTGGCGACACTTTTAGCCAATCAATTCTCACTACAAAAATTCCACCACCAAATTTCCATTTCCAAACTGTGACTCAGAGTTCAACTTATGTCCAAGACTTGGACGTTCCATGACTTCAGTCTAAAATTTGTCAAAACAAACTGATTGTGACCATCATCTTCATGACCTGACCTGTCCTGGTAGTTGGATGACAACTTATTTATCAGACGGGCCAAAGTCATGGGGTCAACGCATGCTATATTGTTATTTCCCCAACCAGCTGTGTGGAAAATTCCATGGACCTAAACTCTCTGTATCATTCTACTTTACCTTCCGCACTTCTGTGTGTACACTACCCACAATAAACTTTTACTGGCTTGACATTTTCCATACTTAAATTTTATGTCTTAACACTGATGGTCGCTACCATTTGTTACTGCTATTGTCTATTGAGAAGCGGGTAACAACTAAGTTACCTGCCCCCATGCTCTCACTAGCTATACTCTATTACATATGTGGCTACTCCCACAGTGAGGGGAGAAAAGAACAGAACTATTATTACCAGCCACACATGTCGTAAGAGGTGACTAATGTGGTTTAGGGATCGTCGCCGATACAGTTAAGTAGGTCGTGCATGGAGCGACATTGTCAACAGAACTTACCAGTGCTTTATGGGAAATGCTGTGACAATTGATGGAGCGGGTATGGGGAATTACTGATTGCAATGAAACTCATTTCATTGATATGATAGAATTGGATTGGATAGGTGGTCTGGAGACGATTAATTATTTTTAACATCAAACAAACAGGGGCGGTAACCTACAACGGTAAGCGGGATTAGAGCTAGAGCACTTACCGGGTCACTTGTCGGTGGTGCAATGAGGATTACTTGTCGACTAAACTACAATGCACAACCAGAGAACGTTTGGTGCCATCATTCCGCAAACGCTTTATTGCCTGTTGATAGCTATTGAGCAGTGGTTGGAGAAAAATCATAATAAATGAATATAATTATGGAGGGAAACTTCCGAGGCGATAAGTCAGCAGCGAATCATTTCAGGGGAAGAGGTGTGTTTACAACACTCAGAAAAAAAATTTACAAATAGTCAAGAATAGAAATAAAAAAAACAACTGTTGATTAATCGTTTCTGTTGTTGATTATTTGTGATTTTTTTCCCCTAGTGTTGTAAACATACCTCTTCCCCTGAAATGATTCGCTGAGAAGTGGTTGTTCGATGTGCTGCGATGTCAGAGTTCCCCGTCTTCTTTATTTTCTCTTTTCACTGGTACCGAAAAGGTTTCGTGGTTATATCATTAGTCGTTCTTGAGCTGCTCGAACTATCTGAATTAGTGATTTTCCCTTGTTGTTACATGTCTCTGTCACTGCATCTATCCATCTTCTTCTGGGTCTTCCTCTTCGTCTTTTTCCCATGCATTCTCGAGAAGAACGCCCTTGATGGTGATTGGTAAGGATTCATTCTGACCAGGTGGCCAAACCATTTAAGTTGTTGTTGTTCTATATATTCTTGGCAGGGTTTTATTCACAAATAAATCCGTTCGAAATCACACACAAGAACATTAGTAGTGAGAAAACTGTAGAATTCTAGCCATTAGTGCAGAAAGATGTTTATATATTAGTGTATGTACATATTTATAATGTGGGTGCACATTTTTGTGATCGGCTAGAATATTGTTCGGCCGGCCGGTGACTCGTCGACCCGGTGACCTGTTTCGGTCGGTGACTATTGACCCGGTGATCCGCGCTGGCTGGCTGGCTCGGCTGGTGGCTTGTGGTCAGGGATTATCCTATTTTTATGTATTTTAAATGCTGACGGGCGACCTTGTTAAGTAGAAAAAATTAAAAAGAGAGATGACGCGGCAGGATCGGTTGAATGATTCGTGATGTGGCTTTGTATTTTAATTGTTGTAGCGGTGCCCTTTTTAGGTAGGGAAAATTAAACCGCGTGTTCAGGTAGGTGTGACCTCGGCATGTAACTAGGAAAAGTTTCGTTGTTAGGTAAACCGCGTGTTTAAAAAAAGAGATGACGTGGCAGGTTCGGTCTCGTGATGTGGTACTTTAAATAGGTAGGAAAAATTAAAATGCATTTATACTTAAAGAAACGTTAAGAAATAAAATACTTAAAGTTAAATGATCGTAATAAAACTCAAATAAAATTAAATAGAAATTTATTTACATTAAAAAATATAGGTGATAGGAAATGCTTCGATTAAAAACCGACATGGCGAAAAAATACTTAGAGTTTACAAATCTCTATACAAATCCTCTGTAATCCTTTATTGTTAAATAGTTGAGTGGTGGGATAGATGTGATATAGAATATATATTTGTTATTTATTTATTTCTTCTTAAATTGTATTTACTTTATTGTTGATGTACGCATGGTTTGGTCAGACAATAAATTTTCTGTTTCCTTCTCTGATAGTTTTGTTCATTCAAATATATATTGTGGTCCGTATTGCCCTTGTACGGAGTGAGTCACCACCTAGTAGAGATATGCAAGAGTCTCTATGAAAGTAGTCGCACTACAGTAAGAACTTCAGCAGGATACTCTTAACATTTCACCATTAACTCTGGAATAAGACAATGCTGCGTGCTTTCTCCTTTACTTTTCATCACATATATGGGCAATATATGCAAATTAGCATGCCCAATCCAAGGAAATATACTAACATGGATGATAACAAGCGATAACACAAAAGAGAACGAAATATACGTACCAGAAAACAACAGAAGAGAGGAAGAAATAAATGAAATACTATTTGCAGACGACCAAATTCTGATACATGAAACAACTGAGGACATACAAGAACATATCAACAGACTAAACAACACTTGTAAACAATAATACATGAAGATCAACATAAGCAAAACCGAAGTAATGGCAATAGCGAGAAAGAAAGAAAAACTAAAACATCATAATAGATAATACATCTTTGAAGCAAGTTGACAATTTTAAATATCTGGGTAGCACGATAACACAAGACAATAACCAAGAGACAGAGATAGATATAAGGTGTAAGTTATAGGCCAAGTATCAACACTATTGAAAAACAAAGCAATAACTACGGAAGAAAAAAGGGCAATATACAAATCAATTTTTCTAGCAGCTCTGTGTTATCAGTGCCAGAATTGGACACTGGACTCTAGAACAATAAGAAAGATAACGACCACCAAAATGAAATGTGTCAGAAGAATGACAGGAAACAGCTTAAGGGACAGAATAAGAATAAATAAAAATAAATGATACTAAAAAATAAATAAATAACAAATATGTATTCTATATATCATTTATCCCACTACACAACTATTTAACAATAAAGGATTACAAAGGATTGTAAAGGATTGAGATAGGAATTATATATATATATATATATATATATATATATATATATATATATATATATATATATATATATAACACATAACAATCCACGCCTACAGCAACAATAAAATAAATAACATTAAAAAAAAATTATACAAATTTATTTTACTTTCTTATATTTCCCTATGTTTAAATATTTCTACTTGAGGTTTGACGCCGATGTATTATAGAAATACCCTTATTCAATTACCTTTAATGTTGGTCAGGTCTCGACATCAACTAGCATGATAATCTTAAAGTAACTACCGGTGACTTGCGATCTGATCGCATGTATCGAGTCTCATGACGCAGCCGGAAAGAAACCACCTTTGGCCAGGTAACGCACGAATTTGTAGCTTTAAAACATGTGTTACCCTGAAGGACTAATACTAAAACCTGGTCACTTAAACAGAAATAGGACTAACACTAGAAACCTGGTCGCTAAACCGAAATAGGACTAACACTAGAAACCTGGTCGCTTAAACATTTCAGTTTTATTACGATCATTTAACTTTAAGTATTTTTTCGCCATGTCGGTTTTTCATCGAAGCATTTCCTATCGCCTATAATTTTTAAAAGTAAATAAATTTCTATTTAATTTTATTTCAGTTTTATTACGATCATTTAACTTTAAGTATTTTTTCGCCATGTCGGTTTTTAATCGAATAATTTCCTATCGCCTATATTTTTAAAAGTAAATAAATTTTAATTTCATTTTATTTCAGTTTTATTACGATCATTTAACTTCAATTTTTTTCGAAATGTTGGTTTTTAATCGAAGCATTTCCTATCGCCTATAGTTTTTTATGTTAATAAATTTCAATTTCATTTTATTTGAATTTTATTACGATCATTTAACTTTAAGTATTTTATTTCTTAAATTTCTTTTTAATTAAGTATAAACGCATTTTTATTTTTCCTACCTAACAAGGGCGGTCAGCATTTAAAATACAATACCACATCACAAGACCGAACCTGCCGCGTCATCTTTTTTTTTAGACACGTTGTTTACCTAACAACGAAACTTTTCCTAGTTACATGCCGAGGCTACACCTACCTGAACACGCGGTTTAATTTTTTCTACCTAACTAAGGCACCCCTACAACAATTAAAATACATAATTATACCACATCACGAACCATTCAATCGATCGTGCCGCATCGTCTCTTTTTATAAACACGCGTTTGAATTTTTTTTCTACCTAACAAGATCGCCCGTCAGCATTTAACAATACCACATCACGACCATTCAACCGAACCTGCTGCGCTGACAGCAATAGTATAATCCCTGACCACGAGCGCCGAGCCACCGAGCGATCACCGAGTCACAGGTCACCGACCGAACACAGGTCACCGGGTCGATGGGTCTCCGGCCGGCCGAACAAAATTCCAGCCGAACACAAAAATGTGCACCCACATAATAACATATACAGACACTAATATATAAACATCTTTCTGCATTAATGGCTAGCATTCTACGGTTTTCTCACTACTAACATTTGAATTTCTTTTTACTACGGACATTGAAATTCATTTATAATTTAAATTTGACTTCAATCGCAAGTTGCATCGCACAGTCACGCACCGGAAGTCTTTTTTTTAACCCTTCTTTACTTGTAATAAATTGCGACTTAGAAGAAGCAGGGTTATAGTTCGTCTTATGTGACAGTAAAGGATGGAGTACGTGGAAGGGGCTTATACTAGTGTAGCCAGAGTTAGACAGGCTATTAATTTAATATTTTTACATTACCGGAGAAATTTGCTAAAGGTTTAAACTGGCAAATGAAAAAAAATGTGGGCACATATTACATTGTGTAATATCAAGTGAGATTAACTTAAATAACTTAAATTAATACCGGTCCAATGCAAATAGTTCAACGCCGTGAAGGGAAACAAAAGATATATATAAGCACATTAATAAGGTAGCACTTGACAGATCCAGGACAAGTGTCAAATGTAACCGTAAGTGTTTACTCCACACCGTCTCCAAATATCCATACAAAGGATATGTTGAATATGCTCTTGTCTGTGACTAGGACAGCATTCCACTGTAGTCTAGACCATCTGACATGTTGATCTGCCCATGCATTGCTGCCCATTGCAGGCAGTGCTGACGATGTTTGTGAGTCAAATTTCCCTCAAAATAAGGTTGTCTTGCAGTAAGGCCTATATCTATGAGTCGTTGTGTGACAGTCATTAGAGAGAATTGCCCGCATCTACCAACTTTTTGTTTTAGCTGTTTGACTTGCTGGGAGAGAACGATTCCTTAGGTGACTCAGCACAGTATAACAATCTTTCGCAGGGGTAAGTAACTCTGGGAAAGCTATGACGGAGTCTACCACGGGTACTGTCAACGGTTTCGGTAAAATTCATTCAGACATTATAATATAAGAGCAGACATTATAATATAAGAGCAGACATCAATGCAGAGCGTCAATGTCCACACCACGCTCGGTGATGTATAGCGTCAATGTCCGCATTAGGCCGAGTAATGTATACCGTCAATGTCCACACCACGCCGTGTGATGTATAGCGTGAATGTCCGCATCAGGCCGCATGATGTATAGCGCCAATGTCCACACCATGCCAGGTGATGTATAACGTCAATGTCTAAACCACGCCCGGTGATGTATAGCGTCAATGTCCACAACACGCCGAGTGATGTATAGCGTCAATGTCTACACTATGCCGAGAGTAGTATCGGTGGGAGTTTACGTACACTTTTTTGCATCAAAAATGTTCTCGATGCTGCACCGAAACCGCACCGTGCAAAATCTTGTTGGCACCAAATCCGTGCAAAAGTCCGATAATCGGCTTATCTCGGTGGTTGGGTCGTGGCGTGCGGTGGGGCGTGACGGCTCGGTGGTCGTGGCGTGCGGTGGTGCGTGACGGCTCGATGGTCGGGTCGTGTCGTGGCGTGGGGGATTATCTCGGCGTGGGGAAAGGGGCGCTACAATGCTGACGTGTTATTAGAGAGGTTCTAAAACTTGGGGAAAGGGGCTATTCATCTTTTTTAAGCCTCGGAATTTCAAATATATAAAATAGTTTAACCTGTCCCGTGTTGATAGCCCTCAAATGGGGTGTGTTATTAGTATCGCTACCAACATCATCATGTTTAATAAGGTGTGCTACTATTAAATAGTGACGCTCTCTCTCTCTTTCACATTCATGTTAAAGCAAAACAAAATTCGTTCTATATTTCACATCTATATTATTAATACAACAAATATATGTATTAATACAACACATATTTGAAATTATATTACTGTCCGGTTGTTGATAATTTTAATCGTCTGGGTTTCATCCCTCCTGTTTTGGTGGTACTGTCTGTTTGTGTTAAATGTCTATCAAACACAGGTGCATAGGAAGTTTAATTAGCCTTACACTGTACGGTTGTTGACTTTGGGCTGGGCATCTTTGGACCCCACGAAGTTGAAATAGCCACGGGGCGAGCAAACGATAAATGATACAGTCGTTTATGTGCTGTCTCGATGAAAAATACATGAGCATTCTGTTAAGTTTCGCGCCACGACACTTGAGAAGTATATAATAAATACAATTTAGACCGCCCGTGTTGCTAAACAAATCTTGCAACACCCGCGGGTTGTAGACGAATGGAACGTGTGAGTTTTGTTCTATAAAGTTTAAAATATCCACGTGTCTGGGAGGTAACCGTAGGAATCAAAATACTCACATTCGCCGAGACTATTGAAAAAGAGGGCCACCCAATGCTCACCAGGTTCGTGTGCCGGGTCGCTGTTTATGACAAAGGCCGCGGTCGCCGTTGGGTCGATGCTGGGCGGTAAGTGGTTTTGTGGAATGACACTAACAAGGGAACAACGTCGAACGAAAATGTCCGGCATCAAAAGGTTGTAAATCTTCCTCGTGTTCATCTTCTTCTTTCTCTCAAACGGTGAAGTCAGTTAGAATCTGCCTTGTCTTGGACACCTCGAGTACTGAGTCCAACTCGGCGTAGACGATAATCTGTAGGGGGAGTAGTTGTGGGAGCGGTAAACTTGAGCTCTATCGACAAGGGTCCGCTGTGGCTAGCTCAAAGTGGCAGCCGTCCAGTAGGCTGGATTAGAGGTCAAAACCAAATAGACAAAATCCGTCCTTTAACTCTCTATAATCAACGTTATTCCCAGCGTCTTTACCAATCAGACCCATGGCCAGATTTGTACCAAAGAAAGCTCTCGCATATTGATTTCGTTCAAAGTCCATAGTTAGAAGCTTTCCCGAGATACATTTCCCGTCGACCGTCAGGTTTATATAAATCAGACCAAAGTGAAAATTGAACGGGTTAGCTGTATAAACACTATTAAACGCATCGGCCGTAATCAGACATATCACTATCCGGGTCGGCGTTTTAGACAAAATAAATTGTCTTGACTGTGGGAGAACATCCCGTTAGCGATTGAAAATGTCTTGATGGTAACCCTCTTGATCGGGTACCGTGCATTCCCGCTTAAAAGAGCCTTTTCGTGGGCCAGAGAAATCGCGGGGTTTAGCTTAGCTTTCCTGAATACGAGCGCGGCGTAGGTGATAACACTCTTATAACCCACAGAACTATCGTGAGCAATGAGGTTGAACATATCCTTAGAGGGCGTGAGTTTGATCTTTACATCGACTCTGTTTAACATATAACGTTCCTGCAAAAAGACATCAGAGTGCAAGCGACCCATCATTTCAACCTCTGCACTATTCGAAGTCAAATTTCGCCGTGTTTTAAAACCATCATTTTCTTTCAAATCGTCATGGTGGCCAGCTGTGTTTTTGTAGAACAGATCGGTCGTCAAGTATCCCGTTTTCGCATCCTCCCCGTAGTTTAGCGTAGCCTCAAACACTGCTCTAAAAGGATAGGTATTCTCCGACGGTGAAACCAACGTGTCGGTTAGCGATACGTCGACTTGTGAAAATAGACTGTGAAGATAATTGTTGACTGGTCCTACCTCAGCATCCGGTGGTACACTATCCCCATTCGGGAGGGTGATCTTGACCCGCAGATGCAAAAACGTGTTGAAAAGATCTAGATACTCCTCGCTGTTTCCAGAAATGAAAAGCTATATCATTGCGCTATGCGACAAAGCTGCGATCGGACGAATTTCAATAAATTGACCAGAGTCTAGAGATGTTTGTGTGGGTGGAACGCTAAATAAATCCAAACCAGAATAAAGACATTCACACGATTTGGGGTGAATGAAGGACATTATTAGTCGAAAATATCCTTTGCCACCCTCGTCTTCTTGCTGTTGTGCACCGAATGAAGGAAGAACTGTCTAGCTATCGCTTTTATCCTTTTCGTAACGGGTTCTCCTGGTGGAGGTAACTTTATAACTCGCTTTCTGCTTTGTCGTAAACCACTTCCTGATTAGTTGTTAGCACTCAGGTGGTCTATGGCCCCGTGTATCAACCGCTGACCGGCCTCCTTAGCTCGTTCTTTGAAAGCTTCACCGACATTTTTCCCGGCTAAAGCGTCCTGTACGACCTGCAGACCGGTCCCCAAGCCTTCTCTGAGCAAGGCCTTACCGCCGGTTTTTAACCAGGGTAAAATAGCCCTCCCGATTCCACCAAATAAACTACCGATTCCTCGACCGCTCTGACTTCGACCTCCTATAAACACGGGCATTCCATCACCCGCCTGACAACTGTAAAAGTCTTCGTATAACTTAACATCTCGATGAAGGGGGGTGTGTCTCACCATTATACCAGCTCGAGATGTTTCTTCACTCGAAAGTGTACCGTTAGCACCGACGTCCCGCTGGTGGATGGAATGGTTTTTTTCCGTATTCGTTGGCTAAAAGGATTTCCACGGTATCGAAGGAAAATCTACTCAGGGGTAGGTAGTGAGGCTTATCGTAGATCTGAAACACCGCGGTGTGATTTCTATTGAGAACAGGCACGCTCCTGAGGAGAGGCACCATCACATCCCCGACCGGTCTGGGGGAAACGATATCGCAGTAGACGAAGACATTCTTCGCAACACGTTCCAAGTCCATTACGCCCACGCTGTAGATATCGGGAGCTGTGTCTGATATAGAGGTCGTGGGGAAGGCTAACATGTTTTTCAAAGTGTCACTTATGGTAACACTGACACCTTTTTCGTAAAGTTTCAAGATGGCTTTATTCACCTCCTTTGCGTAAATGAATCTCATTCTTTTCGCTTTCACATCCACGATCGACTCATCCTCCGCTTTTATGATCATCGCATTCAACGCGCCGATGAACGCATCGGGTTTCGTGTATAACCCAGGCTCCAGGGTCACGTTGAAATGAAAAACTAGCGTCGCAAATATCGTCGTTAGCGAGAGATTCGTACCGAATCCAGACATCACCCTCTATTACATTGAAATAATTTAGCGGAAAAATGTGTATCTCCACCAGTGCGAGCTCATACTGCATCGAAATGTCAATGGTCTGAGGGAGTTTAACGAAAAAGTGGCCGGGGTTATTATCCTTAAAAAGTTCCATAGATGCATTGCTGGGTAGGGTGGCATAAAAACTCATTTTCTCGTTTCACCGTCGCCTCTCCAAATTTGGATTCGGTAGCATGTAACCCAAACAGCTGCCCAGTAGGGCTATCCACAGTTTTCCCTCCTTTGCGTCTGGCTTTTCGGTGGTCAGATTGAACAGCGAGACCGCGACAACGGTATATATAATTACCACTTGATAAATAAAGACAAGTTCTAAGTAGGGGGATAGTTTCCCAAACACCGACCCCCACCGTGGTTCGCTCACTCCCGAGTTTACGGCTCGCAAATCGGGCTCTCCAAAAGTTACCACTTCTTCTTCTCTCATCTCTAGTTTTTGTATCTGACAATGTCCTTGGACGGTATCCAACTGTTAAATGAGGAATCGTACCCAAACCATTTGACTAAACTCTCTTTTCGCTCAAATGATGTGCGACGCTCGGTTATGATACTTTCGATTCTGTACTCGTGCTTGTCTCCAACTTTTTGAATTTCTGGTGTGTAGAATGACCCTTCTATCTCATCGCCCTTATCGTCTTTCAACACATATGTAACGGGGTTTGTTTCATTTACTCGACTGATGAAAAACAGTTTCTCCGTCCAAGCCGGGGCATAACCCTTTTTAAAAATTGGCTCTGCTCAGGACCAGTCTAACTCGATCACCAGGCTTATACAGGGGTCTTTCAAATTTAAAGTTGCGTTTGCTATTATACAACGTGTTCCATATCTGTTCTTTATTGTCTGCGCTGACTTCGACCGGTGCCATTTTTATACTTCTGTGATACGAATGGTTATAACTTCGATGTAGGGCGGGTAGGACTCGGACATAAGACAGTTTATTGGATTTCGTGAAATATCGCCACATCCGTTGTTTCAGAGTCCTATTAAAGCGTTCCACCACGGCGGCCTTAATATCTTCGTTCTGTGTAGTGAAAAAGTGAACGTTGCTGTCAGCGAGGAATTTCTGAAATGTTCTGTTCAGAAACTCTGAACCCTTATCTGTTTGAAAACTCGCAGGTTTCCCATCGAGAAATATCTTACCAAAGGCTTCCACTAAGGATTTCCTCGTTTTGGTTCGTATCGGTACAGACCACGCGAATTTACTGAAAACGTTCACGCAAGAAACCAAATAGGAATGAATACCCATCGTTGTGATTTTTCAAATGTCTCAAACCAATTAGGTCTGCCTGATATTGCTGTTGGAGGCCACTTGTTATAATGGGACGCCTTTCAAATCCGCGACGAATTGGTTTATGAAGGGTATAGGTATCCTGATGACTCAATCATTGTTTGATCTATGCGAGTCCCACTTTGGTGTTACGTTGCAGGGCCGTTGCACCACTATACCTGGTCGACTAGGGTCAAAGTAATGACGTCTCAATATTTTCTCCACCGTTCCGATTTTGGTGTTGGGATTTCGCTCTTTCTTTTTTAGGTCTCATTTATACGTGTTTACGGGCAGAGTTGTTTCATTACCTAGCTTTGGGGTTTCCGCTGGTGGTGGTGGTGGTGTCTTGGTCTGCTCTGGTGATACCTCGATTGATGGTGGTGGTGGGGAAGGTGTTTTTTTTTCTGTTGACGTGTTGTGTTGAATGAGATCGACCGAGCCCAATGAGCGTCGTTTATACTGCTCCAATCTAGTTAAATAATGATGCAGAGCACGTTGTTACACTCTGGCCTTATCAGCGGGTGCTAAATCATCGCGTAATAGGATACGTTGCATTTCATCATCTAAATCTCTCAAAGTTGTCACCGATCGCCTCGGGTGGGGTATACGTGCTTGTAGTCTGTTTAAGACCTTCGAGGAATCGAGGATCCATCAAAACCATTTTTTGGCCATTGTTACGCACCTAGTACTCCACCGAGAATACTTAATATAGGACGGAGCAAAGCACCTATGAACTCACCGGTTTGTAGAATCTCTTTTCGCCGTTTAAGATTCGGTTTCTTTTTAGTGAGAAGTCTCAACTTGTTCTTGTGTCGACGTCAACTCGCACTTCTGTCAACTCGCACTTCTGTCGCTGAGTGAGTCTAACATTACCTTTTAATATGTTATGACAACACTCGCACAAAAAGTTAATTAGTTTGGGAGAGGCTGTTTTTAATATGGCTCTTAAACCGCTCGGCGAGGCAGCGCGCATACATTTCAACATTTCACCGTGCCGTCTAAGTGATCCATCACACATGATTCTCTACTTTGGCACGTCTCTCCCCTGGGAATATTTTTGCTCTCAGCCTAAGATTATCAGGTGTGTCCTGACGAAGATTGACCAGCAAATAACCGTGAGGAGACGCTGTCGCGTCCTTAAAACTATCTTGGAGGTACCCCTTCTGTCCTGGGTACATTTGTTTAGCCAGATTAATAATTTGACTCCCGTCTCTCGGGTTCTTGAAAATGGCTAAATAGTGCGTATTGAGACTTACGGTTCGCTGTTCTTTATTTTTTCCGAATAGATTTTGAACAATGTACATCACACTAATATCTCTGTGATGACTACCTTTGGTGAATAATTTTGTTACCCGCTCGTCCGTTTCAGACATCAAGTCATCGATGACGATCAGTCTTCTCTTCTTACCACCTTCCAATTTATCGACGTCTGGTAGACCCTCGATAAATCTCACTGACCCCATAGTCTCGTATATCGGTTGCCATTCCGCATAACACCATATAACTTCCTCCGGTACGGGGACAGCTAACTCGTGAAGGTTCTGTATAAACTTTTGCACAAATACTGTTTTGCTACACCCTGTAGGACCGGCTATCAGAGCTGTGAAGGGATGATTCCATCGGGGATCCTTCCTCACAAGTGCTACCAACTTTAGTGATTACGCCACCGACAAAATAACGAGTGATTTTAGGTCAGCGCGCGAGGTTTCCCCTCTTCAACTAACACCTATTTTAAAATCCAATCCTATATAAACACTACAGGGGTTTCCTAGTCTCAAGCCGCATTACCTGAGACCAAATTATTTCACACATCATCGTCCAGGTCAGGTGGGGATTTCCCACACATCACCCTACTGGTTCAGTTCCAGGGGTCACTGAACATGTCGCAACATAACGTATTACCACGCCTGATAACGTATTGCGTTAGCTACTATAAATAGACGGTCCTCGACCCAATAAACATAACGGGTATAAAAACCCTAGTCGATCAGTGTACCCACACATAGATAACCAGCGTCTGTTACCAGGTGGCTTGTGTTCGTTTTCTTTGAATATGGAGTCGTGTAGCTTGAATACGCCAACTTTGTTAGATGTCAGTGATCAGCGCATATTTATGTCACGTGGTAATGAGACTGTAGTTCCATTCTCTAAAGATGGCGCTAAGGCAGTCTCGGTTTGTGTTTTTCGTAACAGACCATTAATACATATAAGGACATATAGCGGTGATAGTTTTTTCAAGTTTCCTACCAGAACTGGGATAACACTATCGAGAGAGGAATTTATCACGTTAGTTGAGATGCGAGGGGAAATTTTAACCGCTTATGCTAACCTCAACTACACGCCACCTCTCGTTAACCAGAACTACACGCCGCCTGTCGTTAACCACCAGAACTACACGCCGCCTGTCGTTAACCACCAGAACTACACGCCATCTCTTGTTAACCACCAGAACTACACGCCATCTCTTGTTAACCACCAGAACTACACGCCATCTTTTGTTAACCCGAAAACATCAACTACACCACCTCCCCCCCTTTTTGTTAATCAAGGGAACCCCACTCTTGTTAATCAGACGACAGATCCGGCAGCCAATATGGATGTCGCGGTTGTTTCAGCAGAGTCACCCATTACCTATTCCAGCTTTGGTCAAGGTTTTGTCAAAATGGAGGGCGGTTGTGTTTTGAAGGCTAATGAAACTTCCTATGCACCTGTGTTTGATAGACATATAACACAAACAGATAGTACCACCAAAACAGGAGGGAGGAAACCCAGACGATTAAAATTATCAACAACCGGACAGTAATATACTTTCAAATATGTGTTTTATTAATAAATATATTTGTTGTATTAATAATAAAGATGTGAAATATAGAACGAATTTTGTTTTGTTTTACCATGAATGTGAAAGAGAGAGAGCGTCACTATTTAATATTAGGACACCTTACTATACATGATGATGTTGGTTGCGATACTAATAACACACCCTTTTTGAGGACTATCAACACGGGACAGGTTAAACTATTTTATATATTTGAAATTCCGAGGCTTAAAAAAAATGAATAGCTCCTTTTCCCAAGTTTTAGAACCGCTCTAATAACACGTCAGCATTGTAGCGCCCCTTTCCCCACGCCGAGATAATCCCCCACGCCACGACCCGACCACCGAGCCGTCACGCACCACCGCACGCCACGACCACCGAGCCGTCACGCCCCACCGCACGCCACGATCCAACCACCGAGATAAGCCGATTATCGGACTTTTGCACGGATTTGGTGCCAAAAAGATTTTGCACGGTGCGGTTTCGGTGCAGCATCGAGAACATTTTTGATGCAAAAATGATTACGTAAACCCCCACCGATACTACTGCCGAGTGATGTATAGCGTCAATGTCAATACTACTATGCTGAGTGATGTATAGCGTCAATGTCAATACTACTATGCTGAGTGATGTATAGTGTCGATGTCAATACTACTATGCTAAGTGATGTATAGCGTCAATATCCATACTACTATCCTGAGTGATGTATAGCGTCAATGTCAATACTACCATGCACACTACGCGCCGAGTTGTTTATAGTGTCAATGCCCATTTATCTTTACCATCGGTACACTATGAGAATGGGAACATCCGTGGCTGAGTGCTTAGTTTGCTCGCTTCCTGATAAGAATGGTCCGGATTCGATCCCTAGAAGTTTCGGTTTTTTTTTTTCGGACCGACAAAGCTCTAGGGTTGATCCAGCCTCAAGAAAATTGTACCAAAGATTATTCTAGGAAGTAAAGGCGCCATACCGACCACATCACCCAATAATGTGCGTGATCATCGAAAAAATACGGTCCCCGAACACCATATACTCCATACGCCTAGCAAGGCGTGAAGGGAAGCTTTACTTTACTTACCGGCATGTCACAGAAAAGTAAATCCGCCATCCAGGAAAGAGAAGGGTTCTCTGTCTAAAAGACATATGACGCAAGCCAGAGAAAGCCGTAAGGAGTCTGGGTTACCGACTCACCCTTTGTCTACCAGGAAATCCTCCAGAATTGGCACCTGGAATGTTCGTACTCTAAACGAACAAGGAAAAGCTGCACAGGTAGCAGCAGAAATGTCAAACTACAAGATAGATATTCTGGGAATGTGTGAAACAAGATGGCTAGGAATGGATAAAATAAAACTAAATACAGGAGAGATGATTTTATCATCAGGACACCAGGAACCTGGAGCACAACATAGTGAAAGGGTAGCTATAATGCTATAAAGGAATGCACAGAAGACACTAATAGAATTGGAAGCAGTAGGACCGAGACTAATGAGAGCAACATTTAAAACAACCAAAAACAAAATAAAATTACACATTATCCAATGCTATGCACAAACCAACGATAAAGATGATTTAGTTAAAGATGTGATTTCTATAAAAAGCTATAATGTCAGATGAATGCAAGACGAGCCAAGGATACTATAATCTTGATGGGAGACCAAAATGCTAAAGTAGGATCAGACAACAGAGGCTTCGAAGAGATTATGGGAAAACATGGACTTGGAGATATAAACAAGAATGGAGAGATATTTGTGAATTTCTGCGCACTTAATCAAGTGAGCCTAGGAGGAACAATATTCGAACATAAAAGAATACACAAAGCTACATGGGTGTCACCAGATCATAGAACGGAAAATCAAATTGATCACATATGTATTAATAATAAGTTTAAGTCATCCTTACGGGATGTAAAAGTATATAGAGGGGCAGATGTAGCTTCTGATTATCATCTTCTGATAGCCAAACTTAAAATTAAAATAAAAAGGTATACTATAACGAATAAGGGTAGAAAGTATTTCAATGTAGGGTTTCTTAAAGAACAAGGAATTAAAGATAAATTCGCAGTCACAATATCAAACAAATATCAAGTCCTCCAATAACTAGAAAATACAAATACAATAAATATAGAAGATCATTGGAAACAGGTAAAAGAGATATGGAAAGAGACATGCGAGGAAACACTAGGGAAAAGAGAACGCCAGAATAAGGCATGGATGACAGCAGAGACCCTGGACAAAATTAAAGAAAGAAAGAACAAGAAAGCAGACATAAATAAAAGCAAAACAAGAAGTAATAAAGTCAAGACACAGGAAGCTTACACAGAGCTGAACAAAGAAGTGAGAAGATGCATTAAAAGGGATAAGGGGAAATATATAGATGAACTAGCTAAAGAGGCAGAAGAAGCAGCAAATAAAGGGAATATGAAAGAACTGTACAACAGCACAAAGAAATTAAGTAGAAAATACATACAGATCAATGCCTTTATTAAAGATAAGAAAGGAAATCTGCTTAGTAATATAAGGGAACAAATGGAGTGATGGAAAGAGCACTTTGAAGAACTTTTGAATAGACCCGGTTCAAATAATCCTCCAGATATACTACCAGCAGAAGAAGAGTTACACGTTAACTGTGGAAAACCAAGCAAAAAAGAAATAATGAAAGCCATCAAACTATTAAAAAATGGTAAAGCCACAGGACCAGATGAAATTCCTTCGGAAGCCATCAAAGCAGATATTAACACCTCTACCAAGATGCTACATAATCTATTAGATAAAATTTGGGAGAGGGAAGAAATACCTAAAGACTGGAAAGAAGGTTATATGATCAAACTACCAAAGAAAGGAAGTTTACATGAGTGCACAAATTATAGGGGAATTATGCTACTATCAGTGCCAGGAAAATTATTAAGCAGAATCATTCTGGAGAGACTAAAAGAGGCCATAGAGAAACATCTGAGAGATGAACAAGCAGGTTTTAGGAAGAAGAGAACATGTGCTGATCAAATAACTACTCTACGCATAATAGTTGAACAAAGTTTACAACTAAAATAATAATACATAAATATTATTATATGGGGAACTTCCGAGGCGATAATAGGGAATAATAGAACAAAGAAGTATGTGTTAGCACTCGGAAAAATTGACAGACAAACAACAATAGAAAAAAACGAAGAACAATATATGGTCCGAAGTGGGATCGAACCCGTACTCAGTGGCACCGCGCCTTGCCACGAGAAGCCGAACGCTTGGCACACTACCACGCAGCCAACTAAAAAATTGGCTATTGCAGTAGTGTCTTACACGATGACGTTCTCAATGACTATAGCATAGGGTAACGATCACAGACCGGAAATAAATTGTATATTTGTACTTTCCTATTAATGCAAGTATCTCCCAGTAGGGCTGAATACTTGTGTTGTAGACAAACATTTATTGGACGAAACAGCACGAATAGTAGTTCCCAGTGATTATATACTGGGTACAAATAATAATACATAAATATTATTATATGGGGAACTTCCGAGGCGATAATAGGGAATAATAGAACAAAGAAGTATGTGTTAGCACTCGGAAAAATTGACAGACAAACAACAATAGATCCCCATATAATAATATTTATGTATTATTATTTGTACCCAGTATATAATCACTGGGAACTGCTATTCGTGCTGTTTCGTCCAATAAATGTTTGTCTACAACACAAGTATTCAGCCCTACTGGGAGATACTTGCATTAATAGGAAAGTACAAATATACAATTTATTTCCGGTCTGTGATCGTTACCCTATGCTATAGTCATTGAGAACGTCATCGTGTAAGACACTACTGCAATAGCCAATTTTTTAGTTGGCTGCGTGGTAGTGTGCCAAGCGTTCGGCTTCTCGTGGCAAGGCGCGGTGCCACTGAGTACGGGTTCGATCCCACTTCGGACCATATATTGTTCTTCGTTTTTTTCTATTGTTGTTTGTCTGTCAATTTTTCCGAGTGCTAACACATACTTCTTTGTTCTATTATTCCCTCTTTACAACTAAAATCCCCACTTTATATTGGATTCATAGACTACAAAAAGGCATTTGATAGTTTAGACAGAAGAAAGCTTTGGAAGTTGCTGAGTCATTACGAAATCCCCATAAAGTTTATTAACCTTATAAAAACAATGTATGAAGGAACGAAATGTAGTGTGGTGCATGAAGGACAGTTTACAGAAGCATTTGAAATATGAACATGAGTAAGGCAGGGGATACCTTCTGTCTCCATTTCTCTTTCTACTGGCCACAGATTGGATTATGAAAATAACTCAAAACAACAGAAATGGGATCCAGTGGTCACTGACCAAACAACTTGATGATTTAGACTTTGCTAATGACATAGCTCTCCTATCACACAACCATCAACAGATGCAGGATAAAATGAGCATACTTGATGAGAGATCACAACAGCTAGGACTGAAGATTAATAGAGATAAGACCAACATTATAAGAATTAATACAGTTGGCAATAACTAAATAAAACTAGGAGAAATACCTCTATTAGATGTAGAATCTTACATATATCTGGGCAGTAATATAGATAAAGAGGGAGGAACAGAAAATGATACCAAAATAAGGATATCAAAAGCAAGAGGAGCTTTCATTGCACTGTGAAACATATGGAAATCCAAAGAAATTAGGTTAAATACAAAAATAAAAATTTGCAACTCAAATGTTAAGGCGGTCCTATTATATGGCTGTGACACATGGAGAACAACAAAATTGACAATCACGAAGATACAGACTTTCATTAATGGATGCTTGCGCAGAATAAAAGGATGGAAATGGCAGGACAAAATCACTAACATAGAATTATGGAAATGTACCAGTCAAATACCAGTGGATAAAGAGATACAGCGTAGACGATGGCGCTGGATAGGACACACGCTACGGAAGTCAAATAAGAGTATTACACAACAGGCCGTATTTTGGGATCCCCAGGGAAAAAGACAAAGAGGAAGACTAAGGAATTCTTGGAGACGACAGATAGAAGCAGAGATGAAGATGATGGGGAAGACATGGAACGATTTTAAAAGAATGATAAGAAACGGAACGGCTTTGAAAGTATTTGTTGAAGACCTATGCTCCAAATGGAACTGAAAGGTAGAAGAAGAAAGAAGATAGCATCAATAGATGGCAATATGCAATATCAGGGCTAGAGATAAAAGTAAAATGGCGTTTCATGGTTGCTAATCTTCAACGTGGAAACAGCACCCAATGAATGAACGAATACTAATAATAATAATAAATTATTATTATTAAAAGTAATAATAAAATAATCATAATTATTATTATTAGTAATAGTAGTTGCAACAACATAAATGAGCTGGTGAAGACCCCATTAAACCTGTCCTAAATGCCCCCGACCCCTTTCTCCTCCAGGAACAGGATAAGCAGTTTTGACAAGCCAGTAGAGGTCGAATGTCGATGGCAAAAGTGGGTACTAAAAATAGCTGAATAAATATGGTGTGTCGGGTCGAAAAGTGCAAAAATCATAGTTGTTTTATTCCACGACATAATACAACTCACGCTCATTTCACGTCCCTTTCAAGTCGAAATATGCAGACAGCAACTATCTCGACAAATTCCTTCGGAATGATGTTGATGTTGCCTGTTCATCTTACTCTGGGTCTTCCTCTTGGTTTTCTCACTTCTCCTTGTAAACAAACATAATAGTAACGAGGGCTTTTTTTTCAACGGATACTATCCCGAACTGAACTGGACTACAACGGACAAGAGGTAGGGTTCGATCCCAACCGACGGCTTCCGGTTCACCCAGCCTTTATTGGGTACCGGATTTTTTTTCTGAGAAAGTAAAGCGGCACGGGCGTAATACCGACCACGTTAGTAGTATAGCAGGGTCCAACTAAGTCGTATTTGGACCGTAAATTAACAAAGATATATAGTGTGGCGCGCGGCGCGCATAAAGCGTGCGGCGCAGGGGGAGTTAACCGTGACATTTCGTGTCGAGGTATTGACCTCTAGTCCAGGTGACCCGGAAGTGACGTGTTTATGTCTGGTGTGTCCTGGCTTTGGAGTTCTTGATCGTTAGTGATAGGTTAGTAGATTATACAACAGCATTGAAAAACAATCAATATAAAACAAAAGACAAAAGATATATTTTATTCTTTTATTATCTCAATAGGTGTATAACATACAGTGGATATTATATAATATTACAAACATATTCAGTACATTGAGTAAATATATAGTACAAGGATAACAATTATTTATAGCTATGTAGTTGGGTGTCTGCTTAGCTCTATGTCATAAATGAATCATAAGGGGTGAAACTGTTAGAGATTGCTGGGTAGTCTAAGCTGGTAGTGTAAAGAGTTAAATATCTAGAGGAGTTGTCGAGACGTTATCATCAGCTACCTTTCTTTTTATATAGAAATAGGAAAGAGCATTTCTTGTTTGACTGTAGGAAAATATGGAATTATTTAAGACTTTGAAACCTAAATTTTTCCCACCCTTGGCCTTTTGCGTGGCGAGAACCGCTAAAAACATATCTTTATCTAATTTGTTGTGTTGCTTGCTTAGCCCTTTACAACTGATTTTATCGTAATCCCCACTACAATGGTACGTCTTACTACATAAGCTAACAAGAGCTGTCCCTTCGTACTCTAGTTTAAAAAGCCCGGGCGTTCGTTTGGTGTATGCTTTAACACCCTTACAGTTTATACAGTCTGTCTTGCTAGTATGTTCATCGCAAAACTCAGCAGGAAACCAGTCTTTATATACACTATTAAACTCATCCCGCAGACCTGACTTAACTATATCCTCTAGCTTAGGTGCACTTAAAGCCAAGTATAAACTATCAGTATCTGTTTCACATAACTGAAAGTTGGACCTATCTACAAACTTATCTAAGAACTCGAAATAAAAATCTAACATACGAAGTTTTGCATATTGATAGACGAAGAAACCAATTTGTAGGGGCAAGTCCCAAACAGTTTTCTTTTTCTCCATCTCAATTTCAAAAAGATCCTCCCTTATTTCAGTCATCTTTTTAAACCGGGAACTATTAATCATTTTCGATATCTCACCCCCTGAACGTACGAGACAGCGCTATGATTGGCCTTATTGGTTAGCGTCTTCCCGTAGGCTGAGTTTCCTAAGAGCTTCATCGTATCGCTTACTATTGATTGACTTTCGTCTAGATCACCAGCCCTCCTAGCGTCAGAAACCTTTTCGCCAAACTTTTTAAAACAACTAGACGGTTGATATTCTATCACTTGATAAATTTTTGTTACCTCCAATCCGTGGTCTAAATACCATTTTAACAGTGGTGTTGCCAACAAAATTTTTTCCCCGACATAACTACCGATTAGGGTGCGACGAGGGGTTGACAACAAGTTATGTTTGAGGGCATATTCACCCATAAACGGTCCAATATCATCACGCGTGACGTCAATATTTTTGAAAATTGGAGTCATCTCACTGAAATGTTCCTTCAGGCGATCGGGGACGTGTAGATCACATTCTACTAAACCAAAACATGTCCCATCTGAAACAGAAGCCAGAATCTGTTTATCACTGAGAGGGAGCCCTTCTTTAGAGTAAGAGGGTCTAGCTCTAGGGATGGCTTTAGAAAGGAAAGCCCTAATGGTTGGGTCAGACTTTTTCAGAGCCTGCCACTCACATTCCCACATAACTTCTACTGGGACTTTGACCTCCTCAGTTAGATAGGTGTGTATCTCACATGTTTTTTCAAACAGCTCGAACAAGGGCTTATTATTAACAGGGTTTCTATCTTTATCTTTGGTGAGGGGACAGTCTTTGTGACCATGGTACAAACAACCATGAAAATTATAGCATCTTCTATTGGATTTATCCCACCCATCCACAGGGATATTTCTAGCACCCAATCGAAACTCCCTCCCATTAAACTGAGTTTTCAACTCCACCCCTTTCTGGTGAGCGACCCACGTTAGCCACTCTCTACTTTGTTGGACATAATAGTTATCTTTTTCGACCCTAAACCCGGTCTCCATTCTTCTAATAATTGGGTAATCTGTTGGCATTGGGTTCATCAGAGCCCAAAGATACAACGCGTTGGCTTCGTAACCTTGGATGGATTTGACTACCTTTCCACCCCTAATAAGCGTTTTGCCTACCTCGTGATACCTATGGAAAATTATAGAGGGACCCCCGACAATATTATCTCTAATCATTTTGTGTAGACTCGCCTGTTTGCTCGAACATAAACTAAACATTACACCCCTATCAACGGTCTTAAAAAGATACTTTAAACAAACACCCGGAACCGAAATGGCGTCTTTAAAACAGTCTACACCCCGCTCCCCATAAAAACGAACCTGCTGTTCCAAGGCTTCTAAGAATGGGACTACATCTTTGTTGTTATACCACACCAAAAAGTCCCTAAGTGTGGTCATGTTATTGTCCTTCCAGACCTTTTGGCACAGGGCGTACTCCTCCTTGGAAATGTTGGCATTTTTTAACGACGAATAAAACGTTTCGTGTGGGGGTAGTTCTGTCTCGTCCAACTTTTGGGGGTCGTCTATATATTCATAACAAAAGTAACCCTTTGTTTCACTAATCTTATAAGCCGCCAGATATTTACTATAGCTAAACCCGGGGGCTAGATAGTTTACTATATCTAAGAATTTTAGATTCGGCGTTGCAATACACATAAAGTTATTGTTTCTTTTAACTATAAACTTGAACGGTTTTGGTACTTTGTAGTCTACGTCCATTTTATCTTCCTCTTCTTCGTTAGCAGCAGCGGCTTCTTCTTCCTCTGCCATACTATCACCTTCTTCGTCCACTTGTGGAGCGGCATCCATGAAGTGCTTTATTAAATAAGGTTTAATGACGTTGACGTCATATTTCCCCGAGTTAAACCCTATCACTGGAAGCTCTTTTAAATACTCATCAAACTTAGCTATTAACTTGTCTTTATTTAGAGCATGGAGTTGAGTAAAAATACTTTCAAACCGATCTCGCAACAACGAGTATGCCTTAGCAGCTATATCAGTGAGATAATCAAGCATCTGACTAACTAAAATTTGTGGGTCACCCTTGGTTATGAAGCATTTTGGGGCCTCCCACCCTGGGACATTTGACGCTATAGAGCAGGAAAGGGGTACGTGTTTAGCTACAAAGGTAGTCGAGTGCGTTTCTTGGGGAACATTCCCTTTATCAAAGTAACATTCATAGTCGAAGGTCGCCCTGAACGGGTAAATAAAAGACTCTGGAGTACTTATCCCTTCAGCGCTGATCGCGTCCCATACACTTTCAGCTGAAGAGTAAACCCCACCTTTATATGTCTCTACAGCCATATCCCCATTGCAAGTTTTTTCGTGCCTATCCATACGCCCAAACTTTTTCCACAGTTTCCCACATTTTCCACAAGAAAAGCTTTTACTGGCCCTGGAAAGATCGTTTATATAAAAGAAGTGGTTTTTGTAAAGTAAAAGACGAAGAGTTTCACTATAACTACTGCCACTTCTCAGGACAATACGCAAGGATTGTTGAGAATCAAACTCAAAAATATCTATGTTTATTGAAAAACAACTTTCTAAGAGAGGCATTTCGGCAAGAGTTACACCGTGAAAGTTATTTAACTTTAGAGACGGGTTAAACTGTTTGAAAAGTAGTCTCGAAGCCTTTCTAACATCTTTAACAGAGGTCCCTCTATGGATAGCTAGACAACGGAAGAAGCAGAGATTGTCATTGTAAACTTTAGAATTGGAGTCGGTTTGAAGGATATTAATACCGTAGTTGGATCCAATGTAGGGTGGGATATCTATCAGACACCCTATAGGATAATCTTGGAGTTTATAAATATAAACACTCGTACTGACTAATGCTTCTAATGTATATTTGGTTGTCTCCCTGTTTTTATTTGCATACCCTAATATATCACTTTCATTTAATCTACCAACAAACGTTTCAAAATCATTTCTGTTGTTAACTAACAGGGGTTTGTCTAACCCTGTCGCGTTATTCGAGCTGGCGTGAAAGTAACGCAGTCCCTGTGTCTCCCTATGTCTTAAAACCAGATGATGACTATAATTCACATTGAAACGCTTTTTCTGGGCTTGGAAGATTGGGTTTACAAGGGTCTTCCAATCTATAGGAGTATCAGGTTGATGAAATATAGTGTATGTGTCCATGTATTTGGTCCTACGTTCATGTGTTCTAATAGCTAACCAGTTGTTCTTATATATCTTCTTAATATCTTGAGGTAACTTATTTAAAGAGTCTATTTCATTAATAAATCTTGGTCTCTTTGAGGGCTCTTGAGTCGAACTCTTTACTGCCCGTTTGCGTGAGGTTGTCGATACCAGTGGGCCTGGTAGTGTTGATGGTGTTGAGGTGTCCACAGCTATGTCATGGCTAGCAAGATGTACTTGCAGATGGCTTGCCCCAGTAAAGCTTTGTTTGCAGATATGGCAGATATGTGGGGTAACACTGGGTTCTTTTGAAGGTACGTGACCTGTTGACACAGGAGTTGGTAATGCAGGAACTACTGATACAAGAGATGCAAGATGCTCTGTCTTGATATGTCTGGCAAGGCTGTCAGCTCTATTATATTCTCGTTCACAAACATCACATTTGTATTCCTGACACCCATGTACACTAGCAACGTGTCGTTTTAGGTCTCGGCTCCGGGTGAAAGTTTTGGAGCAGAGATGACAAGTGTTAGACATCTGTAGAAAAGAAATTGAAACATTACAAGAAAAGAAAACAAGAAAAGTAAACAACGAGATACACAAACTATCGAAATTAGGTTACAAAAGTAACACGTGGATACTAAAAAACCAACTTATCGAAAATAGGTTACTAAAATAACACGCGGATACTAAACAACCATCTTATCGAAAACAGGTTACTAAAGTAACATACTATAACATTAAAGAACTAAGATAACACTTACCTTTTATGTGTTTGAAGGCACGAGACACGTCCGGCGGCAACAACTGTAAGCGAAAGTCTGATTAGAAGCTTCAAAGTCGCGTTATATATACGCCAGAAACACCGGAAGTGTTACTAAAAATAGAACTGACCGCTGATGCAATACCGGAAGTGTTACTAAAAATAGCTTTTGACTGCTGACGTGATGCCCGTGGAGTTTCTAAAAATAGATTTTGACCTATGATGCAATACCAGGCGACTTTATAGGAGTTTTTCCCCTTGACCCCTTTATGAGGGGATGCCCATGAAACTGTTAGAAATAGTAAATTTACACTCTAGGGTTACTCCAAACTTTACATTAGACATCCCCATAGCAAAAATTTACTTAAAAAACAACTTTTGAAATTACTGCCCCTTGACCCTTTATGAGGGGACGCCCATGAAACTGTTACAAATAGTAAATTTAACCTCTAGACATACTCCAAACTTTACATTAGACATCTCCGTATCAAGAATTTACATAAAATCAACTTTTGAAATTACTACCCCCTTACCCATTTTTGATGGTTTCGCCCATGAAACTGTTAAAAATAGTAAATTTAACAGCTAGACATACCCCAAACTTTATATTAAGCACCCCCGTATCAAGAATTTACAAAAAAACAACTTTTGAAATTACTACCCCAGTACCCATTTTTGGTGGTTACGCCCATGAAACTGTTAAAATAGTAAATTTAACATCTAGACATACCCAAACTTTATATTAAGCATCCCCATAACAAAAATTTACATAAAAACAACTTTTGAAATTACTACCCCTGTACCCATTTTTGGCGGTTACGCCCATGAATTCGATAAAAAATTGAAATTTAACCTATTGGTATACCTCAAACATAATATTTGACACGCCCATGTATCAAATTTACCTGAAAAATCAACCAAAAATTAGTAGTATAGTATTTCTGGCGTATATATAACGCGACTTTGAAGCTTCTAATCAGACTTTCGCTTACAGTTGTTGCCGCCGGACGTGTCTCGTGCCTTCAAACACATAAAAGGTAAGTGTTATCTTAGTTCTTTAATGTTATAGTATGTTACTTTAGTAACCTGTTTTCGATAAGATGGTTGTTTAGTATCCGCGTGTTATTTTAGTAACCTATTTTCGATAAGTTGGTTTTTTAGTATCCACGTGTTACTTTTGTAACCTAATTTCGATAGTTTGTGTATCTCGTTGTTTACTTTTCTTGTTTTCTTTTCTTGTAATGTTTCAATTTCTTTTCTACAGATGTCTAACACTTGTCATCTCTGCTCCAAAACTTTCACCCGGAGCCGAGACCTAAAACGACACGTTGCTAGTGTACATGGGTGTCAGGAATACAAATGTGATGTTTGTGAACGAGAATATAATAGAGCTGACAGCCTTGCCAGACATATCAAGACAGAGCATCTTGCATCTCTTGTATCAGTAGTTCCTGCATTACCAACTCCTGTGTCAACAGGTCACGTACCTTCAAAAGAACCCAGTGTTACCCCACATATCTGCCATATCTGCCATATCTGCCAACAAAGCTTTACTGGGGCAAGCCATCTGCAAGTACATCTTGCTAGCCATGACATAGCTGTGGACACCTCAACACCATCAACACTACCAGGCCCACTGGTATCGACAACCTCACGCAAACGGGCAGTAAAGAGTTCGACTCAAGAGCCCTCAAAGAGACCAAGATTTATTAATGAAATAGACTCTTTAAATAAGTTACCTCAAGATATTAAGAAGATATATAAGAACAACTGGTTAGCTATTAGAACACATGAACGTAGGACCAAATACATGGACACATACACTATATTTCATCAACCTGATACTCCTATAGATTGGAAGACCCTTGTAAACCCAATCTTCCAAGCCCAGAAAAAGCGTTTCAAGGTGAATTATACTCATCATCTGGTTTTAAGACATAGGGAGACACAGGGACTGCGTTACTTTCACGCCAGCTCGAATAACGCGACAGGGTTAGACAAACCCCTGTTAGTTAACAACAGAAATGATTTTGAAACGTTTGTTGGTAGATTAAATGAAAGTGATATATTAGGGTATGCAAATAAAAACAGGGAGACAACCAAATATACATTAGAAGCATTAGTCAGTACGAGTGTTTATATTTATAAACTCCAAGATTATCCTATAGGGTGTCTGATAGATATCCCACCCTACATTGGATCCAACTACGGTATTAATATCCTTCAAACCGACTCCAATTCTAAAGTTTACAATGACAATCTCTGCTTCTTCCGTTGTCTAGCTATCCATAGAGGGACCTCTGTTAAAGATGTTAGAAAGGCTTCGAGACTACTTTTCAAACAGTTTAACCCGTCTCTAAAGTTAAATAACTTTCACGGTGTAACTCTTGCCGAAATGCCTCTCTTAGAAAGTTGTTTTTCAATAAACATAGATATTTTTGAGTTTGATTCTCAACAATCCTTGCGTATTGTCCTGAGAAGTGGCAGTAGTTATAGTGAAACTCTTCGTCTTTTACTTTACAAAAACCACTTCTTTTATATAAACGATCTTTCCAGGGCCAGTAAAAGCTTTTCTTGTGGAAAATGTGGGAAACTGTGGAAAAAGTTTGGGCGTATGGATAGGCACGAAAAAACTTGCAATGGGGATATGGCTGTAGAGACATATAAAGGTGGGGTTTACTCTTCACCTGAAAGTGTATGGGACGCGATCAGCGCTGAAGGGATAAGTACTCCAGAGTCTTTTATTTACCCGTTCAGGGCGACCTTCGACTATGAATGTTACTTTGATAAAGGGAATGTTCCCCAAGAAACGCACTCGACTACCTTTGTAGCTAAACACGTACCCCTTTCCTGCTCTATAGCGTCAAATGTCCCAGGGTGGGAGGCCCCAAAATGCTTCATAACCAAGGGTGACCCACAAATTTTAGTTAGTCAGATGCTTGATTATCTCACTGATATAGCTGCTAAGGCATACTCGTTGTTGCGAGATCGGTTTGAAAGTATTTTTACTCAACTCCATGCTCTAAATAAAGACAAGTTAATAGCTAAGTTTGATGAGTATTTAAAAGAGCTTCCAGTGATAGGGTTTAACTCGGGGAAATATGACGTCAACGTCATTAAACCTTATTTAATAAAGCACTTCATGGATGCCGCTCCACAAGTGGACGAAGAAGGTGATAGTATGGCAGAGGAAGAAGAAGCCGCTGCTGCTAACGAAGAAGAGGAAGATAAAATGGACGTAGACTACAAAGTACCAAAACCGTTCAAGTTTATAGTTAAAAGAAACAATAACTTTATGTGTATTGCAACGCCGAATCTAAAATTCTTAGATATAGTAAACTATCTAGCCCCCGGGTTTAGCTATAGTAAATATCTGGCGGCTTATAAGATTAGTGAAACAAAGGGTTACTTTTGTTATGAATATATAGACGACCCCCAAAAGTTGGACGAGACAGAACTACCCCCACACGAAACGTTTTATTCGTCGTTAAAAAATGCCAACATTTCCAAGGAGGAGTACGCCCTGTGCCAAAAGGTCTGGAAGGACAATAACATGACCACACTTAGGGACTTTTTGGTGTGGTATAACAACAAAGATGTAGTCCCATTCTTAGAAGCCTTGGAACAGCAGGTTCGTTTTTATGGGGAGCGGGGTGTAGTCTGTTTTAAAGACGCCATTTCGGTTCCGGGTGTTTGTTTAAAGTATCTTTTTAAGACCGTTGATAGGGGTGTAATGTTTAGTTTATGTTCGAGCAAACAGGCGAGTCTACACAAAATGATTAGAGATAATATTGTCGGGGGTCCCTCTATAATTTTCCATAGGTATCACGAGGTAGGCAAAACGCTTATTAGGGGTGGAAAGGTAGTCAAATCCATCCAAGGTTACGATGCCAACGCGTTGTATCTTTGGGCTCTGATGAACCCAATGCCAACAGATTACCCAATTATTAGAAGAATGGAGACCGGGTTTAGGGTCGAAAAAGATAACTATTATGTCCAACAAAGTAGAAAGTGGCTAACGTGGGTCGCTCACCAGAAAGGGGTGGAGTTGAAAACTCAGTTTAATGGGAGGGAGTTTCGATTGGGTGCTAGAAATATCCCTGTGGATGGGTGGGATAAATCCAATAGAAGATGCTATAATTTTCATGGTTGTTTGTACCATGGTCACAAAGACTGTCCCCTCACCAAAGATAAAGATAGAAACCCTGTTAATAATAAGCCCTTGTTCGAGCTGTTTGAAAAAACATGTGAGATACACACCTATCTAACTGAGGAGGTCAAAGTCCCAGTAGAAGTTATGTGGGAATGTGAGTGGCAGGCTCTGAAAAAGTCTGACCCAACCATTAGGGCTTTCCTTTCTAAAGCCATCCCTAGAGCTAGACCCTCTTACTCTAAAGAAGGGCTCCCTCTCAGTGATAAACAGATTCTGGCTTCTGTTTCAGATGGGACATGTTTTGGTTTAGTAGAATGTGATCTACACGTCCCCGATCGCCTGAAGGAACATTTCAGTGAGATGACTCCAATTTTCAAAAATATTGACGTCACGCGTGATGATATTGGACCGTTTATGGGTGAATATGCCCTCAAACATAACTTGTTGTCAACCCCTCGTCGCACCCTAATCGGTAGTTATGTCGGGGAAAAAATTTTGTTGGCAACACCACTGTTAAAATGGTATTTAGACCACGGATTGGAGGTAACAAAAATTTATCAAGTGATAGAATATCAACCGTCTAGTTGTTTTAAAAAGTTTGGCGAAATGGTTTCTGACGCTAGGAGGGCTGGTGATCTAGACGAAAGTCAATCAATAGTAAGCGATACGATGAAGCTCTTAGGAAACTCAGCCTACGGGAAGACGCTAACCAATAAGGCCAATCATAGCGCTGTCTCGTACGTTCAGGGGGGTGAGATATCGAAAATGATTAATAGTTCCCGGTTTAAAAAGATGACTGAAATAGGGGAGGATCTTTTTGAAATTGAGATGGAGAAAAAGAAAACTGTTTGGGACTTGCCCCTACAAATTGGTTTCTTCGTCTATCAATATGCAAAACTTCGTATGTTAGATTTTTATTTCGAGTTCTTAGATAAGTTTGTAGATAGGTCCAACTTTCAGTTATGTGAAACAGATACTGATAGTTTATACTTGGCTTTAAGTGCACCTAAGCTAGAGGATATAGTTAAGTCAGGTCTGCGGGATGAGTTTAATAGTGTATATAAAGACTGGTTTCCTGCTGAGTTTTGCGATGAACATACTAGCAAGACAGACTGTATAAACTGTAAGGGTGTTAAAGCATACACCAAACGAACGCCCGGGCTTTTTAAACTAGAGTACGAAGGGACAGCTCTTGTTAGCTTATGTAGTAAGACGTACCATTGTAGTGGGGATTACGATAAAATCAGTTGTAAAGGGCTAAGCAAGCAACACAACAAATTAGATAAAGATATGTTTTTAGCGGTTCTCGCCACGCAAAAGGCCAAGGGTGGGAAAAATTTAGGTTTCAAAGTCTTAAATAATTCCATATTTTCCTACAGTCAAACAAGAAATGCTCTTTCCTATTTCTATATAAAAAGAAAGGTAGCTGATGATAACGTCTCGACAACTCCTCTAGATATTTAACTCTTTACACTACCAGCTTAGACTACCCAGCAATCTCTAACAGTTTCACCCCTTATGATTCATTTATGACATAGAGCTAAGCAGACACCCAACTACATAGCTATAAATAATTGTTATCCTTGTACTATATATTTACTCAATGTACTGAATATGTTTGTAATATTATATAATATCCACTGTATGTTATACACCTATTGAGATAATAAAAGAATAAAATATATCTTTTGTCTTTTGTTTTATATTGATTGTTTTTCAATGCTGTTGTATAATCTACTAACCTATCACTAACGATCAAGAACTCCAAAGCCAGGACACACCAGACATAAACACGTCACTTCCGGGTCACCTGGACTAGAGGTCAATACCTCGACACGAAATGTCACGGTTAACTCCCCCTGCGCCGCACGCTTTATGCGCGCCGCGCGCCACACTATATATCTTTGTTAATTTACGGTCCAAATACGACTTATGTGAGACCCTGCTATACTACTACTCACGTTACTCCAAAAAACCATGTGCTGAAGGTCTGTAAACATTTTTTTTTGGTACACCCGTCACGCCAAGTGGCATATAGGGAAATATGGTGTTAGTGACCCTATATTTTACAGACCTTCAGCACATGATTTTTGGGGTAATGTGGTCGGTATTACGCCCGTGCTGCTTTACTTTCCCAGAAAAAATCCGGTACCCATTTTAGGCTGAGTGAACCCGGAAGCCGTCGGTTGAGATCGAACCCTACCCCTTGTCCTTTGTAGTCCAGTTCACTAACCACTGAGCTATCGCGGCTCCAACCAGTAAAAATTATGGTCACTAATAACATATTCCCTATACGCCACTTGGTGTGACGGGGGCTCTTTACTTTTTTTTACTATCCCGAACTCGTTCCAGTATGACTTCAGAACTTTAAGTTATCACTGAACAAAGGAAATATTAAAGATTTGGGAACAGTCCAAAACAAATACTTGCCGAATGTGAATGTAATGTACTCCAGCGTACAATACACAACTGACTGGCACTACAGAAATGTACACTCACGTAATGCCTATTTTAAATTTACGTTTTATAAATAATGTAAGAAAATTTTGTAATAAAAAATAATATTTCTTTATTTCTCTTTCTCTTTTCTTCACTTCTCTTGTAACCGTGTATGGGTGTCGAGGGAGATAAAAAGTTCTCGTTCTCATCCCTTTGGCGGCTTCACTCATTGGCATTTTATGTTGTTGCGTTTCTTTGATGTTGCCTGTTCATCTTACTCTGGGTCTTTCTCTTGGTTTTCTCACTTCTCCTTTTTAAATATATATGTTGTACCATAAGGAACCATATGGTATTCTTTATGATGGACAAACCAGTTTATTTGTTGTTTATGTATGTAGTTTAGTATTGGTTAAAGGCTTACTCTTTCTTTTATAATATCATTTCTGATTCTGTCTTTTTTGGTCACTGCAAGCGCTTTTCTTAGACACCTCATCTTTGTGGTAACACGCTTTCTTTTATAGGGTAAAGGTAAAGTACGGTACTTGAACCGGCGTCTTAGCACGCGAGTTTACACCCATATGTACTCGGCCGCATATCCAGAAATTTTCGGAGATTTCTGTATAGTGTCGCCTCAAGCATCGAAACTCAGATGCGAAGCAACATTCCTCACCTTCCCAGGGTAATGCCCTGGTACCCACTTCTGCCAACGGCTGGGTCGACCGTGGGGTATTTTTTTTTTTTCCAACCACGAGTACAATGCACACTGCTCCCAGCGGGAACTGAACACGGGTTGTCCGACCGTCGGTAGTCCAGTCGGGTGTTTAGTGGCCATGTTTGGCATTGATAGCAGAATGTGAGAATGAATAATATATTTGTTGTATAAGAAGTTTCTTAGTGGTAATAGATGTTGTCATTGCTTTGTGTTAAAATGTAGGGTATAGATGTACTTAATATTGGGTTTCCCTCGTTGCATCGGATGTCTATTTTTTTTATCGAGTTTACCATCTTCATAAACTATTGTTCCCAAAAATGTAGTTTGTTTCTTGTTTTAAAACCTGGTGGTCTATAGCTATGTTCAATGCCTTCGTTTGTCTTCTTTTTGATAAGATTTATGTTATTTCAATGCTTATTTTCATGTTATTAATTTTGTACCTTTTTTCAAGGACAGCCAGATATTGTTGAACTTCGGTTAATTTGAAAGCTTTTGGGCCTGATCATAAGCAAAAAGTAGTTCATTTAAATCTTCACCATAAAATATAATTTGGTAAATATCCATTCTACAAATGTGGGTACACAGAAGCGCACACAGAGGCGTACACAGAAGCGTACACAGGGGCGTACATAGAAGCGTACACATAGGCGTACACAGAGGCGTACACAGAAGCGCACACAGAGGCGCACACAGAGGCGTACACAGAAGCGTACACAGAGGCGTACACATAGGCGTACACAGAAGCGTACACAGAGGCGTACACATAGGCGTACACAGAAGCGTACACAGAGGGGTACACATAGGTGTACACAGAAGCGTACACAGAGGCGTACACAGAAGCGTACACTGAGGCCCGGTATTTTACAGTTTTAGAGAGAAATGTTACCAAGACTACCAGAAAAATTATACCAGCAACAGAACGGAATAAGTAACAAACATTAAACTCCGAAAAGGCTAAAAGAGATTGAAGTAACACTCTTTCAATACCACAAGGGTTTTTCAAATCAAATGTACAAGGTCCGACAATTAAGTAATGAGACTAATTTAATTATGGCCAAGACAACAATGACATCTATGAAGCAAAGCATGAAATCCAAAAAGGCATCCTTCATCTGTGATCTGTTAACTTTTTATGCCCGCCCGATAAGCAGACGACAAACAAGCCGCCATTTAGTTGAACTAATCATAGGTGCATTGTTACGTAATCAGCATATAGCAAAAAGCTAACATTAAAGTTTAAAACTCGGGGAAAATGTCATTGAGATAGTTGAAGTGATGCGACAAATTTATGGTGATAATTGTTTATCTCGTGCACAGATATTCAGGTGGTATTCACGATTCAAAAGTGGTGTGGAGGCGATTATAAATACAAATATATATAGACGTTTAATGTCTGTTCATGAGGGACCCATTGCAAAAGTCAGAGAACGGATACAAAAAGATCGTTGTTTGACTGTAAGGATGATAGCAGATGAATTTGGTGTTAACCGAGGGACCATTCGTAATATTTTAGTGGAATATTTGAGAAGGGGAAAAGTTGTTTGCCGGTTTGTACAACATTCGTTGTCGGATGACCATCAACGTGTTGAGTACGCAAAAGACATTATCAAAACGTGTCGCAAAAATAAGCATTTCTGAAATATGATTCTTGCAGAGTATGAAACATAGATATTCTGTTATGATCCCACAACTAAATGCCAAAGTGCTCAGTGGAAGTCACCATCATCATCAAATGGTAAAAAATAGGCTTCAAAAGTCGAAAGTGAAGACAAAGTTGATGTGTTTCTGCGACAGCATCAGCATCATCATCGAGTGCCGTCTCCGCATCGAAGGTTGGCTACCATGGAGCGCCATTCCACTCTGTCTCTTGCTTTGATGGTGCAGATTGTCATAGATTTACTTGTCCATCTTTTGATGTTACTTGTCCATCTTAGTCTTGGTCTGCCTCTTTTACCTTGTATTTTCCCTTCCAATATTACTTTTATTAGGCTGATGTGTCTTTTAACATGCCCCAAACATTGTATTTGTCTTGTTCTTATTGTGTTTAGTAGTAAAGTTAGAATTTCTCTCCACGACTTTCTTTGGAATGTTACGTGATGAGGCTCCAATCTCTTTCACGGTGGTCTGCATTATTCGTCTTTCGTGTTCTGAATATGCCTCATATGTACCACACACTTTGCTGTCCTTGATTGACCGTTGATCATTTCTGATTCATCCGCCCCATCCACCATCTGCGACAACAAAAGAGTTATCCACAAAGAATTTATTCCAGAGGGACAGACTGTCGTTGCCAAAGTTTATTGAAGTATGTTGAAACGTCTATTGACAAGGATTCTCCGAGTCCGACCGAGTATTCAACACCTGGCAGCTTTTTCCTTCTTCATGATAATGCATTGGCTCACCGGGCGGAGGCTGTACACGAATTGTTGCCTCAAAAACCAGTGTGTATCTCAACCATCCACCCTATTTCCCGGATATGTCTCCCCGTGATTATTTTTTATTCCCATAATTAAAATTATAATAGTAAATGACACTTCTTTAACGATACTCATGACACCCAAAGGGTTGTAACCTCGACTTTAAGGGCTGTACCAACAGAAGAACTGAAGGGGTCGTCCCAGTGTTTCTTAGACCGTGCCGCTCTCTGTATTAATGCACAACCGGCTTACTTTGAATAACAAACAGGTTACGTCTTCAACTGTTTATTTTATTTTTTTACTGAATTAGTCTCATTACTAAATTATTGAGCCTTGTATTATCCACCCCTTATTTTGTGTGCGAGAGCTTGAAAACAACTAAGAAATAGGAAACAAATGCCTCGAGAAAATAATTCACATGCCATGGAATGAATGAATTAAAGACTAGTGCAAAAATAAGAGAAATGACAAAGCAACAAAAAATATCATCTATAACTAAGAGATGAAACCGGTCACGTGTTGGCCATGTGATGAGAAGAGGCAACAAGAGAGTCTCAAAACAGGCCCTCAGACCGGAACCATAGGATAAAAGAAAAAGAGGCTGATCTAGAGAAATATTAACACGAAAACTGACCCGAGAGGCAACAACAGCAGGTCGAATTGTAACAACTCACGCGGAACAAAGTCTAGGGGCGAAATACAATGTGACCCTGTGCAAGGTCTAATGCTTGATAAAAAAAGATCATCGGGCATAAAGATTCTAGAATTTCTGCCGTTTTCGGCTCAACATGACAATAAATAAATAGATAGAAGGATAGGAAGCTCTGATGAATGGGACTCTGGCACAGACAAAGTGACTGCTAAACATCTACTACAATCAAGCCTCCATATAATGAATAGAGAAGGAGGCTTTTGTGGCGAATCACCGATTTAATCACCGGTCTTCCATACAGGGACAAGCTTTTTGGAAATGTCACCAACCTTTGACCTGCCAACGCTTTCTTCGAATTTGATTGACGTCTGATAGTGTACGCTGAGGACGTTGACAAGTTCCGGTTAACTTTTTGTGTAAAAAAAAAAGAAACAACTGATAATAAGAAATAACAAAATACAGTTCCATCATCATCATCGAGTGCCATCTCCGCAACGAAAGTTGGCTACCATGGAGCGCCATTCTGCTCTGTCTCTTGCTTTGACGGTGCAGGTTGTCATAGGCTGGTTTGTCCATCTTTTGATGTTGCTCGTCCATGTTAGTTTTGGTCTGCCTCTTTTACCTTGTAGTTTCCCTTCCAGGATTACTTTTAGTAGGCTGTTGTGTCTTTTAACATGGCCCAAAAATCGCATTTGTCTTGTTTGAATAAAATACAGTTTATTTATGCAGCTAATAATTACAAACATCTATCTATATACTATCAGTACCAGGAAAAATATTAAGCAGAATCATTCTGGAAAGACTAAAAGAGGCCATAGAGAAACATTTGAGAGATGAACAAACAGGTTTTAGAAAGAACAGATCATGTGCTGATTAAATAACTACCCTACGTATAATAGTTGAACAAAGTTTAGAACTACAGTCCCCACTCTATATTGGATTCATAGATTACAAAAAGGTATTTGATAGTTTAGACAGAGGAATGCTTTGGAAGTTGCTGAGTCATTACGGAATCCCCATAAAGTTTATTAAACTGATAAAAACAATGTATGAAGAAATGAAATGTAGTGTGGTACATGAAGGATAGCTTACAGAAGCATTTGAAATAAGATAACTCAAAACAACAGAAATGGAAGTATTTGTTGAAGACCTATGCTCCATAGGGAGCTGAAATGAAGAAGAAGAAGAACGACAAACATAAAGATCATGATTATCTTTAACTATATATTCACAATTGGGAGCCGCGATAGCTCAGTGGTTAGTGAACTGGACTACAAAGGACAAGAGGTAGGGTTCGATCCCAATCGACGGCTTCCGGTTCACCCAGCCTTTAATGGGTACCGGATTTTTTTTTCTGGGAAAGTAAAGCGGCATGGGCGTAATACCGACCACATTACCCCAAAAATCATGTGCCGAGGGTCTGTAAAGTTTATGGTCACTAACACCATATTCCCTAAACGCCACTTGGCGTGACGGGGGTACTTTACTTTTTAAAATATATATATTCACAATTATACATTTTATATTTTATGTTTTTATATAGGTAGAATTGGATCGAAAGAAAAGAAAACAAAGAATGAAGTCTTAAAACAACAAACAATTAAAAGAGAACTACTAAACACAATTAGAACAAGACAAATGAGGTTTTGTGGACATGTTAAAGGACTCAACAGCCTGTTAAAAGTAATCTTAGAAGGGAAAATTCAAGGTAAAGAAGGCAGAGGCAGACCAAGACTAACGTGGTCGAGTAATATCAAAAGTTGGACAAGTCAACATATGACAACCTGCAAAGCAAGAGACAGAGTGGAATGGCGCTTCCATGCTAACCTTCGTTGCGGAGTCGGTAATCAATGAAGTAAAAGACACATTTTATATACCTGGAAAACTGCAGTTAAAAACTATACATTGTACGTATGAATATAATAGACTTAACATAATACGATGGAGTGGTAAAACCAAGAAAACCATGCAGAAACATCAAATTACAAAGTGATGATGCAGCTGGAGCACGTGATTTATATATCATCATCATCAAGTACCGGGCCTGCTGACGTAGGTGATCATGTCTCTCCACAACTTTCGATCTCGACAGTTATTTATCATTTCTGTTGTTGACCTTCTGCCAAGCCATTCTCTTAAGCTGTCTGGTATTTTTTCTCCTTGCTTCCCTCTATCTCTCCGTCTTTAAATTTTGCCAGTTTCCCAGTTGTTACAATATATTCCAGTTGTTCTCTTCTCATTACTGTTTCCCAGTTGTTACAATATATTCCAGTTGTTCTCTTCTCATTACTGTTTCCCAGTTGTTACAATATATTCCAGTTGTTCTCTTCTCATTACTGTTTCCCAGTTTTTACAATATATTCCAGTTGTTCTCTTCTCATTATATGACCAAAAAATGATGATTGTTTCTTCCTAATATTGGAAATTAGCTCTCTTTTTGCTTTGGCCTTTTTCAGAACGCTTTCATTACTCTTCTTTTATATATATATATATATATATATATATATATATATATATATATATATATATATATTTATATATATATATATATATATATATATATAGAACAGCGTATCTCTCTCAACGCATGAATGTACATAAGTGGAAGCGAAGAAGACGAGAGAAAAAAAGAGAATCATAAGCCATAACCACGATATCAACATATGTTATACCCAATTTGCATGCTTGTTTGTATTAGACTCGTTCTTGTAGCGATTTTTTTTCCCAAATCGTTGAATACAGGGTGTCCGCAAAAACACTCCTTGATTATTAGTCGTTACATAAACCAAAACTTATTAAGATATGTTTATAAATATGGTGACTGCAGTTGGGCTAATTCAAACATTTTCTTGTTATGTCCCACAAAATATGCGCAGATTTCTCAACGAGTGCATGCCAAACAGATGGATTGGTAAAATGCCAAACAGATGGATTGGTAAAATGCCAAACAGATGGATTGGTAAAATGTCAAACCGATGGATTGGTAAAATGTCAAACCGATGGATTGGTAAAGGTAAAGTTCGAGACTTTAAATGGCGTCTTAGCACGCGAGTTTTCACCCATATGTGCTCGGCCGCATATCCAAAAGTGTTCGGAGACTTTTGGATAGCGTCGCTTCAAGCATCGAAACTCACGATGCGAAGTGGCATTCCTAATTTTCCCGGTGATTGATTGACAGCTGGACAATCCTCCCACACCGAGATCACCAGATGTAACGGTGACTGATTGTTTTCCTTTGGGGTAATGTCAAGGACAGTGTATGCACCTCCACGGCCCGTAGAAAAAAAACTGGATGATCTGCAGGAACACAACAAGCAAGCTGTCAACTCTATCACGACCGATATGCTACTGTGAGTCTCTCTGGATGAACTCATATATTGTTGTCGAGAAAAGGCTAGTACGCACATTGAGAGAGTGTGTGTGCGTGCGTGCGTGTGTGTGCGTGTGTGCGTGCGTGTGTGTGTATGTGTGTGCGTGCGTGCGTGCGCGCGTGTGTGTGTGATATACCAGCTGATACCACATAAACGTTTGTTAGCTCATGCAAAAGCAATCGCCCATGTATAAGAATAATCCAAAAGGTTTTAATTCCATCATCATCATCATGTGCCAAACCGGTTGGCGTAGGCAACCATTAGTATACGTCACTCCTTTGGATGAAAGAGATGGGAGTTAAGATTGCCAAAGTCAGAAACGAGAAACTTAGTGGGCGTGTAAGTAGACTTATCAACTATCACAGAACTGGAGTCGTCAGCCGATGGACACTGCGGGACTTGCTGAGGAGGTGATCTGAGCACATATTTACATGTTCGGAGTGTAATGATGATGACCGTCATATAACTCAATAACTCAGTAATAGTAAGCAACTATGTCCTTCCACAATTCTCTATCAACAGTGCCTCGTATTATTTCTGTTGTTTGCTGTTTTTCATGCCACGACACCAAGCTATCTAGTATCTTCTTACTTTGTCGTCTCCGATCTCTCTTTCCCTGTACTTCGTTACTTGTAACGAAGTATTCCAACATTCCCACTTCTCATGATGTACCCGAAAAATGTTGAATGCTTCTTTCTTGTGTTTTTTAAGAGCTCACTTTTTGTGTCAACATTTTTTTTAATGTCCTCGTTTTTTTTTTTTTTTTTTTTTAGCTGCCTAGGTTTGATTTCATCGCTACTTTAAATCAAGGAGTGTTTTAGTACACACCCTGTACATCTTAGCATAAAAGAAAAAAACTAGAAATCATAACGAGTACCAATATATAAATGTACATAAATATTATTCGCATGCCTATTTGTGACTGTTCCTGTGCCTACTTCTCAAAAGTTAAGCACATTCTGACACTTTTATAGAGCAATCATACGAGTCAATCTTGGTGTTGATCAAACATTGCAGGATTATTAACCAGTTCTATTTGCCCAAAGATTTCTCAAGATTTGTAAACAAATTAAAAGATCTTATCGCGTGCATACACGTTTCTTACGAGCAAAGCTTGTTACCAATTGTTAATTATTCAGACATTTGATATAATAAATGTTCAAGTCGTATGTTGTCAATCATGAACAGCTCGCTGCCCTATTATTGAACAAAATGCGCCATAATCTCAGACAAGATCTCTCGCTAGTCCCGCTGAATGTTTTCCCTTTGTAAACAAAGATATTGCTTACATGTTTTTCCTTCTCATGTTAAAGGGTTTAGTTGTAAAGAAGTGGAATGTAGCAGTAAGAAATGATCATGGCGAGGAAGAATCTCCTCTAGCGTTATTGTATTGCTTATCGCAAGATGATCTAAGGAAGACTAGCAATAGCAACACAAAAATTAAATGTCGTAAAGAGCATGTGACACAATAAATCAGCAAGACAGTAACATTAAAATTATCAAGGGCATACATCTTCGCGACAGCAACATGCGGTTGTGGATCATAGATAATCTCGTAAAAACAAGGAAGAAAATGGATTTATTTGAAACAAAATGTTACAGAAACATGCTTAAAATACCTTGGATAATGAAAAAGAACTATGAAGACACATTCAAATTTCTAAAAATTAGAAAGAATTTGGTTCATAAGCACAGCTCTGCAACGGCAATTAAAATATTCTACATCAAAATACACAGAGGGCTGAAAAGAACAATAATGAAAGGGATGGTTCCAGAACGAAGAGACAGGGACATACCGATAAGAAGGTGGTTTCAAGACAAGGAAGAGACCCTCAGCATGACAATAGACGAAGTGGGGGATCTGGCTAGAGACAGATCCTGTCAGACGGGCTGCGGTGAATGCAACGTTCTGGACATGCAACCTGGCCAAAAAATGATGATTGTTTCTTCCTAATATTGGAAATTAGCTCTCTTTTTGCTTTGACCTCTTTCAGAACATTTTCATTACTCTTCTTAGCTGTCCATGGTATTCTCAACATTCTTCTGTAAGACCACATTTGTACAGACTCCAGTGATTTTCTTGTCTGTTGTCCTATTGTCCATGATTCACATCCATATATTAAGACTGACTCTACATAACATTTAAGAACTCTTTTTCTTATTTCTATTGTCAAAAATGGATTGTATAGTATCTTCCTCATTTTCTGGAAAGCTGCTTTTGCCTGAGCCATTATGCATCTCACCTCGTTTGTACATCTTCCGTCTGAGGTTAACAAAGTTCCCAAATATTTAAATTCATTTACCTGTTTTAATATCGTTTTAATAACGAGTAGCATGACAATGGAGGCGATGGCAGTGACCAAGGCATTTAAATGGTTAGAGTCACAAGACTACACCCATGCATGTATACTGAGTGATTCGATGAGCATGATTAAAAAAGTGGAGGCGGGCTCTGTACGCATGCAGTCGTTGCAGAAATCCAAAATACGTAAGGTCACCTTTGTCTATGTCCCTGGACATGCGGGAGTACGGGGAAATGAAAGAGCGGACAGGTTGGCTAGCTGCGCTGTCGTTGTAGACGGGCAACCAATGGATCGAGCGGACATCATCAATGCCCTCCGAGATGTGGGAAGAGCACATGACTTCGACAAACACAGATCCACGTCACTACTTCGGATGATGGAAATGGGAGTTAAAATGGGCACAGCCAGAAATGAGAAACTTAGTGGCCGTGTAAGAAGACTTATCAACCAACATAGAACTGGAGTCGTCAGTCACTGGACACTGCGGGAATTGCTGAGGAGGGGATCTGATCACCTATGGACGTGTTCGGAGTGCAATGATGATGACCCGCAAATAACTCAATAACTCAATATCGTTCCACTTGTCTTTATTCTTCACTGAGGTGATGTCTTTTTCTTTGTTGTTACCATTACTTCTGTCTTTTTGCTATTAAAACTGAGTCCTTTATTTTTGCTTTCTTTCACTATAATGTCCAACATTTCTTGTAACTCATTTTCACTCTTAGCGATTAATACTGTATCATCAGCATAACGTAAAGTAAAGAACCCCCGTCACGCCAAGTGGCGTATAGGGAAATATGGTGTTAGTGACCCCATATTTTACAGACCTTTAGCACATTATTTTTGGGGTAATGTGGTCGGTATTACGCCCGCTTTACTTTCCCAGAAAAAAATCCGGTACCCATTTAAGGCTGGGTGAACCCGGAAGCCGTCGGTTGGAATCGAACCCTACCCCTTGTCCTTTGTAGTCCATCCAGTTCACTAACCACTGAGCTATCGCGGCTCTTTATCATCAGCATACCTTAGATTATTTATATTATGACCTCCAATTGTTATTCCAGGCATGCCTCTTATGGATCTTAAAATAATCTCACTATAAATATTAAACAAATCTGGTGACAGCACACAACCTTGTCTAACACCCTGTTTTATTTGTTGAAACATTCCCAATTGGTTTCCTGTTCTTATGGCCGCTTTGTTATGCTTAGATCTTTGCTGTCTACGTTTATGCTTTCTAAAATTTTGATTATTTCTTGGTGCTTTACTTTGTCAAATGCTTTGGTATAATCTATGAAATATGGTATAAATTTGTTTTCATCTCTGGCTCTTTCTACTAAAGATCTTATGATATGTATGGCATTGCTCGTTTCTTTACCTTCAACAAAACCACACTGTTCATCGCTAATTTCTGGACTGATTTTGTTTCGCATTCTTCGCATGATGGACACTAATATCACATTCTAATTCTTCTTTTGTTTCTTGAGTGTCCGGTTCTTTTTCTGCATTTTCGATGACTACTCCTCTCCCCCAATCTTCAACGCCAGCTCTTAAACAAGCGTTAAGTGGACGTAGGTACGATGTATATCTTTACACTAATCTGTAATACTTGGCCCTTTCGACCCAGTACAGCCATCTTTAGCTAGCCATTTTTTTTTATAACGAGTTGCTTCCCCTCTCTATCTCCACTCTCTTGCTCAGATGGGTTGGTCCGCTATTAGAGGTATCGAGTAGAGACAAATAGGATCTATATAGTTCTTGTTTACCGGTCTTGGCACCAACAGTCAGCTATGAGTTATAAACCGATTTCAGTCCTTGCACTGACAGCCGTCAACGTCCCCGTCCAATGTTCGATCTCTTCTTCTTAGTGTTAAATGGGCGTGGATGTGTTGTGTCGCTACTCGCGATATCTGCGCCTTTCGACCCGACACATCCGTCTTTTGCATGGGTCTACTTTCTTGCTTGCTTTCACCCGATGATTAAAGGAACACATCTATTCGTCATCCGCCTTCAAGATGAGGTTTAGTAGGCGCAACGGCATTGTGTTGTGGTTTTCAATAGAACTATGATATTTGCGCCTTTCGGACCAACACATCCGATTTCAGCATGACATTTGTAAGTACGTGGTTACCTTTCCTCTCGATCCTTACTCACGTGGCCAGACTATCTAGTTAGTTTATTACTGCACGCCGAAAAGGTGGAGTAGCGTCTGGAAGGTTATGGTTCACCGATCAAACCATCAGCTATGATTCGCTAGCATCTTCATCTCTGTTGCTGTCAGGCGCCTTAGCCTCCGCCATGAGTATATTCTAATTCACATTTATTTTTCCCGGACGATGGTGCTTTTTTTGCTCACTTTTTTCGACTTTAAACTGCCAAGAGTTCTTTAACGTGCGGGAGTGCACACGGGATATCTTGTTTTTCGTCGCTTTGCAAGATGGTTAGACATCGGATCTCACTATCCATAGACCAGGGAAGGGTCAAACCACGAAAAGTTTACGGATTCGATTTTTAAAAAAATGTTAACCGTCTGCGGTGAAGATTGAATCCAGAACCTTCTCGTCCGGAGGCCGACGTTATATCTCTGGACCACCCAGTCCTCCAGTATTCGATAATGTTATGTAGTTATTGAGTTATTTGCGGGTCATCATCTTTGCACACCGAACATGTCCGTAAACGCTCAAATCCCTTCCTCAGCAAGTCCCGCAGTGTCCAGCGACTGACGACTCCAGTTCTGTGTTGGTTGATAAGTCTTCGTATACGCCCACTAAGTTTCTCGTTTCTAGTTGTGCCCATCTTAACACCCATCTCTTTCATCCGAAGGAGTGACGTGGACTCATTGTTGTCGAAGTCCTGTGCCCTTCCTGCATATCGGACTGCATCGATGACGTCCGCTAGATCCATTAGTTGACCGTCTTCAGCACCATCACGGCTTGCCAATCTGTCCGCTCTTTCATTTCGATAATGTGTTTTAAAATAATACTCACTTCTATCTCGGTGACAGAAAATCCACAGATGCCCCACCATAAAGAAAAAGCTATTGAATATGGCAATGGGCCCAACCGGAACAGTCTACCGGTTGCTGAATTATCAACTCACCATAAACAACTTATTTAATTCTACAACAGTGCATCAGGAAGCAGCTTGAAAAATCATATAAGAATTGAGCTGCTGAGAAAAAAGCTGGGAATACTTCCGGCCACATAAAGAAACAACTAATTAAAAGGTTTGGCCAGTGAAAAGACATTATCATCATGTTGCATGTCCTCTGCAGAACGTTGCATTCACCAGAACCCGTCTGAAAGAATATCTGTCTCTAGTCATATCACCCACTTCTTCTGTTGTCATGTTCTAGGTATCATTGATATCTTGAAACTACCTTATTCTTGGTCTGCCCCTAATGCGTCGCCCAGGAATCATGCCTTCCATTATTGTTCTAACCAGCCCCCTTTGACGCGGCCATATTTTAATTTCCTCTGCAGGTTAGTGTTTATAATCCAGTTATTTTTAATTTACAGTGCTTTTAATGTCTTCATTGGACTTTTTCATCCAATGTATCTTAAGGATTTTACCTTAGCATTTTGTTTCGAATGAATCGATTTTCTTCCTTGCTGTTTACAAGATTGTCCATGATTCACAAGCATATGCAGCTATCGGGAAGATACATGTTCTCAGTACTTTTAATTGTACTGCCTTGCTAGTATTGTGCCATTGTGTTCAAGATAAAACATCAAGGCCAAAATACGATACAATGAGCTTTCAATAAACGAGAACAACCAGAAAGATGGATTGGTGGATTAGAGACGGCCAAGACGCTCATCCAGCAATTGAGTTGAGTGTTGACTGCTTGCGTCAGGATCACCGAAAACATAGCTGACCAAGACCCTGCTCAACCTCCCAGCGGTGCTCCTGCAGACAGACTATCCAGTCTGATCAAGCGAGTGGGGATCGAAGAGGGAAGGCAACCTGGTATTCAAAAATGCCGTGCTAAAGTCGAATGTTTTGGGTCGAAAGACACAAATAAACCACAGTCCAGAGCATCTACGCCCACTTAACGTCCCTCTAAATACGGATGATGAAGAAGGTTATCAAATTCGTTTAGCAGTCATCGGGTGAACACTCGAAAGAGAAACGCTAGGAAACATAACAGCAAAAGAGGCCAACAAAGCAAAAGACCGCAAACTAAATCTCTCTCTCGACGCTGAAAGGCAAATGAGGGAAAGAAGAAGACAAAGCATCTGTTTAGTTAGAAATTCTCAGTTTTACGTTAATCAGCGACATAGAAATGACATATGCTCTCTAGTTCTTGTCAAGTTTTACGTTAATCAGCGACATAGAAATGACATATGCTCTCTAGTTCTTGTCAAGTTTTACGTTAATCAGCGACATAGAAATGACATATGCCCTCTAGTTCTTGTCAAGTTTTACGTTAATCAGCGACATAGAAATGACATATGCTCTCTAGTTCTTGTCAAGTTTTACGTTAATCAGCGATATAGAAATGACATATGTTCTCTAGTTCTTGTCAAGTTTTACGTTAATCAGCGATATAGAAATGGCATATGCTCTCTAGTTCTTGTCAAGTTTTACGTTAATCAGCGACATAGAAATGACATATGCTCTCTAGTTCCTGTCAAGTTTTACGTTAATCAGCGATATAGAAATGACATATGCTCTATAGTTCTTGTCAAGTTTTACGTTAATCAGCGATATAGAAATGACATATGTTCTCTAGTTCCTGTCAAGTTTTACGTTAATCAGCGATATAGAAATGACATATGCTCTCTAGTTCCTGTCAAGTTTTACGTTAATCAGCGATATAGAAATGACATATGCTCTCTAGTTCTTGTCAAGTTTTACGTTAATCAGCGATATAGAAATGGCATATGCTCTCTAGTTCTTGTCAAGTTTTACGTTAATCAGCGATATAGAAATGACATATGCCCTCTAGTTCTTGTCAAGTTTTACGTTAATCAGCGATATAGAAATGACATATGTTCTCTAGTTCCTGTCAAGTTTTACGTTAATCAGCGACATAGAAATGACATATGTTCTCTAGTTCTTGTCAGGTTTTACGTTAATCAGCGATATAGAAATGACATATGTTCTCTAGTTCTTGTCAAGTTTTACGTTAATCAGCGATATAGAAATGACATATGTTCTCTAGTTCCTGTCAAGTTTTACGTTAATCAGCGACATAGAAATGACATATGTTCTCTAGTTCTTGTCAGGTTTTACGTTAATCAGCGATATAGAAATGACATATGTTCTCTAGTTCTTGTCAAGTTTTACGTTAATCAGCGATATAGAAATGACATATGTTCTCTAGTTCCTGTCAAGTTTTACGTTAATCAGCGACATAGAAATGACATATGTTCTCTAGTTCCTGTCAAGTTTTACGTTAATCAGCGATATAGAAATGACATATGTTCTCTAGTTCCTGTCAAGTTTTACGTTAATCAGCGATATAGAAATGACATATGTTCTCTAGTTCCTGTCAAGTTTTACGTTAATCAGCGACATAGAAATGACATATGCTCTCTAGTTCTTGTCAAGTTTTACGTTAATCAGCGACATAGAAATGACATATGTTCTCTAGTTCCTGTCAAGTTTTACGTTAATCAGCGATATAGAAATGACATATGTTCTCTAGTTCCTGTCAAGTTTTACGTTAATCAGCGACATAGAAATGACATATGTTCTCTAGTTCCTGTCAAGTTTTACGTTAATCAGCGATATAGAAATGACATATGTTCTCTAGTTCCTGTCAAGTTTTACGTTAATCAGCGACATAGAAATGACATATCTTCTCTAGTTCCTGTCAAGTTTTACGTTAATCAGCGATATAGAAATGACATATGTTCTCTAGTTCCTGTCAAGTTTTACGTTAATCAGCGATATAGAAATGACATATGTTCTCTAGTTCCTGTCAAGTTTTACGTTAATCAGCGACATAGAAATGACATATGCTCTCTAGTTCTTGTCAAGTTTTACGTTAATCAGCGACATAGAAATGACATATGTTCTCTAGTTCCTGTCAAGTTTTACGTTAATCAGCGATATAGAAATGACATATGTTCTCTAGTTCCTGTCAAGTTTTACGTTAATCAGCGACATAGAAATGACATATGTTCTCTAGTTCCTGTCAAGTTTTACGTTAATCAGCGATATAGAAATGACATATGTTCTCTAGTTCCTGTCAAGTTTTACGTTAATCAGCGATATAGAAATGACATATGTTCTCTAGTTCCTGTCAAGTTTTACGTTAATCAGCGACATAGAAATGACATATGCTCTCTAGTTCTTGTCAAGTTTTACGTTAATCAGCGACATAGAAATGACATATGTTCTCTAGTTCCTGTCAAGTTTTACGTTAATCAGCGATATAGAAATGACATATGCTCTCTAGTTCCTGTCAAGTTTTACGTTAATCAGCGATATAGAAATGACATATGTTCTCTAGTTCCTGTCAAGTTTTACGTTAATCAGCGATATAGAAATGACATATGCTCTCTAGTTCTTGTCAAGTTTTACGTTAATCAGCGACATAGAAATGACATATGTTCTCTAGTTCCTGTCAAGTTTTACGTTAATCAGCGATATAGAAATGAAATATGCTCTCTAGTTCCTGTCAAGTTTTACGTTAATCAGCGATATAGAAATGACATATGTTCTCTAGTTCCTGTCAAGTTTTACGTTAATCAGCGATATAGAAATGACATATGCTCTCTAGTTCCTGTCAAGTTTTACGTTAATCAGCGACATAGAAATGGCATATGCTCTCTAGTTCTTGTCAAGTTTTACGTTAATCAGCGATATAGAAATGACATATGTTCTCTAGTTCCTGTCAAGTTTTACGTTAATCAGCGATATAGAAATGGCATATGCTCTCTAGTTCTTGTCAAGTTTTACGTTAATCAGCGATATAGAAATGACATATGCTCTATAGTTCTTATCAAGTTTTACGTTAATCAGCGATATAGAAATGACATATGCTCTATAGTTCTTGTCAAGTTTTACGTTAATCAGCGATATAGAAATGACATATGCTCTATAGTTCTTGTCAAGTTTTACGTTAATCAACGACATAGAAATGACATATGCTCTCTAGTTCCTGTCAAGTTTTACGTTAATCAGCGATATAGAAATGACATATGCTCTCTAGTTCTTGTCAAGTTTTACGTTAATCAACGACATAGAAATGACATATGCTCTCTAGTTCCTGTCAAGTTTTACGTTAATCAGCGATATAGAAATGACATATGCTCTCTAGTTCCTGTCAAGTTTTATGTTAATCAGCGATATAGAAATGGCATATGCTCTCTATTTCTTGTCAAGTTTTACGTTAATCAGCGATATAGAAATGACATATGCCCTCTAGTTCTTGTCAAGTTTTACGTTAATCAACGATATAGAAATGACATATGCTCTATAGTTCTTGTCAAGTTTTACGTTAATCAGCGACATAGAAATGACATATGTCCTCTAGTTCTTGTCAAGTTTTATGTTAATCAGCGATATAGAAATGACATATGCTCTCTAGTTCTTGTCAAGTTTTACGTTAATCAGCGATATAGAAATGGCATATGCTCTCTAGTTCTTGTCAAGTTTTACGTTAATCAGCGATATAGAAATGACATATGCTCTCTAGTTCTTGTCAAGTTTTACGTTAATCAACGATATAGAAATGGCATATGCTCTCTAGTTCTTGTCAAGTTTTACGTTAATCAACGATATAGAAATGGCATATGCTCTCTAGTTCCTGTCAAGTTTTATGTTAATCAGCGATATAGAAATGACATATGCCCTCTAGTTCTTGTCAAGTTTTACGTTAATCAGCGATATAGAAATGGCATATGCTCTCTAGTTCTTGTCAAGTTTTACGTTAATCAGCGATATAGAAATGGCATATGCTCTCTAGTTCTTGTCAAGTTTTACGTTAATCAGCGATATAGAAATGGCATATGCTCTCTAGTTCTTGTCAAGTTTTACGTTAATCAACGATATAGAAATGACATATGCTCTATAGTTCTTGTCAAGTTTTACGTTAATCGGCGACATAGAAATGACATATGCTCTCTAGTTCCTGTCAAGTTTTACGTTAATCAGCGACATAGAAATGACATATGCCCTCTAGTTCTTGTCAAGTTTTATGTTAATCAGCGATATAGAAATGGCATATGCTCTCTAGTTCTTGTCAAGTTTTACGTTAATCAACGATATAGAAATGACATATGCTCTCTAGTTCTTGTCAAGTTTTACGTTAATCAGCGATATAGAAATGGCATATGCTCTCTAGTTCTTGTCAAGTTTTACGTTAATCAGCGATATAGAAATGGCATATGCTCTCTAGTTCTTGTCAAGTTTTACGTTAATCAACGATATAGAAATGACATATGCTCTATAGTTCTTGTCAAGTTTTACATTAATCGGCGACATAGAAATGACATATGCTCTCTAGTTCCTGTCAAGTTTTACGTTAATCAGCGACATAGAAATGACATATGCCCTCTAGTTCTTGTCAAGTTTTATGTTAATCAGCGATATAGAAATGACATATGCTCTCTAGTTCTTGTCAAGTTTTACGTTAATCAGCGATATAGAAATGGCATATGCTCTCTAGTTCTTGTCAAGTTTTACGTTAATCAGCGATATAGAAATGACATATGCTCTCTAGTTCCTGTCAAGTTTTACGTTAATCAGCGATATAGAAATGACATATGCTCTCTAGTTCTTGTCAAGTTTTACGTTAATCGGCGATATAGAAATGACATATGCTCTCTAGTTCCTGTCAAGTTTTACGTTAATCAGCGATATAGAAATGACATATGCTCTCTAGTTCTTGTCAAGTTTTACGTTAATCAGCGATATAGAAATGACATATGCTCTCTAGTTCTTGTCAAGTTTTACGTTAATCAGCGATATAGAAATGACATATGCTCTCTAGTTCTTGTCAGGTTTTACGTTAATCAGCGATATAGAAATGACATATGCTCTCTATTTCTTGTCAAGTTTTACGTTAATCAGCGATATAGAAATGTCATATGCTCTCTAGTTCTTGTCAAGTTTTACGTTAATCAGCGATATAGAAATGACATATGTTCTCTAGTTCCTGTCAAGTTTTACGTTAATCAGCGATATAGAAATGACATATGCTCTCTAGTTCCTGTCAAGTTTTACGTTAATCAGCGATATAGAAATGACATATGCTCTCTAGTTCTTGTCAAGTTTTACGTTAATCAGCGATATATCTTAAATATCATTAAGCAGGATATACATATAGAAATTTGTTTTTTTAAGAGTGTATAATAACAGTTTGTGTGTGAAAACAACAAAAGTGTAGAGAAACAACACGATTAGAAAACGGGTAACAGATAACAGTGATCATAGTGCACAGGCAAGCACTGGTAACATAAACAACAGCCCTTACTCTGCGACAGAACTAGCACAGCGGCAGATGACAATGTAACATACACACAACAGTGCTCAGAGCCAAAAAAAATGGAGAAACAATAAAAGAACTAACAATGACTCAAAGAGCTATAAACAAACGCTACGAAAATGCCAGATGAAGAGGAAGACCGAGAAAGAGATGGATAAAGGGAATACTAGAGTCACTAGGAGGGATAACAACAGAAAGAAGAGGCCAACAGAAGAGCAAAGAATCGCATATTTGTATCTCCCCTCGACGCCAACGGCAATAGAGGAAGGATAGATGAAGAGGAAGAAGAGCGATATAGAAATAACATATGCTCTCTAGTTCTTGTCAAGTTTTACGTTAATCTGCGATATAGAAATGACATATGCTCTGTAGTCTGTAGTTCTTGTCAAAATTCTAAACCATCACAATTATACAAATGAAACGAAATAAAACATGAAAATGTTGTTGTGTCACAAATCTTATCAAAGCGAACAACTTTTAGGTATACAATGCACGGCTGGTTGTTTTAGGCTCAAAATGGCATTTTAGCACCAATTCTAGAACTCTAGCATAATTTTTAAAAAAATAATTTTTCTGAAATGTCTGGATTTGAAGATAACTTGAATCCACTACGTTCTAATCATTCTTAAAACTGATATTTAACGGGAGTGGTTCTAGTTTGTGACACAGCACACACAAGTGAATGTTCGAATGTGCTAGTGAGAGGTCAGAACTTGTATGTTTTGGGGAAGAAACATACCAAAAGTGAATTCGATTGACACTTTATCGTGTGGAGTATTCAATTTCCACAAAAGTTGTTATTAAAATTGGAAATATCATCATCACCATCATCAAGTACCGGGCCTGCTGGCGTAGGTGATAATGTCTCTCCACAACTTTCGATCTGGACAATTATTTATCAGTTCTGTTGTTGACCTTCTGCCAAGCCATTCTCTTAAGCTGTCTGGTATTTTTTCTCTTTGCTTTCCTCTATCTCTTCGTCCCTCAATTTGTCCAGATATTTCTTTTAAAATATAGATTAATTTAATCAACTTGAAAGTGCTTCGATGTTTGAAGGATCATATACACTTTATATTTATGAAACGGACAAATAAATAAGATAACTAAGGTATCGGCATCAAACAGCTGTGAAGGAAAGCAAATACTGTCAAATTCATTTCAATAGAATTAAAACGCCATATTGAAACTAAATTAAGCAGCCGTGAATTACATAACAACGACAGAGGTCATGCAGAAGTGATGATTGTGTTACACCCCACCCCGTTGATGAATATGTGAACCATTAACCCAAATAAGTTGTAAGGTCACGGTGATAAATAATCGGGATGAGGAGAGTGGTCGACTCCTGCACATGCACTATTTAAAGAAACCAGAGTAGCAGGCAACGCTTAATCCTTCTATAAGTCAGTTTAAAAAAAAAAATGCTTCAGTTATCTGTTCATATAAATAATGAACACAAGCAAATAATCTGTTACTAACTTGAACATCTGCTAAACTGTCATATTATTTGTCATATCTGCTATTTAACCTTTCATTGAGATCTTTTCAATGGAAGTTACGTACAATGAACAGCTGACTAATTCTAAGGTGACATTATATGCATTGACGGGTGTGTACTGCCAGATATTCGAAGTCGGCTTTGGGTTTCTCATCTAATGTCAGGGGCACACTCATGGATGAGCAGGGTGGAGCGTATTTTCATCTGTAACAACCTATATTATAAGAGTTTAAAACTTAAATAAATTCATCTTCTTTCCTTCTTCTTTTGCCTTTCAGCGTCGAAGTTTGCGGTTATTTCAATTGTTGTTTGCTTTATATAGTGTTGTTTCCTTGTGTTTCCAATATTCAGTCAATCCATCTTTTTCGTGATTGACCCTTGGGTCTGGTGTTCTCGTGACATTTGTGGCACGTTGTGTATATTTTGGTATTTCAGTATTCTTACGTAGTCAAACTATTTTATTTGTTGTTTCTTTGTGTTTTACATAAGACAATAAAGATATAATCAATAGATGGCAGGAAAATATACAGTGTGTTTATAAAGTCGCTGTGCAATGACTTGAAAAATATTGTTGAAATTACGCCACCAATTGATGAAATTGTGTCCACAATTTCGTCTGTAGCATAGCACAAGCCGTTGTTATATTCACGGTTTCATTGACGAAAGGAAATGGTTTTAAACTTTGAAAACAGGGTATTTTTGGTTGAACATGTCTTCCGTAATGGTGGCAAATATACTGAATAAATAATTCGACAACTTGTGCTGAAATTTTCAGACTCAAAAGTCCTCCACCACAGTGCGGTTAGGAATTTGATGGACAAGTTTCGTGCTACGGGTAGTCTGGTAGATGCATACCGACCTGCAAGGCCTTCAACTTCAGAAGAAACGGTACTTGTTATCCAGACCAGAATTACAATGAGCCCTAATAAATCTTTAAGGCGGTTGTCTCAACAGGTAAATTTACCAATGAGTACCGTCCACAAGGTTCTAAAGTGTAAGCTGCACTTTCGTCCTTACAGATTAACTGAATCATCTCAACTCCATGACAGAGATTGTCAATCCAGATTGAACTATTGCATGTGGTTTCAGAACCTTATTTCTGAACAAGGGAATGAAGTCCTTTACGTAACCTTCTTCACTGATGAGGCATGGTTTCACCTCTCCGGTTACGTCAATAGTCAGAACAACTGTATGTGGAGCAGTAAAAACCCCAATGAATTACATCAAGTGCCGCTTCACGATCAGAAAGTCGGAGTGTGGTGCGCCATAAGTCGTATACGGATAATTAGACCAATATTTATTCAGTGCAACATTCAATGCAGAACGTTACCTACCTTAATCCTGGAACCATTCATAGACCACCTTAGAGAGCGGGAAAGAAGCCTGGTTTCTGCAGGATGGAGCAAGAGCACACACAGCCGCAGCATCACTTATTTAGAAAGCTTATTTTGCAAATCGCAGGATGAGGCAAGAGCACACACAGCCGCAGCATCACTTATTTAGAAAGCTTATTTTGCAAATCGCAGGATGAGGCAAGAGCACACACAGCCGCAGCATCACTTATTGAGAAAGCTTATTTTGCAAATCGCAGGATGAGGCAAGAGCACACACAGCCGCAGCATCACTTGTTTAGAAAGCTTATTTTGCAAATCGCAGGATGAGGCAAGAGCACACACAGCCGCAGCATCACTTATTTAGAAAGCTTATTTTGCAAATCGCAGGATGAGGCAAGAGCACACACAGCCGCAGCATCACTTATTGAGAAAGCTTATTTTGCAAATCGCAGGATGAGGCAAGAGCACACACAGCCGCAGCATCACTTGTTTAGAAAGCTTATTTTGCAAATCGCAGGATGGGGCAAGAGCACACACAGCCGCAGCATCACTTATTTAGAAAGATTATTTTGCAAATCGCAGGATGGGGCAAGAGCACACACAGCCGCAGCATCCCCTATTGAGAAAGCTTATTTTGCAAATCGCAGGATGGGGCAAGAGCACACACAGCCGCAGCATCCCTTATTGAGAAAGCTTATTTTGCAAATCGCATTATTTCACATGGAATCTAGCCTGCTCGTTCACCAGACCTGACTCCGCCTATTATCTGTGGGGTGCGCTGAAAGGAAAAGTTGATCTTAATAATCCACAAACAGTTAATGACCTGAAGGCAGAAATCGTCACACAAATACAACAAATATAACCAGTCATTATCCAGAAGATTTTCGAAAATTGTGAAGAGACGATTCAACAAAAGTCCTGAGGCCCGTGGTGGACATTTTGAACACGTGCTGTACATACAACTTCATCGTGTTAACAGCCACTTTACCCAACACAAACAAGCCAAGAGCAGTAGTGTCTAGATGAGTCATACAAATTTATGTTACAACTTCCCGCAATTTCACAAATATTGTCACTGCACAGCGACTTTATAAACACCCGGTATGACATGATTATTCTATGAAGAAAGGGACAATTTTTACTGTAAAATTTAAATGTAATCTATACTGGGAGCAAACAGCAATAAAAGAATATAACAAAGAGGACTCTACACCCATTGATATAAAAAGAGAGTGAGATAGGGATGCATCTTATCATCAAGCTTGTTCAATCTATACACTGAGCAACTCTTTAAAAACATCCCAGAGATGCCAGGCCAAAACATTAATGGAAAGATAATCAATAACTTTAGATATGCCGATGAAACTGTATTCATCATCGTCAAGTACCGGGCCTGCTGGCGTAGGTGATCATGTCTCTCCACAACTCTCGATCTCGACATTTATTGATCATTTCTGTTGTTGACCTTCTGTCAAGCCATTCTCTTAAGCTGTCTGGTATTTTTTTTTCTCATTGCTTCCCTCTATCTCTTCGTCCCTCAATTGTTCCAATATATTCCAGTTGTTCTCTTCTCGTTACATGGCCAAAAAATGATGATAGTTTCTTCTTAATATTGGAAATTAGCTCTCTTTTTTTGCTTTGACCTCTTTCGGAACATTTTCATTACTCTTCTTAGCTGTCCATGGTATTCTCAACATTCTTCTGTAAAGCCACATTTCTACAGCCTCCAGTGATACTGTATTACTAACAGAAAATCCTACAGATCTACAATTCATTCATTGAGTGCCATCTTCGCATTGAAAGCTGGCTACCATGGAGCGCCATTCCGTTCTGTCTCTTGCTTTGATAGTGCAGGTTGTCATAGGCTGACTTGTCATCTTTTGATTTTAATCTTGGTCTGCCTCTTTTACCTTGTATTTTCCTCTCCAAGATTACTTTTAGTAAGCTGCTGTCTTTTAACACGCCCCCAAAAATCTCATTTGTCTTGTTTGAATGATGTTTAGTAATTCTTTTTTAATTTTTAATTCTTTTAAAATTTCGTTTGTTTTCTTTTCACTCCACCCAATTTTTCTATAAATCCACATTTCAAATACTTAAATTTTCTGTTTTGTTTTCTTGTCTAATCTTCATGTTTCTGCTCCATACAGGAATGTTAAGAAGATATAACATTTTACTATTCTTAGTTTTAGTCCTGGTGTTATCTGTTTTGATGTTAGTATATTTTTCATGGCATTCAAATTACTTTTTGCCATACCTATTCTCTTCTTTATTTCAGTTGCACATTTTCCATCACTTGTTATATATAGTATGTCTAAGGTAGTTGTAGCAACAGGTATGGTACTTGATGACAAATTGTAGCTCTGAACTGTCTCCAAGACAGTTCCTTAAACTTTGATCTCAGCTTGTAGGTTTTGAGTATTATCTTTGTTTATGATCATAGTTTTAGTCTTTTTGATATTCATATGTTATGCTTGTCCTGTTTATTTCATTAAGTAATTGTTGTACAACATTTCAGTGGGAATATTTTTTTTTTAATAAAGGAAAGAATGAATCCGTAGTCTCTGGGTCTGATGTCAAGCCCTCTCGGATAGCAACAATACACAAGAGGTCCCGCGTGCACTACCGCACATTAAAGAACCTTTAGCAGTTAACATAGAACAAACATGGCATAACTTTTACCACTTTGAACAATTGTCAGCAAAAATCTACCCATTGTGAAACCCAGGCCGCCCCTCTCGTGCATGTGGACTAGGATTTTCTCGAGGGGAATACTGGTGCACCTATGTAATCGTCAGGTGTGCAGCGATGATGATCCTAACAACAAACAAACAGATATCAAATATACAAGACAGCAAGAGCATGGCACCCCAGGATCTGAACCGTGGAGAGTTGTTGAAGAGACATGATCACCTGCACCAGCAGACATGGTACTTGATGATGATGATACTTCACATAACAAACATATCATCATCATCATCATCATCGAGTGCCTTCTTCGCAACGAAGGTTGGCTACCATGGATCGCCATTCTACTCTGTTTCTTGCTTTGATGGTGCAGGCTGTCATAGATTGACTTGTCCATCTTTTGATGTTACTCGTCCATGTTAGTCTGGTCTGCCTCTGCCTCTTTTACCTTACACAAACATATAAAGTAAACAAATGCCAGAAATATGTACAATAAGTTTTATTAAATTGTTGAAAATTATTGTACACAGAGGCAATTGTGCCAAATTATAATGTTATGATTTGGCTATGGCTGTTATGGCCTTAGAATCAATGAGACATTCACAATACACATAATGACCACAAACATAATCAAATAAGTCATGTACAGTTGTGTGATTATAAACCAACATAAAGGACTCAAAATTGACATAAACCATCTTATCATAACAATAATATGAATACACTGTATACAGATGACATGATATTTACAGAATATACAGCACTGGTTTAAACAACAATAGTAATAATAAACAAATTCACAAAGCAATATGCCTTATATGTATATGTTGAAGGAGGATAACTTAAATATGTTAAAAAGGAAATGAGCTTTAAAAGGACAACAAATACATTAAAAATATATTTAAAAGACTCCAGTAACATTCCTGAATATATTTATATATATATATAAATATCTTTATAAACATAAATTAAAATATGCAGTTTAAAAAAAAAACTGAGAAAGATACGAAACAAACGTCTGACAAAATGTGGTAGTAAATATAGTGAGCACTGCACTGGTCACAGCATTAGCAAAATAACAGTGTAACAGTTCAGCAACGTTCAGCTGTAATAAATAATAACATATGAGACATGTTAACATACAAAAAAAACATGTATCAGAAAGAATAAAGATACAAAACTTAGCCAGAGATGACAAGAATATTCACAAATCTTTGCTTTTTTTTTTTTTTTTTAAATTCCACGTAGGTTGCCTTGTAAGTTATAGCTGCTCGCGATCTTAGCACCTCAAAGGTAAATGCTTAATAAAAAAAAAAAAATTAAATTAAAAAAACAAATAAATGAGAGGAACTAAATACTACAAGATGCAGAATCTAAAAGATAAAAATTATTCATCTGCTGCAGGTCAGAAAGTCTTCATTTATCAAACTTGATGACCAGATTAAATAAATTAAAAAAAAAAAGCAATTATAATCAATTTATTACATTTTCTGTCTCCATAGCTGCTTCTTCTTCGCATTCACCCATTTACCTGGCCATGGATGCGTTGTGTCACTAGTTTACGGCAAAGCCAGGATATCTACACCTTTGATATGGGTAAAAGTACATTTCAACAATTTTGCTCTACTCTCTTAGATTTCCAACAGCCAATGGTTCTTTAACATGTGCACAGTGCGCATGGGACCTCCTGTTATTCATCATTATCTCAGTGGGCTAGACATCAGATCTCACTACCCAGAGACTGGTGGGAACCATGAAGAAACCACAGATTCAAAGAAAAATATCCCCCCCCCCCCCCTCCACAACTGAAGGCGAGATTCAAACTTGAAACTCTTTAGTCCAGATGCCAATCGTACTTATAGATCGCCCAGTCCTCCTCTACAGCTGCTTATTTTAATCTAAAACTGGTATTTTAACTTTTATTCTAGAAATATTGTAGCATTTATAAAAGATGATAGTTCGAGCTTACAGCATTCGGCTCATTCTTAAAATGTCTACTTTATGGGAATGGTCCCAGTCTGTGACACAACGCAATAGTGTGAATTTTTGAGTTGAATTCAATTGTGAGTTTGATATATTTTAGTAGCATAATACTCTGTAGATTAAATGTTCCAAAGAATGACAAATTTGACACTTGGTGCGAAAGTATTCAACTATTCACTGCAAATATTTGTACAAATTGGCACCAGTGTATCTTTCCCTAGCCAAACTGAATATACCACTGAAGATCATATAAACATTATATTTCTGGAATAAGCAAGCGAGCAAGGCAACTTAATATCAATGATGAACAGACAGACAACTCTGAAGATCTCTCTCAAATAGCAAAATGTATTACTTCTCACATTTAAAACAATAGAGAAGAGACATGTAAATCCAAGCTCTATATTGTTACAAAATGTGGCATCAGCGAATAAAGGATACATACATGTATGTAAAACAAGCTTATAAATCTTTCTTAATAATTACACTTCCAAGGACGTTAAAATCAAAGGCAAATCTTTAGTCAAAATATACATGAAACCACATTAAACGCAGTGAATGCAATATTTCAAAAATGTATATTTAATGTAAATATTTTAAACATGAGCTAAAATGAACCAACTCTCTAATTTATCTGGTAAGTCATTAATTATCTTGAAAACAAGTTCATTATTGTATGAGTGAAATGTCTTCCATAAAGGCCAACTTAATGAACAGCTGAAACAAGGCACTGTCCTTGAACCCTAAACTGACTGAGGTATAATAAATTATGTGCTGCAGAAAAATAATGTCAGAATAAAGAACCAAATTGAAAATAAATTTTATTATAGCTTTGTATATGAATCTGGCACAAATGATGTCAACACAGAATGAAATTTCCTTCCATGAATGGACAATGATATAAATCAAGAATTAGCCACTATTCAAACAAGTTTATGTTGGCTAAATTTATTTTAATTTTTCAGTAATATAAAATTGCTTTATACTTTCCCCAGCTACTAAATTCAGTCTATATGATAGTGAAATTTGACTTTCAATCTAAGTAAAACAGGTATTATCTTATATATGTATCCTATTGAAGACTGCAATTTTCTATTCTATCAAGCAAGAATGATCATAGTTAGCCCATGCTGCTGAAAGATGTCTGCAGTTTTGATTATCCACACAGCAGTTAAGTTTATTTCTGTGTGTTACCGGGGCCTCATTATAACAGAAGTAAAGAATAGTGACACTGTGACCTTCCAGGCATGTTGTAAGACGCGACTAAGGAGATTGATTGATGGCTTAACAAGCTGTCATTGTAAAAAGTATTGTTATGGAAACAGAGTCATAGATTCAGTCAGTGATCTCTGTAGTATGTGCCATTTTGGCACGCAAGGTTTCTGTTTTTGAGATTGTGGTTCTGCCCTATGTGCCGTCTTCGGCTCGAAAGGACAATAGATAGATAGTTAAGTTTCCTTTGTTCCTATAGGTCAGAACTGTTGGCTGCTGTAGGATAGTAGAAGGGGAGGCTCTATTTCCGCTGGATGACCAAAACATGTGATGTTTTTCTATGTGTTTGATGATGCAGGATGTAGCTCCATCAATTTCCTGACACCATTTTTCATTTCATCACCTTAACATTTGCTTCTCTGGCATCTCATCTCAGATGTGCTCTTCTTCGGCAATAAATACAGTAATCATGTTTGACATTAACAACAGAGAGATGACTAACATTATCCAATTGAAACCATTTTGATATGCGATGTTTATGTGATGAGTATGTCACTGTACATGCATCCTAACATCTTAGTTCAATTTCTCTAAAAAGTATTCCACTCTGTTACTTTCTTAAACATGGTACCACTGATACTAGAGTGAAGTATTTATCTTCAAAATTTGTCTCGTGTGCACTTTCTTTACAAGTTGTGTCTTTCAGAATCGAAATCGAGTGCATGTATGTGGTTTTCAGTTGACCAATTTTCATAATCAACATCATATACAAAAAGTAATGCATTCAGCGATCATGTTCAGTAACTGAGTCCTGCAACTATTCTATTTCCTCGGTTTATTACATCTTTTTGGATTCATCTATACATTTAACGGAGTCGTGGCAAACAACACTTTCTCACTCTGGTTGATAACTTGAGTGCACCAACTAGTCCATGCTTTGTTGTCCATCTGACTCAGTGGTTCCCAGACTGTTGACAGCCGCAGCTCTCTTTCCCAGCTGATCATATACCGGTAGTGACATATGATATATATATATATATATATATATATATATATATATATAAACACAATCCTGTAGAAACTCATTAATGTACTAAAACATATTAAGCCTATGTGGATGTTATCATTTTAAGGTTATGGAAGGCCCCTGTATCAGTTCAAACGAATTAAAATCCATAATTGCTCAACTGCCAGTGCTGCCAGTGGAATCATCCAAATTACTATCTCATCTCCCAAACATTTCTAATCATAAAATATCATTTTATGATTCTTAACCATGAAGCAGGCGCACGGCAATATCCCCGGCACAGGACCTTTGCCAAAGTTTGGTGTTTCCTCTAGGAGTACACTCTTGGAATCAATGATCTGATTTAGAGTTGATTAAAAGGTACAAAAATAAGTTGCATCTTGCCAGTGTTATATCTAATGCATTACACATTATTTTATAGTATATTTTAAACCTTAAAACCTTGTAGACTTATTACTCAATAACCGTTTAAGATCTTGAAATCACAAGAGTACAATAATAGCAACAATACTGAACACCTTTCATTGACGATGATCAAAGTCCTTGAACAAGGAGAGAGGGAGACCTTATATTCAGGTTTACTTAAATATTAGGACAAGTCTGCAGTTGCTATGTTAGGTCTGGCAGCACTATCTTACCAAAAATTGCACCAGTATTTTCACACATTACTGTGGGGTGATCAAGAATAGAGCATGCATGAGCTGAAAGCAGCCAGTGACTCATAACTGATATTAAGGTGATGACTTGGGTCATTGCAGGATAAGTAAACTATTACTGATAAAGATCCCATTTCATATCCTAGTGTTTTCCTCCTGGAAGAAAGACTAAGTAGCATTGCCAAGCAAGTAGGGATCAAGAATTAAGACAAACCTGATACTATTTGGATGTGTTGCACTGAAAAATTTATCTATCACAGCTTGCAGCTAACCACAACAATGCAGCTACTTAAATAATTTTACTTCAGTATATCATTTTCCTAATTCTTTACGAGAAAAGACAGGTCAAACTGTGGGTATCGGATGTACATTAAATTAACTGTGACTCTTATCTTGTCTTCGTGATCAAATTAAAACCACACATGATATCTTATCTATAAGAGCTTCGCTAAAATGGGTCAACATTTTAATTCATGCTGTATGCTGCTAACCATTCACAATGGGAAACTTATTGCTTTAGAAAATAACTGGCACAAGATGTCATCATGGGTGCAAACAAGCAAGTAATATACTAATTTAGAATGTACAGAACCATCATCACTAAAATAAATGACAAAGAAGCAAAGCCAAAGACTAGAAATAATAACCAATGTTCACACTTACTATCAAACCAATATTCTGATGGTGTAAAAGTGCTACCTAATGGGGAAGATCACGGTTGTTTTATTGTTTTTTTTATGTGAGAACTTTTGTTAATTGCTTTGACTACTCATTTAAACCTTCATTTTACATTTAGACCCTTTTAAATGTTGAGGGAGATACACATTTATAACTTTTGTTTCATCCTGCTGCCTCAACCTTGCATTGCTGTTGAAGAGCTTAAAAGTGTTGTCACTCCACCTTATTCTGAGTCTGCCTCTGTTTGAATATCTTGTACGTTATGGAGTAACAAGACACTTTCTCAAAGTGGGAAAACTATTTTATTTCTTTAAATAGAAGTTTAAATGGGATTTTTTTTGCTCATATGGTAACCAGGACCCTGACCAAGGCCAGATTGTAACGGCTATTTATGGTAAGATGTTTTTTTAATGAAGAGGTGTAATTGTTGGTACATTGAAACGGCATCATTTCATAGGAGAATACTTTTTAATTAAGGAGATGTAATTCTTCACTTGACTGAACGGCTTCTCTCTTCAAAGGATTTCAAATATGACATTGGTCACGACTATAATTTGTATATGTTCTTAAAAGAGATGTTGTGATCATCATGGCCATTTGAAACGGCTATTTGTAGATGTTCTGTAGGTGTGCGTTGATGTAATACATCACGTAACGGCTTCTCTCCTGTCGATGTTCATAAAAAGGTTGACTCTATCACCCTGTAACCAATGACAAGCTATTTATTTTGACTGAATACAGACTATTTGACCGTAAATACGGACACTTTATATATTTTTGGTACATTGGCTCCTTTCCTTTATTTTCTTTCATGTTCACATCTTGTTACATTACGGTCATTTCTAACTTGCAACACACTCATGCCATTAGCATTATCTATTCTCCCTATTCCATTTTCTCAACCCTACAACTAATCTATTTTACTATTTGTGGCCGTTATCCTACTTGGTACGTCCCCATCGGACGCACCCCCTGATCTATCTATCCTTATCTATCGGCCTTACGATCCAAGGTATTCTTCTGGTCTCTTGTACACTATTTATTCTGTCACTCCTGAGCCTCCAGTACTACTTCGCTTGGATTCTCGTTGTGACTATCTCTATGTCTATCATCTCTGCTTCTACTTCTGTGCTTCCTTCAGTTGCCAATCTATGACTCTGTATAAACTTATTTCTTCTGCTGTCAGGCTCTACTTCGTCTGTTGTGTTTCATCTCTACATCCTTTCTCTTCGGCCTATGATCCCTAAATGAAAACTTCGTCCGTTGTGTTTCGTCTTCACATCCTCTCTCTCTTCAAACTCCAATGTCCAACTTTTCTAGCCGTTAATCTTCAGCCCGTCCATGACCGTATATCCTCTCTCTTCAAGCTCCAATGTCCAACTCTTCTAGCCGTTAATCTTCAGCCTGTCCATGACCGTATATCCTCTTTATACAAGCTCCAATGTCCAACTTTTCTAGCCGTTAATCTTCAGCCCGTCCATGACCGTATATCCTCTCTCTTCAAGCTCCAATGTCCAACTCTTCTAGCCGTTAATCTTCAGCCTGTCCATGACCGTATATCCTCTCTCTTCAGGCTCCAATGTCCAACTCATCTAGCCGTTAATCTTCAGCCTGTCCATGACCGTATATCCTCTCTCTTCAAGCTCCAATGTCCAACTGAATTTTCTTCTTAATCTCCTAACAACCGTTTCTATCTCTACGTCATACAAATTCCATCATGGATTCTCATTTCGTCATCTCCTCTTCAGTACGCTTCTGTGCCTAATCTTTTCTTCCCGATCCTTCATCTCTTAGTGTGCAATTCTTGGTCACACTATTTCCCCTGCTATACAACTCGCTGAACCTGTGCTGGTCGTTGCCACAGCTAACGACCCTTCTCTTCTATCTATTCATTCCCTGCTATAAGATGAGAAAAGAATAGAGCTATTGTCACCTGCCATACTGAGCTCTTACCAAGGTCAGAGGAGAAAAGAATAGAGCCACTGTCACCTACCATGCTGGGCTCTGACCAAGGTCAGATGAGAAAGGAATAGAGCCACTGTCACCTGCCATACTGAGCTCTGACCAAGGTCAGATGAGAAAAGAATAGAGCCACTGCCATCTGCCATGCTGGGCTCTGACCAAGGTCAGATGAGAAAAGAATAGAGCCACTGTCACCTACCATGCTGGGCTCTGACCAAGGTCAGATGAGAAAGGAATAGAGCCACTGTCACCTGCCATACTGAGCTCTGACCAAGGTCAGATGAGAAAAGAATAGAGCCACTGCCATCTGCCATGCTGGGCTCTGACCAAGGTCAGATGAGAAAAGAATAGAGCCACTGTCACCTGCCATGCTGGGCTCTGACCAAGGTCAGATGAGAAAAGAATAGAGCCACTGTCACCTGCCATGCTGGGCTCTGACCAAGGTCAGATGAGAAAAGAATAGAGCCACTGTCACCTGCCATGCTGGGCTCTGACCAAGGTCAGATGAGAAAAGAATAGAGCCACTGTCACCTGCCATGCTGATCCCTGACAACGGCCACATGAGAAAAGTAGAGTCACTGTCACCTGCCTTCCTGGGCCCTGACCATGGCCAGATGAGAAAAGAATAGAGATAATGTCACCCGCCATGTATATCGTAGGGTGCAACTAAAGAGATTGAGGTCAAGGTCTCTGTCGGTGCTACAGAGTTTGTGCATCTTAGCTGAAGCTATTTTAAGTGCTTTTACTGGTGTGTTTGTAGTAGACCATATTCATACCGGTAAATATGCTGAGGAGAGCATATGAGCACTATGGAACTTCCCACTGTGCAATGAAAACCTGTTGAATAAACCAAACTTAAATGTTTTGTTTTAAAAAAATAATAAATGTTATAAATAATTATAAAATTTGTTTGTATTGATGTGTTTTGTTTTTAAACTTAAAGATATCCTCTTACCCACAATTACTAACATAACTGGCAATATTTACATTAAGTAACAACAGCAAATGTGAGGCAGGAATATAGAAGCTGAATACATAAATAGACAGTAAAAATTTGGCTAAGTAAATGAATGAACAATATTAAAATTATTCATGTGACAGATACATATTAAATAATTACAAACAGTTGGAGTATACATTTGGTAAATACATCTAGAATATTGTATGAATAAGTAATACACAAGCATGACTTATCTTTTGAACACCTTTTAAAGGAATGAAAGAGGACAGCACCATATTGTTTCTAAACTTTATTCCAGCTGCAGAAACACAAACACATACAGGAAGCCAAGTGGTAGAGCAGTAGTTAGTGAACTACTGTGGACTAGAGGTCATTCCCCCATTTGACCAGCTTTTAAGCTCATCGAACCTTAAAAAGGTATCATAGATTTTTGTTTCCTGGGAAAGAAAGATGGTCTCACAAAGTGCTTAGTGTGTTACACCCACCCCTCTCCACACCCCCCCCCAAGTGCTAACAGTAAACAAAAATAGCTGTACTAACATCAAATTCTCTATACAGCATACTTGAGGCATAATGGGTTTGCTTTCTTCTGTGTTAAAGCTGAGCACATTAAAGAATTCCTTGCCACTGAAAAATGAAGATGAGGTTATATGCCACTATCTATCTATCTATTGTCCTTTCGAGCCAAAGACGGCACCATAGGGCAGAACCACAATCCCAAAAACAGAAACCTTGCGTGCTAAAATGGCACATATTGCAGAGATAACTGCTTCTAAAATCTATGGTTCTGTTTACATAACAATAGTTTTTACAATGACAGCTTGTCAAGCCATCGATCGACCTCCTTAGTCGCCTATGAGGTTATATGCCACTGCTTCGACAAAAATTAAAAAACAAGAGATTGTTACAGCTATCACCAAACAAATGTTTACCATGGGATGGAAAGAGACCTGAGCTGACAGGAAATCCACAGCCAATACAGTTTATTAAATAAGGGCAATGAAGGCAAAAGCCCAAAGGCTACTGGATCTATAACAATAACAGCAGCTGCTATATATTTTGAAGCAGTGGCACAGTGGCTAGTGCAGTTATCTACTGAACAAGTGAACAAGGGGTTTAAGTCCCAAATGTGGCAATCTTTTGTTTCTTTCCAGAAAACACAGCTTTAGGGTTTACCAAACCTCTAAAAATGGGTACCAGAGATTTTCTCTGCGAAAGCAGTATAGCATCATGCCAGCCACATCATCCATAAATGTGCTGTTGGTCACTGAAAAATATGGTGTGGGCACTAATACCATATTCCCCATAAATGCCGCTGGGTATAACGATAACCCTTACATACTTTACTATGGTTTTCTGTATGGCGCTGATGTCATTTATCACGGTAATAAATACTGCAGCATAAAGATGACAAGCAGTTTTAAAACAACAATGGATTATAACAACTGAATTGTTTCAGGTACACATTTTTGAATCCATTCCAATCTTTAACACCTCACTATGCATCACTTTTAGACAAGTGCCCAAAAGATGAAAAAAAAACATCTAGACTGTAATTGGTTACATGTTAAATCCTATTTATAACAACAACACCTGTTAGAACTGCCGTGTGTTGTTTTTTCCACTTTTGTAGCAAGCATTCATATGTTACATATTACGGTAAAATGAAAACCACAGCATTTCAATAACCACAAGAAGACTACACAAAACAATAAGATTTAACTGATCCAGTAAACAAGTTATTTATTGTAAATCTGAACCAGTAGAATATTTAAAACAATCATGGAAAAAAAAAACCCAAAGCACTTTAATTACTTATGACAAATGAGAACTCATCCCACATCACTTTCTTGGACAGCAACCATCTGCGCACTAAGATGAATATACATTGAAAGAGCATCAACTTTTGTTTATTTGTTTATCACAATGAGGAAAGGTCACATGAAAAATTGTTTTATAAAAACTGTGTATAAGATAACAGAAATGTGAAGAAAACTTCACTCAGAGGTCAATATGGCAACAAGTTGACAACAAAGAATAGTCTTCACCTTAATTTTCAAATAAAAAAGAAAAGCATATTCTAAAATAAAACTAACTACACAAAATTGTATAATGCTGCAATCTATGCTGTTTTTTGTTTAATTTTTACAATCATTTTATAGAGAATCTGCAATACTTACCAGTAGAAATAAAAAGTGAGTTTTCAGAGGCCATATCAAAATAAATGCCTAACTTTACAAATCCCAATTATTATATATCATACTAGAGATGTATCTGATATGTCATCTTTATATGTTTATATTGATAATAACAAATGTCCTTCCATGTATGTTAGCATCAAATATGAAATATTACCTGTGGTTTAAAAAAAAAATATGTGAAGAATTACAATTGGCGAATTAGTTTTAAAACATGCTGCTTAACACTCCAAAGACTCATAGGTCATCATTTTCACTAAATCAAGGTATTTCTTGACCATGTTTTATGTCACTTATTCCCTGTAGCTTCAGCAAGAGTTTTAACCTTCTCATAGGCAGACGTGTCAAGTACTCCTCTACAATTGGATTGACTGCAACTTATCTAGAAGCAAATCTTGCATTTTTACTTGAGAACTCAGCTCTTTAACTAGACTAATGCTCATAAAGAGTAAAGAAAACCAGAACCTCAGGAATTAGAGTGTTATCTGGGCTTAAATTTTCACAGGCAGTCCTCTCGCACTTTAATATTAGGTAATTATGTCTTTTTGAACCTCTCTTAGTACTCCAATAGTAACTAAACCTAAAAAAAAGTAAAGTACCCCCACATGCCAAGTGGTGTAAAGGGAATATGGTGTTAGTGACCACAAATTTTACAGACCTTCGGCACATGATTTTTGGGGTAATGTGGTCGGTATTATGCCCATGCTGCTTCACTTTTCCAGAAAAAAATCCGGTACCCATTAAAGGCTGGGTGAACCTAGAAGCCGTCGGTTGGGATCGACCCTATCCCTTGTAGTCCAGTTCACTAACCATTGAGCTATCGTGGCTCCCCAACTAAACCTAATCTCATACTCAATGGTTTTGGAAAAACTTGAAAGAAATACAAATACATTTTGTAACTCATACAAGAGCAAGCATGAAATGAAAATGTAAGAAATATTTTCACGACTGCACTTGAACATAAATTTTAGCAAATTTGATTCTTTTAAAAGAGTGGTAGAATCATGAAAAAAAAGTTCTCTCAAAATATAAACTATCAAAGGCAGCCTTTCAAAAGCCACATTTATACCACAGCAGCATATTTGGTAACTTGTCTATGATATATTATATTTGACAATCCAGCGAATGTGTATTGAATTTAGCAATTTTATCTGACAGCAGTAATTTCGCAAATTCATCATCTTAAATGAAAGTAACAGTTTCAGAAATTACAATGACGGTTATAACTTGTCAGCAAATGTACCTCTCATGTGAAATAAACAACATCTGGAAACTTTCCAGTGTAGAAATATGGTTAGCAAATCTACCTTACAACGTTAACAACTTCAAGAATCCCACAACAATAGCAGTATTTTGACATATGAGCCTCTCTCACAATTATATTTACAAAACTTTATACTTTACAATGGTTTACATAAGGGGTTCTCAGTTCTTTCTGGCGCTTAAATACCAATGATAATGTGATACAATAATTATTATCTTTCTTTACTGCCATTGTACTTCTTAATTAGATGAACAATATAATACATCATAAGCATCTTGTGGTAATGTCATTAAACATAGAAGTGCTGCAGAATACAATTTAGCCATCACTGGTTCATAAAATAATAAAAATTCAGAACATATAACAGTAACACAAATGTACAACAGATAACAGTAACAAGAATGTAAAACAAAACTGTAACAAAAATGTTGAATGAAAATAATGGTAATAAAACTGTACAGAATTAAAACCACCCTCAAGCATTACAAATTCAATTCTAGTCAATTAATCATTAACAGAATACATGCAATAAATAAAGCTGTTAGGTAACAATATCACAATCCAGTTTAAAAGTGATTGATTCACACTTTAAAACATTACTTTCAAACAGATAAAAACAAACAGGTAAGAGTTGAGTTTATTTTTAAAATATAGTTATAACTGTCATTCCTTGTAATGCTACAACAGATGGTTTAACCAAAAAAAAAATATGGATAAATTTGTAAGTAATATTTGTTTAGTCTACTCAAATTTCCAAATTATTCATCAGCAGAATTATAAACACTCAGGCAACAATGATTATAATTAACAACGAGGGACAGTGAGCAAGAGTTCATGAAATGTACCCATATACGGACAGAACAACTTTGAAACACAATATCTTATTAAATCTTTCATGTTTTCAAAATGTATCAAAATCAAGTTCATATTTACATAAAACATATGTTTCAACAAATATAAGATCCAAAAAAATATATATATTAAATTTAAATAATTTAAAAAAAAAACCCACCAGATGTGTCCTAATTGAAACTTTGATGTAATGATTCTAATTAATATAAAACAGCAGACCTGAATATTGTTTAAATCAAGTGAAGAATATATACATATATATATATATACATATACAAATATATATATATACATATATATAATTGCTTTTGAAATGACAGCAGCGTAATTATTTGTATAACTTCATATTCATCTAACAAATTTATAGAAATGTTAAATTACCCAAAACAAAAAGTTCAAACCTATAAATTCTTATCTCATCTGGTATTATGTACCATGAGCAAACAAAACAAAAACAAAAAAAAACCAGTCACCAATTATCACATTATTTTCTTTGAAAATAATTATCTCAACACCATTTTTAATGACATTGTTCAACATAGCAAAAACATACATTATAAATCTATCTCACAAACACTTGCACATATTTTTCTTAAAGTGCCATACCTGCTGGCACAAATGATTATGTCCTTTCATAACTTTCTGTCTCTACAGTTGTTCATCAATTTAGCTGTAAATGCTACATCATGCCATTCACTTTAGTATCTTACTGGTTCCTTCTATTGTTGTTGCTGTAATGATATGTTCCAGGTGCCTGCAGGCGAAAGTGATTATGTTTCTCCACAACTTTCTCTTTATATAGCAGTTGTTTATTAATTCAAATGTTGACTTTCTCCCATGCCATTCTCTTAAACTGTCTGTCTCTCTTTTCTCTCTTTCTCATTTACTCTTCCTATTTATGTTTTTCCTTTCAATAGTCCAGTGTGTTTCAGCTCTCCTCTTTTAACCAAACAAATTAAGATTGTTTCCTTCTGATATTAAGGATAAACATTCTTAGTGCCTTGACATCTTCTAGAACATTTTCATTCCTCTTTTCAGTCATCAATGCTTTTCTTATCATTCTTCGATAAAACCACACTCTGTGACTTTCAAACATTTCTTTCAAAGGTTTCCTTCTAAGTTGTCTTATTGTCCATGATTCACATCCATTTATCAGAATTAGTTTCACATCAATACTAAAGCACTTTCTTTAATTCTAATAACAAAGATGGGTGTGTCTATATTAGACATTAAGAAACATAAAAACTTTCATTGGCAAAACTAAATGAACATGGAGGCAGAATTTCTCATCTGAATTACTCAGAACACTAATGTCAGTGAACTACATTTTGGCCAATAGAAGTGGTGGGGCCAGATTCAAAAATAAAGTCCAAATTTCCCTCCAGCGTTAGCTCTTCTTTGATGACTTGTTCCATATCGTAGTCTAGACTCGATATACCCATAAGGTCCATGTCAATATCCAGGGGAACTCCTATGTTGTTGTAACTTCCAGCTCCTGCACAATTTAAAGTGGTGATGTGATTGTCTATACAATTGTCACCAATTCCCCGAAGCTGACCAGCAGTTAATGAGTGATGATGTAGATTTGGGTTCGAGCCCATATTTATGCCAGACATGCAGTTGGCCACAATGTTGGACACTGAAGCTGTCGTATGGTTTCCTAGTGAGTATGTGGGTGAAGAAGTGGTGACCGTGTCCTGCCTGTAGGCCAAAGCACCTCTGGTTAGGGCCTCACGCAGTATAGAATCACAAGTGGCTTGGTGAAGAGCCTGTTGCTGTAGTGATGCTGTTGTGATTGGCTGTTGGTGAATGTGATGTCTGTTCTGTTGAGGCGATACTTGACAAGCATGGGGGGACAAACCATTGGCTAGCACTGCCTGTGTCTGAAGACCAGAATGTGATTGTGGGCTATGATGAGTGAAGGAGCCAGAACTGGGACTTCCTTGTTCTGAACAGGCAAGCTGCTGCGTACTTGTAGACAGGCTGCTAGGTGTGGTCATGCGAACTGGAGACAGTGTCTCTTGTTTTATTTCTAAAACAGTATCATTATAATCATCATTATATAATTCTGATGGGGAGAATGCAGTTGGACCATTATTAATTGGGCTAGATCTTATTTGTAATCGCAAAGCATTGTTGAAGTTTTGTGTGTTGTTAAAACTTTGTTGTTGAAACTCAAGACCACTAATTTGCTGTTGTTGTTGTTGCTTTGGATATGTTGGCGGGGGAGCAATTTGTGTGTATTGATTGTCTAACCCAGGAGATGACTGGCTGACCCACTGTAAGAGGATGGCTGACTGTAGTCACTTGAACTTTCTGAAAGATAGGGGCCATTAATGCCATTGACCATATCAATTGTCATGTTATCCTTGCTGGACAACTTCATTCCTTCCACTAGGGATTCCACCAAATCAGAGTAGACACTGTCAGTGTAAATGGTAGGTGAATTACCCACCTGTGAGCCCCAAGGAACTGATGACATGGACTGAATGTCATTGGAACCAAGTTCAGGCTCCGCAACGGCACTGATTGGGGACAGTCGACTACAATTGCTCGTACTAGAGCCTGCTCGTGGTCTGAAGTCAACAAAATTGATGCCATCCAAGTAGTCATCACAATCACCAGGTGAGAGAGTTCCACCATTTTCCATACTGGCACGCAGAGCTTCTACTTTCTTCCTAATTCTGCTCGCTTTTTCTCATAACACTTTGTTTCCATGCTTCCGGCACGCCTTCTCGGAGTCTTGCCTGGCTTGGCATCAGGGTTCAGGACCCACCATGAACTTTTTCCTGTGCCCTCATTTTGAATACGCATGAAACGACTGTGTAGTGAAAGGTTATGTCTTATAGAATTCTGAAAATAAACAAAAATAAAAATATTAAAATAACAAGACTATCTAATTGAAAGAATTAAATTAATACATTGAATTTCACTGCATCATTCAATTCAATGCCACATAGATAATGGTAAAAAGCAGTCACAAATTGAAGTCAGAAAATGTCTCTACTGAAACTCCATGAGTTTGTTATTATGGATCCTGCTACCTGTGAGCTGATGCCCGCCCTTCGGTCAACTCCATGGGTAGAGAAATATTATATCTTTCCCCAATGATTACAAAATTAACATCAAGGCTGCAATAAGCACTCCAAGCATACAAACACGTTACATGATACGGTGTACGTGAAGTATCAAACACTCACTGTGTTCCCCCAATACAGTATATTCTTTCACACATTTAATATATGCAGCTACTGTACTTAGCTCAAATGCTTGTTTTATGCATTATTTTTGTTTGCTAGGCGTATTTATTTTTTGAAGCACATTTTAGCTTTTTCTAGGAGCTAATACCAACACCTGTACAGTGCATACTGGTATGTTTATTATTTGTGTTGGTCTGTTCTTAGTTAGCTAACCATATTGCTAAATATTTTATATTGGCAGCAGGCACTGTGTCAAGGATAACAAGTTCAATCCTTGCTGCTGGCAGCTTTATTTTATTATATATGATATGATATATTGATGATATATGAATGATATATGATATTGCAGGAGACACTGTGAAACTATTCTTGATCTCAAACGATCCATTAGGGAATAAGACAGTCAGTGCAGAGCACATAAGCACAGTTAATACAGTTATGTTCACAGGGGACGTACCCAAGTGTTTATGGTTGGAGCAAGGGATACAGCTCCTGACCAGACTAGATCTCAAATTCTTTTCGCGTTTGAAGGTGACCATAGGGGAATCACAGAAAAGTAGACAAGTGGTGGGATCAGAGTGGAGAATACGTAACGGTCGAGTATTCTCACAGCAGCTAAGATGTGAGGATAATAGGTGAGGGTAAATGTTGTTCTCTTGGAAAAGGGGGGGAGGGGGGGAGTAATTCAGAATGAGAGATAAGGAGGACTCGTTCGAAGGCAGAATGGAGGATTAATTCAGGATAAAGCTGGCAGCTAGAGAAACCTAACAAAAGGTGCACCTGTAGGAGGAAATCCTGGCAAAATTGACGAAGACGTAATAACTGAAAAAATTAAATAGAATGAGGACATGAAGATGAATATGATGAAGTATAGAGAAGGTAACAATAGGCACCTGTGGGTTTATAGAAAACCGAGGTGTGGAAGCCAGAAGTGCCCAAGGAAACAATAAGTACAAAAAGGTAACAGAGGAAGTGGAGATACAAGATGTGATCTTGATGTTTTTGTGAAAGCTAATTGCCTGCTTTTTCTCTTCTTTTTTTACATTCACCAGACAACTACTCTTCATCATTGTCTGCCTTGAAGGAGTGTAAAGTGTTGTGGCTTACAGTAAGGTATACATCTGGATGCTTACTCTTGAAAACATCGATCTTAGTTTTATGCACTTGTAACGGAATTCCCTCCCACAATGTCTGACCGAAATTCTTGCCTCGATATCTGCACCTTTTCGTCATACGCACTCAATTTTAACAAAGCATTATGGGCACCAGGTTGCCTTTCCCCTTCAATCCTCACTCACTTTATCAGATTGGTTAGTCTGTTTCAAGGGCTATCACTTAATCACTAGAAGGTGGAGTAGGTTTTCATCAGTTTTGGTTCAGTGATCCTAGCACAAACTATCAGCTATAATAAGAATTAACTTCTGCCTGATCCCTTATCTCACCTTGGAGCATTTGCAGTGCCAACATGAAGAGTTGTTCACAATATCTATCCATTTTTCCCCTTAGTGTGTCAGTTTCTTGGTTTGTCTCAATGAATGATTCCCATCTAATTTTCTAGCACTTTCTCCCATATTTAACTAAACACCTTTTTTCCCTGTTCCCAGCAAAGTGGTTTTGATCAGACTACCATATTCTGTGACATGCCGGTAAGTAAAGTAAAGCTTCCCTACATGCCTTGCTGTGCGTATGGGGAATATGGTGTAAGTGCTCATATTTTTTTCTTTGACCACTGCACATTTTTGGGTGATGTTGTCAGTATCACGTCAGGCCGCTTTTACTTCCCAGAAAAATCTCTGGTACCCATTTTTAGAGGCTGGGAGATGAAACTTGGGCTGAGATATGCCAGTACAAGCAATTTATTTTCTTTTATTGATGTAGGAAATTCTTTGTTGAAGCCAGTGTCATTGGTGATGGTTTTGTGAGCATTCTTATTTATGATGCGGTCTTTGTATGATCTCTCTCTCTCTCAGCGAACAGGACTCAATCAGAGTAGGATTCCAGACTCTCACATGAAGTCAGCTGTCAGGTTAAGTGTGTTGATTGCTCCCACAGACAGAACATCACAATTAGAGTCTGCCAGATCCACTCTGATTGAACACCCGTTAAAACGTTGCACTGTGTTCTGCGCCAGTGGCCCAGTGCATCCGATTTCAGCCAGCATTTTATTCAGGTTTGCTTTCCTTAGCCTTTGATTGTCCCCAATCTTCCTGCAAGGCAGCAGATGATCTTTTCTGTAGGGGGATGTATGATCTTACAATAACATCTTATTTCTCTAGCTAATAAACTAATTAATAAATGCTAATGACAACATCAGCTCTGGATGACATGAGGAGCAAATTTAATTCACAAATAGACAAATCATGATGTTATGTTAATGATGATGTTTGTGTTCATCAGCTTCACATCTCTAGTGAAGTCCGAAGGGACTGAATTTTGAATGAATATAACTTTTTCACATTTTTCACACCAACAGCTGTGTGCTCAAGTGTCCCTTGCCATGCAGGCAGATATTCTCCGACTTCAGAGGTAAACTTATTTTTATTGTCCAGATTATTTTTCCTATCAATTTTGCCCGGGAAGACATCATTTTTGGCCTACACTTCTCAATCTCCAACTGCCAAGGGTTCTATTAATGTGCACACAGGACCTCGTATTTTTTTGCCATTATCCAAGAGAGTATGGTATCAGATATCACTACCCAGAAACAAGAGGTCGTAAAGCCATTAAGAAACCATGGGTTCAAATTTTGAAAAATTTCCACAGCCTGCCTGTGGTGGAAATCAAAACTCGGGACCTTGTCCAGAGGCCTAGGTCTTACTTCTAGATCACCCAACCCCCATGTTAATGGTGTTATACTAATTGTGACTTTCTTATCTTTGTCCTGGAATCATCTTCACTTTACAACATGAAGATTTATTAGGTCCCAAGCAGGTCTAAGCTTTTATCTTGGTGGGATACTTCTAATAATTAGGATAGTTTGGCTAGACTACTTTCAAATAATATTTCTATTTTTTTCTTCAGAAGCAAGATTATGTAATGCAGAAAAAGTTATAGCTTCTCCAGCCATTTGTAAGAATAGGTCCCCTCAGTTTTGGTTTTGTAGATACTGCTAGGCTAGTGTACCTGCACTAAACTCATTTCCTCAATTTTCCCTTTTACAAATTTGCTTAACTGTTGCATTAAAATTCAGTGGTGAAATGTGCACCAGTAAATGCAAGAATTTAAAATGTTAAAAAAAGGATTTATTGCTTAGCTATGCAGCTGTGTTAATTCTGGCAACTGTGCTTATTACATTACCATTACTCACATGACAATTACAACTCAAGAGTAAAAATGTATAATATGGAAATTGTGATATAAATATATGACCGTTTATGTTCAGCTTCCTAGTGTATAAAAATGTTGATAAATTGTTTGAAATTATGTAAATGATGCTACATTAGTTTAACACTTTTAGCCAATCCAGGAACTGAGCTGAAGAACAGTCAGCAACCCACAGCTGACTGTGTCTATTGGTGAACAACATAGCTGATAAAGACCTTTTTCAACTTATAAGTGGTACTCCTGGAAACATACTAATCAGTCTGGCCAAGTGAGTGGAGATCAAAGAAGGAAGGCATCGCATTACTCAAAAAAGATGTGCTAAAGTTGGCTCACAAATATCACAGCCTCGCTAGAAACCACAATATAGCACTTATATGCCCCCTTAACATCCTTCAAAGAGAAAATGATAAAGAGGACTATTCATTTCTTTAGTAGACAGCAAATACAAGGTAAAAGAGGCAGAGGCAGACCAAGACTAACATGGACGAGTAACATCAAAAGATGGACAAGTCAATCTATGACAGCCTGCACCATCAAAGCAAGAAACAGAGTAGAATGGCGATCCATGGTAGCCAACCTTCGTTGCGGAGAAGGCACTCAATGATGATGAATGAGTAGACAGCATGTAAATACCAGAAAGACAGAATTTAAAAATATCACTATACTTGGACAATGCAGTGCATGGATTCTGTAGCACCAGTGATGGCCTCCACGAGTTTTTTTTTAAATGAAAATCTGCTTAAAGATAAGTAAGTTGTCAAGAATTCTGATTCTCCTTTTTTAAATTTAGCTTGAGCAACAGCATACAACCTATTATTTTTGGTTTTCAACTGTCGATGTTTATTACATGATAACAGAAAAGAATAACTAAAAGGTAGTGGTAGTGCTATAACTTCATTTGTAACACTGCAAACACACCCCCCCCCCAGACCTTCCTCATGTACACATACAAAAACTAGATGTGAAGGCTTCCTTAAAGGTCTACATACCGCCTATGTCTCAGAAGACCATTTTTGGGTCACAGTGTATTCACATTTTTATGTCATTTCTTATCACTGTAAAGCTATAACCAACATTTTAAATGTTTCCTTTTATTTTCACTTTTATTAACTTTACCATCAACATGTTTTTTTTTTGTTCGCCAGCTTTTACATCTGATGAAATCCCTAGAGACTAGGAACTGAGTTTTGCATGTTCCTTCATTTTTCCCTGGCAGCCGTGTGCACAGGGGTCCCTCTCATACAGGCAGATAGATAACCCCATCTTCGGAGGTACTCATATTTTTTCCGTCAATGAATAATTGATGTTTCAAGATGGGCCTCGCTACTGAGACCAGGAGTGGTTGCCGCAGACAGAAATCATAAATAAAAATCCCAATCGGTGCAGCAAGGATTTGAACCCACAACAAATCAGTGCCTTAGCATGCAAATTTTCAATTTCAACCATATGTGCTCGGCTGCCTATTCAGAAATGTTTGGAGACTTTTGGATAGTGTTGCTTCAAGTATTGAAACTCACGATGTGAGGCGGTATTTTTCACCCTTCCAGAGTACTAGCCTGGTACCCATTTCTGCCAGTGGCTGGGTTGACCATGGAGGTATTTTTATTTTCCAACCACGAGTACAATTCACACTACTTCCAGCGGGAACCAAACACGGGTTGTTAAAACATTGATAGCCCAGTCTGGTGGTTTTCCCAATGGTGCTATGGATTTATATATACCTATCACATGGTTGGAAATCAAAATGAGATCAGAACTAGGTAACCTTCTACAATTTATCTACAATTTATCATTGCTACTGTCTGTAGAAATCATGAAGATACAGGCTTTCATAAATGGATGCTTATGCAGAATAAAAGGATGGAAATGGCAGGACAAAATCACTAACATAGAATTATGGAAATGTACCAGGCAAATACCAGTGGATAAAGAGATACAGCGAAGACGATGGCGCTGGATAGGACACACACTGCGGAAGCCAACTGAGAGTATTACACAACAGGCCCTTTTTTGGAATCCCCAGGGGAAAAGACAAAGTTGAAGACCAAGGAATTCTTGGAGAAGACAGATAGAAGCAGAGATGAAGATGATGGGGAAAACATGGAATGATCTGAAAAGAATGGCAAAAAACAGATTGACTTGGAAAGTGTTTGTTGAAGACCTATGCTCCACAGGGAGCTAAAAAGGTAGAAGAAGAAGACTATCTGTAGAACATTGTAAAGATGGCAAAATAAAAATTAAATTATGTAAATATAATTCATACAACTCAGTCTGCATTCATTAGCATAACCATATCTGCAGGACTTTTCATTACTTGATGAACACCAGATGTAGTAACATTTTGCAGCTGTATTATTAATTGCATATGCCAGACAGCTTTAAATACTCAGTTCTTACTACATTAATTCTCCATTCTGAATACAATTAACACTGAAGGCTGACTGCTATTAAGAATAAAGGCTGACAGCAAATTATACTGATACCAACGGCAATTTGTCTACATTTCCTGTCTCATATCATGACACGAAGGTGGTAGGGTCACAGGCACTATGAGTGAAGTTAGATTTGCAAGATTTGTACAAAATTCTTATTTTAATTATCCTTTCCCACATGTTTCAACTTTACCATGACAACAATAATGTCAACAAACATTCCCTTTTTAATTTATTTTTCCTCCTAAAAGTTGAAATGACAGTTATAAATTATGAAGCAATCAGAGAAAAACAAAAAATGTGAGTAAATGATTTGGTTTTTTTTCTTCTTTCTTTTCTACATACCAAAAGGACACACATCTAATAGACCTAACCACAATCAACTCTCTTTTGCTTGCATCCTTATTTAAATTTCATCTTATCCATCCCTCCACCCACCTACTCCATATTTACAAATTCAAAAAGTTGTCTTTTGATGTCTTTCATTTCTCTCTTTGTAAAAAAAAAAATATCTTTTGTTTGTTGGCTTTATGCCCCACTTTTTTTTTTTTTTTTTTTTTTAAATATACTTTCTTAAATTCAAAAGAGTATTTTTTTTTATTACCAGCTCAAAGCTCATGTGAAGAAGAATCAATAAGGGCTGCATAAAATAACATTTACACATTTTAAAAAATGTTTTCAGGATTTGTAAGACGTTTATTTTTGTCTTCCAATGAATTGTAGAATGTTATAATATGTTCATGGATTTCATCACAGAGAGTAAGGAAGAGAGAAGTTTTGTTTTTACCGTATTTACAATTTTAATATAAATTAAATGGGATTTCTCAGAATAATCTTGAAAGTTCCCAGAACAGCTAAAAATACCAATGAGGACATTTTCAAAGCGGACAGCACAAGAAGGCAGCTGCTAAAAAATATCAGAAAGAAACAATCAGCATATTTTGGGCACATCATGAGAAGAGGAAAATTGGAATACTTGGTTACAACTAGTAAAATACAGAGAAAGAGATCATGGATGACAAAGAGAGAAGATACTAAATAGCTTGGTATCTATCTATCTATCTATTGACCTTTCGAGCCGTTGCCGGCCCATAGGGCGTAGACCAAGATACACCTTTTCATATCTGAATTTTTGTTCTAGCAGTTTTCTTTTAAAGATATTTTATCAAATCTCGCCATTTGTCTCTGTTCTGTGCAAGCAGCTCTATCTCATTGAGGGAGCCGAACCCTGTTGCTCTTGCCTCTCTCATCAATGTTCTTCTCAGTGTCTCCTTGGGTCTTCCTCTTTTTCTCTTACCTGTTGTTTCCCATATGAGGGCCTGCTTTGCTATTCGGTTATTATCTCTCCTCATCACATGTCCAACATATGACCATCGTTTTTTCTTTATTACTGAAGATATTAGTGGTTGATTGGCGATTTCTTTAATTTCCTCGTTTGTTTTGAATTCGTTCCACGCTATACCAAGTATTTTCCTTAGACATTTATTTTCGAATGCGTTCAACTTTGTTTCTATATCTCTTGTTGTTTTCCAGCTTTCACACACATACGTAAGGGTTGATAGTACATTTGATTTGAATAGCCTAAGTTTTGTGTTTGTGCTGATTAGTTTTGATTTCCACAACTTTTCAAGGCTTCTGAAAGACATTGCTGCTTTAGCTATTCTGATTATAATTTCTTTACTTGTATCCCCTTCTCGATCAATGTGACTTCCAAGATAGATAAAGTGATCAATCTCTTCTACTGGTTTGTTTTCCATGTATATTTTGTCATCTGTTGAAATAAAACTTTTCAACGATTGTAGTCTTTTCATGATTGATCTCAAGCCCAGTTTTGCTGGCCTTTGCTGATAGTTCATTAGTGTTTTCCTGCATCATTTTTATCTGACTGCTGATGAGGACTATGTCATCAGCAAAGTCGAAGTCCTCCAAATGGTCTCATTGTATCCATTCGATGCCTTTATTACCAGTGCAGCATTTCTTCATTATGAAGTCCACAACAATTCCAAATAACAAGGGCGATAAAATACATCCTTGTAGCTTGATATCATGGCATGGAAAACAGTCAACAATAGGATTGATACGATGCACTAGGGATAGAAAACTGGATGGACATGATCACCTAGGCTAACTGGTATGGCACATGATGATGATAATAATTTAATCTATAATTAATATTATAAATCAGCCTTTACCAAATAAAAATAGAAACAGAGTTGTAAATAATAAAAGTACAAGAAATCCACATGAAATATTATAAAATATATATTTAACACACAAAAAAAACTACAAACAATAAACAAATGTTAAGAAAGAGATCACATAAAAAAAAGGGAAAACAAAAGATAATGTTAGCACAATTAATACAAGACAGTTAAAAATTAAATACAAGAGATGCACAAGATATATATAATTTTTTTATTAAAAATTTTTTTTTTTTGGGGGGGGGGGGGGGGGGGGGATTTTTTATAATTTTATAACTTGTTCGTTTTTTTATGATGAAGAGGTATACTCCTTTAGTCATCGGGCGAACGCAAGCAAGCAAGCAAATTCATTTTTAACTGTAAACAGGTCCACTTAACCTATACACATTACTGGGTAAAGTTCTAATTTAGCATTTTTCTGCTAAACGAGTGATCTTACCTGATCAATCGCACATATTTGAATGTACCAACTACTTCTAGTTTTTTGTGCATTTAATTGTATTTTTTCAAAGTATATCCTAACCTTAACCCAGGGTTTTCTAATAACAAATTAGAGAATGACTGAGTAGCCCTGTAGAGTAAGGGGACATTAGTAGGGCCAACTCTAAGCAGAAAGATCCTACCTAAACAAGGACTTTACTCAATGATGGACTCAAATGTTTTACCAATTTCTTGTTATGATAAGTATTATTACATTATAATCTTTACATACATGCCAATATTGGAATGTTGTAGTTGTAGTAGTAGGCCAATATGACAGATATGATTACTAAACTTTTCAATTAAAGATTTTCTTTTTTCTTTTCAGTCACATTTAGCCCTTGTATTATATTTAACTCTAATAGATACCTGGTATCAACAATGGCCACAGGTTGTGAAGATAAGGAGAAATATTGATAATTTAGTAACTATTGGTTTTTTGTTGTTGTCTTTTTAAACTAGAATAAAATGTATGTTTAGAACTACTTAGTAAATTTAAGTACATAATATAAATTCCAAACAGAAATTTAGGTACACAATATAAATTTACAATGTATGTACATAATGTCAATATAAGTAATTTGGGGTAAAAAGGTCATTACTTATATGATGATATCACTCAATAGATAACATGCTGTGTGTACAGTACAACAATTTAAAAATAAGTATGAGACATCTGAAACAAGGGCCAGTGCTCTACTTATTTGTCTGTCCTTAATGCCTAAATCAGGAGACCCTGTACCTATTTTATTTACAACCAGACCAAATCAGATTGCAAGGACTATGTTCTATCTATCTATCTATTGACCTTTCGAGCTGTAGCCGCCCATAGGGCGTAGACCAAGATACTCCTTCTCTTATCTAAACTTTTGTTCTAGCAGTTTTCAATTCTTTTAAAGATATTTTATCAAATCTCGCCATTTGTCTCTGTTCTGTGCAAGCAGCTCTATCTCATTGAGGGAGCCGATTCCTGCTGCTCTTGCCTCTGTCATCAATGTTCTTCTCAGTGTCTCTATGGGTCTTCCTCTTTTTCTCTTACCTGTTGTTTAGGACTGTGTTAGTCACAAACAAATGACTATCAATGATTAAGTGGGGTCATTGTGAACTAGTTGTTTCAATGATGTAAAAAGCAGAGATATAAAATAACAGAGGTCAAGAACCAGTCTGTCAAATACCAAGAGGTTGATAACCTGTCACTACGACAAATAGTGTCACTACGAAAACTAGTGTCACTATGAAAACTAGTGTCACTATGGAAACTAGTGTCACTATTAAAACTAGTGTCACTATGAAAACTAGTGTCACTATGAAAACTAGTGTCACTATGAAAAATAGTGTCACTATCAAAACTAGTGTCACTATTAAAACTAGTGTCACTATGAAAAATAGTGTCACTATTAAAACTAGTGTCACTATGAAAAATAGTTCCGCAGACTAATTATTCTTTTGCATTGCCTGTGTTACTGTTTAACCTTTATTTTGTATTTTATGTGGCTCTCTAATCACCCCACCCCCCACAAATGTCATTCATGGTTCTAATTATTTAATGATCCTATGATGATAAGAATAAGGTCTCAGCGCCTTCTTTCCGAATCCTCCTCCTCATCGAGGCTACATGAGGGGAGGTAGGATGAGCGTCAAGATGTATAAAATAGAAAAATTAGAAAAATAAGGAAGAGCTCCAGATGTAAATAGTAAAAAGTGAATATAATTATTGTATCTCTCCCTCGTAATTTACTATCTTGGGCAATCATCAGTATCATGCATTTGACAACAAATGATTTAATTAATTAAATTATACAAATTGATTTATATACTATGTTACTATATGATGTATCTACTTTATAAGTTATTATCTGATTTCCAATGTCGTTCGTTATTGTTCAACGGATTCTCCTGCCCAGGTTATCTGCACGTGAGAGTCACCACCATGACAATTTGACATTTTTTTTAATCCGATACACTTACTGACGTAAGTTTACCAGCTACTCCCTACTGACTCCATCCAGACCACCAGGTCGAGAATACGCTCTTGTACGCACGCACGACGCATTAGTCCTCTCTCGGGTCAAAGGCTTAGAGGAGATAGTGAAGTGAGTGATAGGAAGAAATTAGATTCCCCGCGTTCTGTAGGTCATGTTTTGTTCTTAAGGACCATAGTTTTGCGTAGTTACGCACTCAACATTAATTAATTCTTATAAGAATTTCTTTCCTTGTTTTTTTGTCTTCATTTGTTTTCTTTTTTTTTATTTTGACCTGCGGCTAGTCTCCTTCCGCATGATATATTTATCTATTAATCGGCACAAAAATAACGGACGTTTTTTTACTAAACGGTTTAGTCGAGGACAAAGTGACGACGCACTCTGAAAGACTAAGACAGGGTGTAAATCAAACACATAACTTCTAATATTCAAGTTACTCGTGATAAATTAATACTACATTGTGACATCAGTTTTAAAAGTCCAAAACAATAATTAATCTAAAAAAAAAAAAACAACAAACAAACCTTCCAGCCAGCGGAACTTGTGCTATCTCCCTTGTCTTTGAAATACGGCACATTCTGCACCATCCAGTCATAAATTTGAGACAAAGTCAAACGTTTTTCTGGCGAGCTTAAGATTGCTTTAGTAATGAGATCAGCGTACGATAAATTTCCCCAAGCATTTCTTCGTGAGCCGCTCTTTTTAGCAGTTAGACCAAGAGGATCTTTCACACTGCCCGGTTGATCCCCTCCATTTGAAGACTCGTCCCCAGCTACTGGACTGCTTTGAGGTTCAAGCTCTCTAGAAGGCCTCTGTGGCCATGTATTTGACCTCGCTCTAAACTGAGGTTCAAAATTCGAGTCGAAGTCAAGATGTATGTCAGTTGAATCCATGTTTCTACGTTCTCGCTAACTCCCCGTTGAGAGTATGTATTATTCGCTCCACTTTTTTTTAAAAGCAAACGCAAAATTGAAGTTACAACACTGGTAATATTCACAAGTTTAATCTTTAAAATACGTTACAAATATCCGATCTGGAATGAACACAGGCACATTGTAGATAACCGTGATGACGTGTGTACAAGAGCGGTGATGTACATCATGTCGAGAAAAAGCCTCGAGCAGTCCTCGAACCCCGCAACAAGCTACAGAATTAAGACGAGAGCTGTGACGTATTTGTTGTCACGGGCACATTTGCATAGATATGTGCACGCACATGCGCAAGTGTTCGCTGCGCACGCAGAATTATAAACTTCCGTGCGGTGTCTTGAGGCTCGATTTAGGTTCATTTAGGCTCCACTAGGGTTATGGATAACGGGGCCGGTATGTTAGCAATTTTATGGGAGATATTTGGGTGAGAGGATGTATCTCATATAACTAATAAATGTTAAGTTACAGTGTAATTTATACTCATCAGAAAGGTTTGGTAATCGTGTTTGTCCCCAGTTGTTCGCCCACCGGTGTCAATTAAAAATGTGTCATTTTCCCCTCGTAAGTAATGGAGTTAGTCAGGTACTGGGTGAGACAACCAAGAACCAGGAAACCAGGTCGTCGTTTGTTGTAGTCGGTTATACTCCATTCTCAACCGAACCATTATATATTGTCTGTTTTTATGTAATTTAGCTTCCGTTTTGTACAATCATTTGTTATTCTTTCTTGGTGATGTTGTTTTTCTTAAATCTAACATACTGACATATTTCTTTCTAACGCCTTGATAAGATCACTGTTCCACATTGATAAGAGAGAAATTTCCAGAATTATACGATTTACTATTGTTCTGTTATCATTTAGATTTTGGATTTTCAGTAATGGACGACAGTTAGTATGTCCCTGTGTTGAATTTGCGAACCTTGTTTTAGCGTTTTCCATCTTACCGTGGCAATGTTTTCAAGTAACATACTTGAATGTTGGGATCTACCCCAAACCACGAAGTGGACTGGGGATAATACCTGCCCTCATTGTTTCTGTCTTGAATTTGCTAATTAAAATTGTATTGTTTTTCTCTCAACGAAATGGGCAGCAGTTTTGTGGCGTTATGTCTATCTTAGATTTTCATTCAGTCAATTTTGATCGCGCGAGGAGCTTCTCCTGGACGGAGCTTATTGTTCCCCGCTTCCTTTACAGCACCCTCAGAAGCTTTGCTGCGCCGGTGATCGATTATCAATAGCACTCGTACAATCCTCAATAATCCTCGGATTTGATGTCATGTTTTAATGACTTCTTCAATGCACCCTGGAACCTGATACCTTACCTTTATGGGAATCGTTTTGTAGTTCGCCGTAAACGTTTGTTGTTGGTAGATGTTAACTAAACAATTATATATGGGTGTGTGTGTGTTTGTGAGTGTTTGTGTGTATGTGTGCGTGCGTGTGTGTGTGCGTGCGTGCGTGCGTGTGTATGTATTTGTGTGTGTGCGTGCGTGTGTGTGTAAGGAAATAGCACTAGAGGCAAAACGGACACTTGCAAGACAACGTTTATTTTAGTACCAGACCTAAATACACACACAAAAAACAACTTTTAAAAAATAAATAAATAAATACGCACTAACGAAATGAAATGTATATGCAGGGACAGTTAGAGACACAGCACCATAAATGAAACAGAAAAAAAGCTATGAATTATTCCCGCCATTGAATAGGTAAAGAAATGCCAGATAAAATGGTTTCGCCACTTGACAAGACAGAACAACCAAAACACAACGAGCCTGTAATAAACGTTGCGAGAACACCAGACTCAACGGCCGACCAGGAAAAAAATGGCTTGATGGAATACCGAAACAGGAAACAAGCAGACATTACCCCAAGAGCCAAAGAGATCACCTACAGGCTGTTGTATAACACGACACCGGTACAACCACATGCAGGACGATGCAAGCTGTGCACAGGCAACCCACGTGAAACAGAAGAACATATATACTACAGGTGCCCTACAGTAGCTCCAACAGTTAAAGCATTACAACACTTAATAGAAGACCACACAAAACAGACAACAGATATGTACAAAGCAATCTTCATCAACACCATACCCACCACAACAAAAGAGATTCATGGGAAGTTAATCCTTCTGTTAGCCTGGTATAGATATTTAGTATGGACCTGTCGTCTGAGCGTTAAAAATGAGAATAGATTTTTTAAATTCAGAAACTTGCAAATATATATACAAAAGAAGGAAATGTCGATTATAAATTAATTAAATTTTAGATATTTCCTATACAATACTAGGCTTGTAAATTTTAAATGTCCTTTAATATAATTTGTAATTTACTTCCTTAAAAGCATAATATTAAACATAAATGTAAAGAAACCATGTCCATGATAGATAAATAGGTAACGTAATTAAGATTTACTAACATTAGAAAATTTTTAGTTAAAGTTAGGAATACTAACATTAGAGAAAATAAAGGCAACGCCCAGGGAATCCACGATGATGAAACGATTTAAATAAACAAATCTCCTGCCTCTTCATTATATGAGTGCGGGAGGGAATATAAAACACTGAGTGGGAAAAAAAAAAAAAAAAAAACAGGAAACATAACACAGCAAAAACCAATTGATCAGCATGAGACTTTAAATGATATATCCTCTCGACGCAGAAAGGTAAATGAGAAAGGAAAGTAATTACCTGTTAACTTATCTTCAGTAGCTTATGCATGCAATTCGTGTAGTTTAAAATTAACGACGTTATGAATGTAAAATGGTTCAGAATTTGCAGATATATAATTTTTATAATTTTGTTTGCATTCGTTAGCTTTCATCTTTGGCAAGTCCTTAGAGTCTAGGAACAGAATTTTCAGTGTCAATCCGTTTTTTTCCCTGGCAGCCGTGTGCACAGGAGTCCCTCGCCGCGCAGGCGACTCCGTTTTCGGAGATACTCATATTTTCTCCGTCGATGAGTAAATGACGTTTCAAGCCGGGCCTCGCTGCTGATACCAGGAATGGTTGTCGCAGAGAGAAATCACAAATAAAATCTCAACTGGTCAAGCCAGGAGCGCGTGGCCGTGCGGCTAAAACCACTGTTCCGCTAGCTGAAAAGCCGACGTTCGGTGTTCGAAGCACGCGGTAGACAGAAAGGATTTTTTCTATCGGGAGTGAAATAAAAATCCCGAGTCTCACACGTCGTGGCGACTGCTTGACCAAGCGGCCTTTATTTCCCTGGTCCTATCGCTGCCCCCCGTCATACACCAGCAATGGTACTATGTGACGTAAAGAAGATAGTAGTAGGTCAAGCCAGGGAGTTGAAATCACAACCTCTGTGTCTCGAGACCGGCGTTTGCCTCGAGACTTCACCAGAACCCCGGATACATAAACTGATGTGCAGAGAACAATAAGTTTAAACATTTATTTTCATGTAAAGCTTAATTGTTCGCACATCGTAGTCTCCCCACCGCAGTCATGAGACACCTGCGTGAAAGACATTGTCCACGATAGCTAATTTTTTTTACTTAACTGAGTGGCAGTGTTCCCTAGCGTTCGGCTTCTCGTGGCAAGACGCAGTGCCAAGGAGTACGGGTTCGATCCTTCATTGGACCATATATTGTTCTTTGTTTTTTTTCTTTTCTTTATTTGTAATTTTTTTTCTGAGTGCTGTAAAACATACTTCTTCCTATTATGAGGATGTCCTCTGCGGACAACTGGCAGATGGTAAAAGAACTAGGGGGCGCCCAAAACTTCGATTTCTATATGTGTGTAAACGCGACATGAAGACTCTGAACATAAACCCTGCAGCATGGGAAGACACAGCTGCAGACCGCAATCTCTGGAAACACACTCTAAAGGTTCACATCAAACAAGAAGCATTCAGATTCATAGAGAAAGAGAATACACGACGAAGGAAAGAAACAATAATATTTTTAGGGCCGCTGAAAAATCCATAGTCAACTATGACTGTTGGAGGCTACTAGTCCCTCTTTAACCCTACACCCCTTTTTTTCTCCTTTTGGCAAACTTTAAAAGTGCAACAGAAAACTATGATAACACGTGTACTTGTATTCACCTGACACAGATTTAAGTCACCTGAGCCAGACCTTTCCGAGGTACTGAAACCTGTTTGCCGTAGACACTGATTCTATATTTACGGCAGTATCACATTACTGAGGGAAGGGGAGGTGGGGAGAGGCCAAATTAGACTGGAGAATATAGGCCGCTTGTCTTGAGCAGTCTCCACGAGTTATGGTTAGTCAAAGGCCCCGGTATCACTGTAACGAATTGAAATCCATAATTGTTCAACCGCCCGTGCCGGTGGATTCATCCAAATTAAAACTCACTGAAGGATCCAAACAAAGAAAGGCAGCTGCAGTCCCCATCATAGCAGCTACAGCACACGCCAATAGACATGCACACACTCCACTTGGCGTTCGGGTCTGAAACGATGATGTCCGTCAGCACCAGAATTGAAAGTGGTCAGCGACTCAGAGTTGATTGCTTGCGCCAGAAACATGACGACCATACTCCATCTCTTCGCGGTGCCCCTAGAACAGACTTAGTCTCGCTAAGTGAGTAGGGAATCGAGAGGGAAGGCAACCGGATACCCAAAAACTTGAACACCATGTTGAAGTCAGATATGTTTGGTCGATAACTTCCGGTCAATATGGCGGATAGGCGGCAGATACAGTTGAGGCACTGTCTGAAAAGTTTTCCTTATTGCAGTTTCCTCATATTTCAAGTCCGGCTTGTTGCCGGAGCTACTGAGTTTAGTTCTCTGTGCACACCGTGTGCTGTGTTTGCTATTTATGGGGACTGCAGCAACATTTCTTTGTTTGAATATTCGATGAGATGTTCATTCGGATAATTCTACTGGCACGGGCGGTTGGGTAATTATGGATTTTAATTCATTTACAGTGATACTGGGGCCTTCGACTAACTATAACCATAACTATGTTTGGTCGAAAGATGCAAATATCAGCTCTACTGCAAACCACAATAAAGCGCATCTACATCAACGTCCACTTAACGTATTTTTGTGACAGATAACGACGTGGTTTAAACATTCCTTTAGTAGCAGTAGGTGTGGCAAAAGGCGATTTTAATGTCATGTAAAATATACTAACATCAAAACAAATAACACCTCGGCTAAAACTAAGAATAGCAAAATGTTACATCTTCTCAATATTCCTGTATGGTGCAGAAACATGGACAACAAACAGAACAGATAATTGAAGCCTTTGAAATGTGGATTTATAGAAGAATTGGTAGAATTGGATGGAAGGAAAAGAAAACAAACGATGAAGTTTTAAAACAACTAAAAATGAAAAGAGAACTACGAAACACAATTCGAACAAGACAAATGAAATTTTTGGGCATGTTAAAAGACACGACAGTCTACCAAAAGTAATATTGGAAGGGAATATACAAGGTAAAAAAGGCAGAGGCAGACCAAGACTAACATGGACGAGTAACATCAAAAGATGGACAGGTCAGCCTATGACAATCTGCACCATCAAAGCAAGAGACAGAGTGGAATGGCGCTCTATGATAGCCAACCTTCAATGCGGAGACGGCACTCAACGATGAGGATGAGTAGTGGTCCGGTGAAGGTGAGGAGGAAAAAAAAAGCTTGTACGTGCTGTTTAAGAAAACATCACCAAGAGAGAATAAAAAACAATTGTACAGAAACATGAGCATAAATGAAACACAGAGAAACAAACAATATAATGGTTCGGTTGGGAATTGAGCACATCCGACGACCAAGTTTCCTGATTCTTGGTGTTATTTGATTATTTGGTTATGGAAGGCTTCGGTATCACTGCAAACGAATTAAAATCTATAATTGCTCAACCGCCCGTGCCAGTGGAATCATCCGAATTAATAACTCATCTCCCAAACAAATAAAGGTAGCTGTAGTCCCCATCATAGCAGTCTCAGCACACGCCAAAAGACATAAGGCGAACCGCACAGAAAGTGAACACGGCCAACTGTTCCCTGTTATACGATATCAGCATTCATCGTAAACAATTGGAATATCGGAACATGATCAAAACGGATGAAACACACAGCTCACGGTGTGCAGAGAGCACTTAACTCAGTAGCTCCTGCAACAAGCAGGACTTGGAATATGAGGAAACTGCAACAAGGCACACTTTTCAGACATAGCCTTCAATGGTTCCTGCCGCCTATCCCCCATATTGCCCGGAAGTTCACGTCCTCCTGAAAATGATGATCGTCATAGTATTTAAATGTATAGCGCTTGATGATACCTTCTTGTAAAACATAATGGTGATGCTTTCTTGGTGATGTTTTCTTGGTGTTGTTATTGAGTTATTAGCGGGCCATCATCATTGCACTCCGAACATAGCCATAAGTGCTCAGATCCCCTCCTTAGCAAGTCTCGAAGTGTCCTCCGACTGACGACTACAGTTCTGTATTGGTTGATTAGTCTTCTTACACGCCCACTAAGTTTCTCGTTCCTGGCTGTTCCCATCTTAACTCCCATCTTTTCCATCCGAAGGAGTGACGTGGACTCATGGTTGTCAAAGTCTTGTTTTCTTCCCACATCCCGGAGAGCATTGATAATGTCCGCCCGATCAATTGGTTGACCGTCCTCAACAAAAGCGCAGCTAGCTAACCTGCCCGCTCTTTCATTTCCCCGTACTTCCACATGTCATGGGACGTAAAAAAAAGGTGACCTTACGTATTTTTGACTTATGCAAAATTACTCTACCCATTGCATACGTACATTCTTGATTTCCGCACCCAGCAACTCCATGACTCTACCCATTGCATACGTACATTCTTGATTTCCGCACCCAGCAACTCCATTACGTCACGGGAGGAAAATTACATATTTTCAACGACACCGGTGGGCGAACAAGTGGAGACTAACACGATTACCAAGGAATGCCGCCTCGCATCGTGGGTTTCGATGCTTGGAGCGACACTATAAAGAAGTTTCCGAACACTTCTGGATAGGCGGCCGAGCACATATGAGTGAAAACTCACGTACTAAGACGCCAATTCAAGTCTCGTACTTTACCTTTACCATTACGATTATCAAACCTTCTGCTGGATATAAAATACATGTCTCTATTTGGTATTCATAGCGAATGTTTTGTATGTCCTTTGTGGACTTCGAAAAAAAACGCATTAAATCATCTCAATTAAAAGTGAGGCTCTGTGCAACAGCTGGCCTGCCTATAGTTAGTGACTCATAGCTGACTGATCGCGTCAGGACCAACGGCAACAGATGATAAAGATACTATTCCTTATACCTGGGGTGACTTTGGTAACAAACTAACTAGTTGGCCAAGTAAAAAGTAAAGTACCCCCGTCACGCCAAGTGACTTTACTTTTTTACTTTCCCAGAAAAAAATCCGGTACCCATTAAAGGATGGGTGAAGCGGAAGCCGTCGGTTGGGATCGAACCCGACCTCTTGTCCATTGTAGTCTATCTAGTACACTAACCACTGAGCTATCGCGGCTCCAGTTGGCCAAGTGAATTGGAATAAAAAAAAGAAGGCAATCAAGTACCACAAGTATCAAATTGAAGTCGGATGTTTCAGGCCAAAATCAGCAAATATTACAGCTCGATGTACACTGCAATACAACGTATCTACGCCTATTTAGCATCAATTTAAGGGCGGACAATGTAGATGAGCTGTAGCCGTCTGGCGATTATATAGAACGATGAAAATCTCAAGTTATATAACTTTCCATGGACATGGTGATAACCGTAGACGCGGAAGTTAATCAGCATGTCCGAGAACAAGAGAGTTGAAGCCAGGACAGTCTATTTCTCATTGTTAGTAATAGCAAGACAGGGTGTAGACTCCTGATATAGAACTGCACCAACCATCCACCGATCACACCAACTCTGTCACAGTTGCTTGTCAGTGATACTTTAGTTGGTCTGCTTATGTGTGTCTTTCCATGAAGATAAAATGCATTTGCGTCTTCTATTATACATTCAAAGTGATTAGAAAAAGCTCTATTTTAAATTTTAAAAACGTGCGTGGGTAAAATTGGAATATTCTTCTTCTTCTTTACCTTTAGGGGCATAGGTCTTCAACAAACACTTTCCAAGCCATTCTGTTTCTTGTCATTCTTTTAAGATTATTCAACGCCTTCACTGCAATCTTCATCTTTGCTTTCATCTGTCTTGTCCAAGAATATTTTAGGTTTCCTCTTTGTCTTTCATCCCTGTGGATTCCAAAAAAGGGCATGTTGGAATACATTCAGTTGGCTTCCGCAGTGTGTGTTCTACCCAATGCCTTCGTCTTCGTTTTTTCCCTTTATCCACTGGTATTTGACAGGTAAAAAAAAAAGTAATGTGCTTCCGTCACGCCAAGTGGCGTATAGTGAACATGGTGTTAGTGACCATAAATTTTACAGACCTTCGGCGCATGATTTTTGGGAAAATTTAGTCGGTATTACGCCCGTGCCGCTTTACTTTCTCATAAAAAAAATCCGGTACCCATTAAAACTTAGTGAACCCGGAAGCCGTCAGTTGGGATCGAACCCTACCTCTTGCCCTTTGTAGTCCAATTCACTGACCACTGAGCTATCACGGCTCCTCCCATTTGACTGGTACTTTTCCATAATTTTATGTTAGTGATTGTGTCCTGCCATATCCATCCTTTTATGTTGCGCAAGCATCCATTAATGAAGGTATGTATTTACATGATTGTCATTTTTGTTGTTCTCCATGTTTCACAGCCATATAATAGGACTGATTTAACATTGGTGTTGAACATTTTTATTTTTGTATTTAACCAAATTTTTTTGGATTTACATATGTTTCCTAGTGCAACGAATGCTCTTCTTGCTTTTTATATCCTCATTTTTATTTCATTTTCTGTTCCTCCCTCTTTGTCTATATTACTGCCCAGATATATATGTATGATTTGAATTAAGAAAAGGAGTAAGGCAAGGATGTCTTCTATCTCCATTTCTCTTTCTACTGGCCATAGATTGGATTATAAAAATAATTCAGAACAACAGAAACGAAATCCAGTAGTCACTGACCAAGCAACTTAACGACTTAAACTTTGCTGATAATATAGCTTTCTTTTCACGTTTTCATCAACAGATGCAAAACAACATGAGCATACTTGATGAGATATCATAACAGCTGAGACTGAAAATAAATAGAGAGAAAAAAAAAATTGAATCTTGCACTAGAGAATCATTTCAAATTAATTTGCCAATGTTTTTTTTTCTTTTTGTTTTTTTTTTGTTACAAGATTTTTTTGTTCTAAAATATAATTCACTCATAAGCAATTCTTTAGATAATAAATTTATGTTTTATAAGTTTCGTCAAAATTTAAAACCACTTCCATAAAATATTTTAAATAGTGAGTGGAATGTAGCAGGCTCAGAACGTCTGCAATAAAAAAAAAAATGTTGCCATGTTATTTAGATCATAACTAAAATGCTACTTTGAGATTAAGAAAACAACTGTGCTGTAAACTCGAATTTGACGTGCTTTTCTACAGACCATCATTATTTATTCTTAACCCCCCCCCCCTTCCTTTCAATTCATATTCGCCTTTCATCGCCCATGGAGGAGATGGTCTTCAGTCTATCGCTCTTTGATTGGCTGCTTTTGCTGTCACGTGTCTGAGTCTTGAGTCGTGGCCAAATCATTGAGTTTCTGTATATGTCATTCGGAGGCGAAGGCGCACCTCACAGCAGCAGAGCTGGATGTTGTCAGCAACCTATAGCTGATGGCTTGCCCCAGGATCGGTGAACCTGTCCCATTCAGACCCTGCTCCACCTCTCAGTGGTGCCTCTAGTAAACAGACTAACTTGTTTAGTCTGGCCAAGTGAAAAGGGATCAAAGAGGGAAGGAAGACAACCCGATACTCAAAAATGTCATGCCGAAGTCGGATAATTTGGGCCAAAAAGCGCAAATATCACAGTTATAATGCAAACAACAACGCAGAAACGCCCCACTTAACGTCCTTTTAAGGGCGGATGATGAAGAGGTGTACTCCTTAAGTCATCGTTCGAAGGCAAGCAAGCAAATGTCATTCTGATGATCCCTGTCTTCTTAGCTCTACTTAATTACGTATAAACGTCAAATAGGGGGCCAAAATGCCTTTCAGAATGGAGACAAATAATAATAAATGAATATTATTATAGAGGGGAAACTTTTCCGAGGCGATAATCAGCGAATCAATTCAGAGGAAGAGGTATGTTTACGTGTTCTCTAGCGTTTGGCTTTTCGTGGCAAGGCGCTGTTGCCACTGAGTACGGGTTCGATCAATATATTGTTCTTTTTTTTTTTCTTTCTGTTGTTGCTTATTTGTCATTTTTACCAAGTGCTGTAAACATACCTATTCCTCTGAATTGATTCGCTGCATTTCAGAAACTGAGCTGAGTGAGGTCAGTGACCTACAGCTGACTGTCTGTTTCAGGATCAGCAATCAACAGAGCTGATCAAGACTCTTCTCAACCTCCAAGTGGTGCTCCCGGAAAGAGACTATCCAGTTAGGCTAAACGATTAGGGACTGCAGAGGAAAGGCAACCGGTATTTAAAAATTCCGTGGTAAGTCGGGTGTGTTGGGTCGAAAGACGGAAATAGGCATAACACAACGCATCAAAGCTCATTTAACATCTTTTTCAGAGCGGATGGCTGAGAGAACTATCCATTCCTGTAGTGGCCATCAGGTGAACTTTGTAAGATCGGAAAAACTACGTGAAAATGCTTTAGTTTGTTCTTGTCTCATTTTTCTTTTTTTTGAATGCTGCTATGATCAAGAATAAAGAATTGGGGATGGGTGGGGTGGAGTACTGTATATTGCAAAGCCAGTAATAAATAAATATTTATTTACATTGGGGAACCCATGACGTCAGGTGGCTATAGATCGCATTTCTGAAGACTCCACAAAATTTGGGTGATTCTGAGATTTCCCTTTCAGACCGCAGGCCTTAATATAACTATAGATGACTGTGGCAAAACAAATTACACGAGAATAAGGGTTATTGTATTATCATCATCATCGAGAGCCGTCTCCGCAACGAAGGTTGGCTACCATGGAGCGCCATTCTGCTCTGTCTCTTGCTTTGATGGTGCAGTTTGTCATAGGTTGATTTGTCCATCTTTTGATGTTACTAGTCCATGTTAGTCTTGGTCTACCTCTGACTCTTTTACCTTTTATTTTCCCCTCGAAGAATACTTTTAGTAGGCTGTTGTGTCTTTTAACATGGCCCAAAAATCGCATTTGTCTTGCTTGAATAGCGTTTAGTAGTTCTCTTTTAATTTTTAGTTGTTTTAAGACTTCATCGTTTGTTTTCTTTTCTTTCCATCCAATTCCTGTTATATTATTATATTCTAGATATTATATTATATACCTGTATGGTATATGCCGTTGCATATGTCCGTAATCACTTCAATGCCAAAATCTTCTAGTGCTTTTATCATCTCTATGTGTATGCTGTCAGGTCCTGCTACCTTTCCCTCTTTCATTGTTCCGTGGTTGATTAAGACGCTCGATTCCTTATAACAGGGCTCGAGTTCATAGTCCGGGAGAGGTGAATTTTTTTATTAGGCTCAATTAACGACTTCTACAGTTTCTAGATAACAATTATCACTGAATTATCCTGTCTATTAATTAAATAGCCAAACACACAATGTGGTGTCTTTGATAACGAGAAAGTGAGTCGACGAGTTACTTGTTTTTTTTTTCTTTTTTTTCTGAGATCCCAAGAATGATTTGGCTTTTCCTGTTTGTTGTTAGGACCATCATCACCCCATACCGGACGAACCCATAAGTGCTCCGATATCCCCCCTCGACAAAACTCGGGGAGAATCCTGGCCCACGTGCACGAACTCTGTAACACGGACAAGGATTCGCGGTGTTGGTAGATTTCTGCTGACAGTTTTACCCGGGAAGCGGCCATATTTATTATCTACTTTTTCTATTTTAACTACCAAGGGTTCTTTAACGTGGTCAAATGCACACGGGACATACTGTTTATTGCCGTTATCCGAGAATGCTAGATATCAAATCTCACTACCTCAAAGATCAGGGGAGTGTAACGTCATTAAACTACAGATTAATTTGTCATATTTTCAGCAGATCACCACCACATCTGATGGGCTTTGAACCTTGAACCTTCCTGCCCTGGTGCAGTCGTTGTAAAGGGTTAAGGCAAAGAAATGCAAATGAATACATAAAAATGCGAAGCTGCAGTAAAGCTGAATGTGAGGGAAAATTTAAAAAAAAAATAGAAAAAATAGTATGTTAGATTCTTTACGTGATTGATAGACGACACAGATTTGAACGACGTTTCGGCTAAATAGGCCTTCAGCAGGAACAAACAAACAACGCACACACAGATATGTAAGTAAATAAAACTGATCATACATAGCTAACTAGTAACGAAACATCCAAAACAAAAATAATCGAAATTGGTTAAAGAAAATAAAAATGACATCCCTGTGTCGTGGACCGTGGTCAGAATGAAAAAGGAATGGTCCCACGAGTGTAGCTGTAATTATACCCCCCTCAGGTCAGGTGAAGGGTTCTAAAAATACACGAGTGAGGGGAACGCTGTCTAGGTTACCTCGACTGCAAAGACACTGACAATGTCTGAAAGTATCTATGGGCCCATAAATACATGTATACACACACAGAGATACGTGTATACATATATACACGTATAAACAGACATGCACATACCTATACATATCAACACACACATATACATACATACATATATATATATATATATATATTCATACCAACAAGCACACACATACATGCATATATATGGGCATATACGTAGGGAGGTCAAAAAGTAATGCACACCAATTTTTTTCTCGGAAACTATTCGAGCAAAATGTGGGAAATTTTCACAGATTGTATCTGAACATCCCCTTTACACTACCTATTTTTCAACATAATCTCCGTCCAAGCATATTGTCTTACGCCAACGCGAAACTAGGTCATGAATGCCTCGTTTGTACCAAGTTTTGTCCTGCTCGCGTAGCCATTTTTTAACTGCACGGATCACATCCTCATCATTGTCAAAGTGTGTCCCACGCAGGAATTTTTTGAGTGGTCCAAACAGATGGAAATCTGAGGGAGCCAGATCAGGGCTGTAAGGAGGATGGGGCAGTACAGTCCAACCAAATTTGTTGATTGCTTCCCGTGTTACCAGACTTGTGTGAGGGCGTGCATTGTCATGTTGAAGCAACAAATCTGCAGATGGCTTATTAGGCCGAACTCTGTGGAACCGATTTTTGAGTTTTGTCAGTGTATTGATGTAAGTTGTCGAGTTGATTGTCTCACCTCTTGTCATTACATCAACAAGAATCACACCATCAATGTCCCAGAAGACAGTGATCATCACCTTTCCGGCTGATGGAGATGTTTTGAATTTTTTTCTTTTTGGTGACTGCGGATGATACCATTCCATTGACTGCATTTTTGTTTCAGGCTCATAATAATGTGCCCACGTTTCGTCACCGGTAACAATTTTTGACAAAAACATTTCTCCTTCAACACCGAAACGCTCCAACAATTCAGAACAGAATGTTTTCCTTTGAACTCTGTGATCATTTGTTAGGCACCGAGGAACCCGTCGAGCGCAAATCTTTGAATATCCGAGAGTTTTAAAAATTGCGATTGCACTTCCCTTGCTGACTGTAAGCTGCAATGCCAATTGCTGACTAGTGATACGCCTATCCTTACGAATAATGGCATCAGCCTGGTTTAACATGTCTGTGCTGGTAGCCGAGGCAACACGTCCAGAACGCGGTAAATCATGCAGCTCCACTCGTACACTTTCTGCAGCTTTAATTCTCTGAACCCAGCGACTAACTGTGCTCCTATCGACTGCAGAACATTTGTACACTGCACACAGTCGTTTATGAATGTTTGCCACAGTTTCTTTTTCCGCAACCAGAAATTCTATGACAATTCGCTGTTTGTAACGGACATTGTTGACAAGCTCCATTTTAACGGTTCATAGATTGCGTAATATTTATCAGAATGCTGTGCAATTTGGTGCACCTAATTGGAACATGTCATATTCCAAGTGTGCAAAATTTCATATTCCTATCTTTATTATTAGCCGAGAAAAAATTGGTGTGCATTACTTTTTGACCTCCCTTCAGTATATGCATGTATTTGTGTGCTTGTTGGTATGATATATATATACACCAATGCCCATACATATGAACACATACATGCATGTGCACATCCATACGGGGACAATCATATATGTGCAGAAATGTACGCATAACGCACATATGACCAGAGGAGTTCACACCGGGGTCAGTGTGCAAACTCAAAGGAGAAAGAATAGAACAGTAGAATAACAGGTACTCAAAAGGCGGAAAAATGAGATGTCTGAGAGTGGGGTACAATAAAAACATATGAGGGGTAAGTAGCACCGAAAAAAGGTGTATAGGAGAACACCGAAGTGTCTCAATGGGCAATAGTGAAGGAGAACTATGAATAGCTTGGTATAGTAGATAGACTAAAGAGCCCAAACATGGGCAGTAGAAAAGGTACTACAATGTAGTTGATAAACCTGGAGAGGTTTCTGCTTCGGACTTACAGATCTACCTGAGGATGACCTTTGCAGGTTTATCGACTACATTGGTAGCTATCACAAAGCTATCAAGATCTCATCTTGTATATCCACCTCCTCTGTTACCTTCCTAGATCTTATTGTTTCTTTGGGCACTTCTGGCCTCCACACCTCGGTTTTCTATAAACCCACAGACTCCGATTGTTATCTTCTCTATACTTCATCACATTCACCTTCTTGTCGTGATTCTATTCCGTTCTCACAGTTATTGCGCCTCCGTAGCATCTGCCAGGATGACAAAGATTTCCTCCGACAGGCTCACCTCATGTTAGGTTTCTTCAGCCGCCGGCTTTATCCAGACTCGATCCTCCAGTCTGCCCTTAAGCGGGTCCTCCTTATCTCCCGTCCCGAGGCACTCACTCCTTCCAACCGCCCCCCCCACCTCTGAGAGAACTATACTCACCCTCACAATTTAGCTGCTGTGAAAGTACTCAACCGCTACCGTTCCATTCTCCTCTATGATCCCACCACCCGTCTACTTTTTAGTGATCCCCCAATGATCGTCTTCAAGCGCGACAGGAATTTGGTAGATATTCTGGTTAGGAGCCATCTCCCTCGCTCCTACCCTCAACACTTCGGTACGGCCCCTTCTGTTTGGAACTGTATCACCTGTGCCTATGTGCTCCCTACTGACTCGGTCTTATTCCCTATTGGACGGTTCGTGATCAAGCATGGCTTCACATGTAAGTCCTGTAACATCATTTATGCCATCATATGCCAACGATGCCACATGACCTATATTGGCGAGTCTGGGTGACGATTAGCGGAAAGATTTTGTGAACATCTACGAGATGTTTAACAGAATACTGGCACTCCAGTGTCTTCCAGTTTCAACTCCCCAGACCACAAGGGCAAAGACGACATCCGTGTCACTGGTATTGTCCTTTGTCACTCTGGCGACCGCAGCCGATTTGCTTTGGAGAATCGCCTCATAGTCCAGTATGGTTCGCTGACCCCACAAGGCATGAATGTATCACACTCTTACACATAGTTTCCTTTCGGTTACTACTTCCCTTTTGCATAGCCTTCTCTACTGCCCATGTTTGGGCTCTTTAGTCTATCTACTATACCAAGCTATTCATAGTTCTCCTTCACTATTGCCCATTGAGACACTTCGGTGTTCTCCTATACACCTTTTTTCGGTGCTACTTACCCCTCATATGATTTTATTGTACCCCACTCTCAGACATCTCATTTTTCCGCCTTTTGAGTACCTGTTATTCTGCTGTTCTATTCTTTCTCCTTTGTGTTTGCACACTGACCCGGGTGTGAACTCCTCTGGTCATGTGTGCGTTATGCGTACATTTCTGCACATATATGATTGTCCCCGTATGGATGTGCACATGCCTGTATGTGTTCATATGTATCGGCATTGGTGTAAATATGTATCATACCAACAAGCACACACATACATGCATATATATGCATGTATGTGTGTGCTTGTTGGTATGAATATATATGTATGCATGTATATGTGTGTGTTGATATGTATAGGTATGTGCATGTCTGTTCGTACGTGTATATATGTATACACGCATCTGTGTGTGTATACATGTATTTATGGGCACTTAGATACTTTCAGACATTGTCAGTGTCTTTGCAGTCGAGGTAACCTAGACAGCTTTCCCCTCACTCGTGTATTTTTAGAACCCTTCACCTGACCTGAGGCGGGTATAATTACAGCTACACTCGTGGGACCATTCCTTTTTCATTCTGACCACGGTCCACGACACAGGGATGTCATTTTTATTTTCTTTAACCAATTTCGATTATTTTTGTTTTGGATGTTTCGTTACTAGTTAGCTATGTAGGATCAGTTTTATTTACTTACATATCTGTGTGTGCATGTTTTATTGTTTCTTCCTGCTGAAGGCCAATTGAGCCAAAACGTCGTTCAAATCTGTGTCGTCTACTAATCACGTAAAGCTTCTAACATACCATTTTTTTTTCAATTTTCCCCTTATACCTCTTGACAACCCATCCCCCAGCCAGCTTTGAATTTATTGTTGTTATGGAGAGGGGAGGTAAGACGTTAGGCAATTCTGATACGCCGCGGTGGACATCAAAGGAACTTTGATCACTTATAATTATTACAAATTTAGCGCCAATACCAATGGATAATTATTTAAAAGACAATGACAGTAGTTGCTACATTACAAATACGAGTCCGGTAACCATAGTTTTGAAATACTTAGAATATATGTATCTCGAACCGTCAAATTCTTAAAAGTTTACCGCATTTCAGTTGGAAAAAAGCCTTTATGTGTGTTAATATGTATGTTTTGATTCTTCAAGTACCGTCAAACGGAACATAGGGCTCGTAGAGACTCCCGTCAATTGTCTCTATTATTTAGCGAGCTGCTAAGACATCCAAACATTTCTATGCCAGCTAAACAACAAACAAATGATAAATAGCATCTTCATACCAACTTTATGCTATGAAAGTCAAACATGGACCCTTTCTAAATCACAATTAAGAAAGATCAATACATGTGAGATGCGTTGCTTGAGAAAAGTAACAAACAACACAAGAAGAGATAGAATACCAAATGAAACCATAAGAAAAATAGTAGGAACAAAACCCTGCCAAGAGTATATAGAACAACAACTTAAATGGTTTGATCACCTGGTCAGAATGAATCCTCACCAATCACCATCAAGGGCGTTCTTCTCGAGAATGTATGGAAAAAGACCCAGAGGAAGACCCAGAAGAAGATGGATAGATGCAGTGACAGAGACATGTAACAACAAAGGAAAATCACTAATTCAGACAATTCGAGCAGCACAAGAACGACAAATGATATAAACCACGACACCTTTTAGGTATCAGTGAAAAGAGAAAAGAAGAAGCATAAGATTCAGCGAGCTGTTCGGTTATAGCGAGTCTATGCCTGTCAACCTTGCCTCTTTTTTTAGTGTTCTTTTCAGTATTTCTCGAAGTGGTCCTCTTTTCTTCTGACCTGATGTTTCACATTTGAGAGCTGTTTAGTAATTCTCTGATCGTTTCTTCAAAATACATGCCAGACATATTCCCAACTTCTTTTCTTAATAGTAGATCTGATGAATGGTTGCATGGCTATTTCTCTTATTTCATCATTAGTCTTGAATTCATTCCATTTAATGCAACGTATCTATTTTAAGCATATATCTTAAAATATATTGAGTATTTTCTCAATCTCCTTTGTCGTATATATCATCATCATCAAGTACCAGGCCTGCTGGCGTAGGTTATCATGTCTCTCCACAATTTTCGAAATCGACAGTTATTTATCGTTTCTGTTGTTGACCTTCTGCCAAGCCACTCTCTTAATCTGTCTGGTATTTTTTCTCTTTGCTTTCTTCTATCTATTCATCCCTTAATTTTCCCAGTTGTTACAATATATTCCAGCTGTTCTCTTCTCATTATATGACCAAAAAATGATAATTGTGTCTTCCTGAATTTTGAATATTAGCTCTCTTTTTGCTTTGGCTTCTTTCAGAACGTTTTCTTTACTCTTCTTAGCTGTCCATGGTATTCTCAACATTCTTTTGTAAAACCACATTTCTACAGACTACAGTGATTTTCTTGTTTGTTGTCCTATTGTCCATGATTCACATCCATATGTTAAGACTGACTCTACATAACATTTAAGAACTATTTTTCTTGTTTCGATTGTCAAAAATGGATTGTATAGTATCTTCCTCATTTTTTGGAAAGCTGCTTTTGCCTGAGCCATTCTGCATCTCACCTCTTTTGTACATCTTCCGTCTGAGGTTAACAAAGTTCCCAAATATTTAAATTCATTTACCTGCTTTAATATTGTTCCACATGTCTTTACGTAGTGCATATATATATATATGTGTGTGTGTGTATATATATATATATATGACAAAGTAAAGCACCAAGAAATAATCAACATTTTAAAAGGCATAAACGTAGACAGCAAAGATTATAAGATTAATGTTGTTATGGATCCAGCGACCATTGAGCAGCTGCCCTTCAGCCCAAAGCCGTGTATTAGTAGCTACAGGTATTTTTAAGTTCTGCTGTGATTCCATACAAAGTGTTCCATATGGAGGGTCTTTGGGGGAAATAGTGTTGTATCTAAGAATAATAAAGAACAACAAACAGTGGCCATAAGAACTGAAAATCAGTAGGGAATGTTTCAACGAATAAAATAGAGTGTGAGGCAAGGTTGTGTGATATCGCCAGATTTATTTAATATGTATAGTGAGGTTATTTTAAGATACATAAGGGGCATGCCTGGAATAACAATCAGAGGTCATAATATAAATAATCTCTCTCTCTCTCTCTGCAATCAAGACTCAATCAGAGTAGGATTCCAGACTCTCTCATGAAGTCAGCTGTCTGTTTAAGTGATTCGATTGCCCCATATAGTTTCTCTTCCAGGGAGGTGGGTGTGTACCACATTGCTCTTCTCAAGTCTGTGTACTAGGGGGCAATCCTGTAGAACATGTTTTGTTGTCATAGTGTCCAGTGTACAGTGGCATTGGCTGGTTATATAAATAATCTAAGGTATCCTGATGATACAGTCTTAATCGCTAAGAGTAAAAATGAGTTACAAGAAATGTTAGACATTATAGTGAAAGAAAGCAGAAATAAAGGACTAGCCTTAATAGCAAACAGACAGAAGTAATTGTAGCAACAAGGAAAAGGACTTCACAATAAAGACAAGTGGAACAATATTAAAATAGGTAAATGGATTTCAATATCTGGGAACAAGGCTAACCTCAGATGGTCGATGTACAATAGAGGTGAGATGCAGAATGGGTCATGCAAAAGCAGCTTTCCAAAAAATGAGGAAGATACTATACAATCCATTTTTGACAATCGAAACAAGAAAAAGAGATCATAAATGTTATGTAGAGCCAGTCTTAATATATGGATGTGAATCATGGATAAAAGGACAATAAGATAACAGACAAGAAAATCACTGGTGGCTGTAGAAATGTGGTTTTACAGAAGAATGTAGAAAATACCATGGACAGCTAATAAGAGTAATGAAAACGGTCTGAAAGAGGTCAAAGAAAAAAGAGAGCTAATTAACCAATACTATGAAGAAACAATCATCATTTTTTTTACCATGTAATGAGAAGAGAACAGCTGGAATATATTGTAACAACTGGAAAAATTGAGGGATGAAGAGACAGAGGGAAGCTATGAGAAAAAATACTAGACAGCTTAAGAGAATGGCTTGGCAGAAGGTCAACAACAGAAATAATTAAATAACTGTCGAGATCGAAAGTTGTAGAGAGACATGATCACCTATGCCAGCAGGCATGGTACTAGATGATGATTATAGATTGAACAAGCTTGGTGATAAAAGATTGCATCTCTGTCTCACTCCTCTTTTTATATCAATGTGTGTAGAGTTCTCTGTTATATTTTAATATTACTGTTTGCTCCCAGTCTAAATTACATATTAGTCGTTTGTCTGTATCATCCTGATGTATATCTTTTAGGCAGTTTATGTGTTGTTTATGGTGTATTCTATCAAAAGCTTTGGTGTAGTCTATGAAATAGGCATTATATACATTACATATATATATATAAATCAAGGGAAGTAATCATACAATTAAATAAGAACGAATTGTCAATATTGTCTAATTCCCCTGCATGCCCTTTAACCTATTCGTTATATCGGATGTTTTGATGATGTAATGAAATATTACATGTATTGCAATGCATAATCATCAAGTAAAATTCTTAGTGGCGTGATCATCTTCCTCTACAACTCTCTATAGCTGTAGGCCTATGTAATTTATGTTCTTGACAACCAACCAAATGAGACTTTTGGGGCATGTTAAAAGAGACAGCAGCCTAATAAAAGTAATCTTGGAAGGGAAAATAGAAGGTAAAAGAGGCAGAGGCAGACCAAGACTAACATGGACGAGTAACATCAAAAGATGGACAAGTCAGCCTATGACAACCAGCACTATCAAAACAAGAGCCAGAGTGGAATGGCGCTCCATGGTAGCCAACCTTCTATGCGGAGATGGCACTCAATAATGATGATCTATCTATCTATCTTTCGTTCGCCTGAAGTATTGTCTATATCTGCAATGTCGTTTCCTGTATAAATTTTACTGTCTTTTGTAATTCTTGCAGTGGCCCATATAGTTTTGTCTGTAGTGTTGTATCTATGGGCCAATGGATTTTCCTCAGTCTACTATATTCAGTAAAGTCTTGAAGTATGTGTTCAGCAGTCTGGGGCGCCTGTCCACGTAGTTGAGGTGCCGATCTTTAATTTTGTATACATGTGACTGTGGAGTCAATTGTGTTATGTTCTGAGACATATAATGATAACTTGTTCCCATCTATTCATATTATGAAGAGGATCCTGATTTGGGGCTTGTAGCCTTCTTTTTTGATTAATTATCTGTTTCTTCTGATGGTATGTAACCGGTGTATCTGGTTGTGTGCCTGTTGCCTCTTCCTTTGCCAGATGATCTGCTCTCTCATTTCTTGGTATTCCACAGTGAGATGGGATCCACTGTAGGGCGACCATGTGGTGCTTGCAGAGTTCAGACAATAAGGTCTGCAGATGTGGTAATTTTCTGGAATTTAGCCAGGAGTGCTGATCTTGCATCTGTTAGAAACACTACAGGCCGTGGGCTAAGATTTTTGTTCAGCAGTTTTTCTGTTGCCAACTTTATTGCTTAGATTTCTGCATCATAATTGTGAAAATATTTCCCTGTTGCTATTTTATTTATATCTCTAATGTTATTTGAGTAGTCTATATATGCTCCTGCTCCCCCATTATTGACTGTATTTTGTGTTAATCCATCTGTGTATATACAAACCCATAGATCTTGGTATTCTTCATCCAAGAAACTGAGAGTGACTGTTTTACACATATACTATTTTGACAATTCTATAAGTTCAACGGGATGACGCAGCTTTATCATTAGTGTCAGTCTGAGTAAGGGATCTTAGCAGTGGGTGTAGATGGTATGTATATTTTAAATAAGGAAGAGACTAAAAGTTGGTAATCAACTGTCACCAGGTAGTTATACAATGGCACTACCAAGTAAAGAAATGTGAATTAAATAAATTTGAACTTTTCAGGAAATATTAATTTTCCACTATTTCGTTATTCTGTATTGTCGTAACTCATTGTCTTTAATTTGTAATGAAAATACAATCTTCTCATTAAACGGTAAAGCTGTCTATTTTATATTTATGGTTTATTGTTCAAATTTCTCCTTTTCTCGCTCTCTCTCATTACATTCTCCTCCTTGTTCTCCACTTTCTGTCAATAATATGATTTCTACATTACTGATAAGTAAGTAGCTTCTCCATTGTAATTAAGTCATTTGTATCAGGACATTAACAGGTGATGGTATTTGGTCCTCTAGGGTTCCAGATTTTTACAAAATAAAAAGAGAAAGCAGTAAATTTTATTTGAAAAAAGAGTTTTATTCAGAAAAAAAAAGCAAGATATGGAAATGTGGCGCTTATTTTAATACTTTATATAATAAGGTAACTGCCTGGCCAGATGCAAGACACACACATTAAAAGTAGAACATGTGTGAAATTCTGATGTCTGGCAATTATACTGTCTTCACTATCTTCAGATTTGGTACTTAGTATAAGAGAGGTAAAAATATCTTTAAAAGAACTGAAGACTACTAGAACAAAAATTCAGATAAGAGAGGGAGTATCTTGGTCTATGCCCTATGGGCCGGCTATGACTCGAAAGGTCAATAGATAGATAAGAGAGGTTCTCCACCTCTGCTCTACATGCTGTGTCAGCAGGAAAAAAGAACTCTAGTTGAGTTGATCTCACTGTGATATTGTCAGAAATGAATGGGCTGATAGATTAATGAAGGAACAAGGAAAACTGCTATCTTAGCCAGGTACAAATACATATTGTGAAGAGTTTAAGAAGAGTATCAGGATTATATATAGGAACAAGTATAATGAAAAAATTATCAGAAAAATGTGAACTATCATCTCAGTTGAAAATAATAAATAACAATATTCAGACTCCACACAGCAATAAAAGATTACAGTGTCATCTTTTCACCACACTAAAAATGACTGTGACGTTGGAATAATAATTGCCAAACAATTGTTACAGATGCCTGCCCAAGTATATGTCAGACAATTAGAAGTGTCATTCTCAGAAAAGTTATAATTTATGTCAGTAGCCTTATGACAACCACTGCTTATGTGAATTTCATACCAACATAAAAAGTGTATAAAGAAGAAAAATTAATTGTGTTTACAGTTATTTTGTTGTTTTGACAGTGGGTTATTTAAACAATGAAAAGAATCAGTCTATAAGACAATATGAAAAAATCTGTGAATAATTTTTTTAATATTCAAAATACACAAGTTTTGTATATATTTTCATCAGAATAATAAATTAAAATAATAATAATAAAGTAAAAAATGAAAATGTTCTTTCCACGTCTTAGAGCTCAAGGTGAATAAGATGTAAGTACCGATAATTTTTCAATGACCAAGCACATCTTATAGGTGATGTGGTCAGTATAATGACAGCAGCCCTACTTTCCAATAAAAATCAGTACCCATTAAGGCTTTATGAATCTAGGGCTGTACATCAGGACGGAACCCAACCTCTTTTCCTTAGTAGTCTAGTTTACTTGCCATTGAGCTACAGCGATTATTAATAATGGTAAAAAAATGACACCATTTCTCGAATCTACTTAAGTCTCTTTTACTTTACTAACACACTAAAAATACAATTCAGTCATACTTGTAAAAAATGCCATATAAGCTAATATTTTGTGTTAATAATTAAAAATTAGAAACTTTTGAAGATACATACTGATATAGACTTACACATGACTTGTTATAAAATTCCTAAAGATATTCACTGCTACATCCAACACAATGCTGTTATTTGACTCCCCACAAATTATCAAAAAGTTCATTATCTTCAGTTCCCACAAAGGTGGAGTCTGTTGATATAGAAGATCTAGTACTGCAACACCTCCAGTGTGGACAAAAGTCAACTTCTCCAAAACTATTCTTAATTTATCTTTGTCTCTAAAATGTTTCAAATTCTTGTCCAGTTCTCATATGATTTCTTAAATGTTCAAGTGTCTTCTATTAAGTTTGAATATGGTCTTTTAAATTTCTTAAACCACTTATGCTGTCATGGTGCCAATTATCTAACAAGTCAACCATCAACTTGAATATATTCACTAACACATCTGCAAGCATTCATACATATCTTAGTGGATTTCTTCCAATTACAAATTCATGAGTCAAACTTGGGTAAATTGAGCAGTGCAGTGATTTGACAACTCAGTGAAAGGAGTTCCATTATCAGGCCCATCTTTGCTTTGCTTTCAGCATCATGACACATACACCTTAGCCAAAATAACCAAATTAAAATACAGAAGCTATTTAATAAAACATGATTAAAGTACTAACTTTTAAAACACAGTAAAACATTAGAGTACTTTGAACCCATTGACTATTTTTTTTTCTCATAACTTACTATTTTTATATGTTTATTTTTTCTTCACCTTTTTCCTTCATTCAACTAAAGAACATGTCCCAAACAAGCATGAATGGTATTCGGCCCAAAGCTTGTCAAATCATTGGACAGCAATCACCACTATTGTGCACCAAGGAAATAACGCTAGAAGCAAAATGGGCACTCAACAATACAATCTTCATCTCAACATTGTGCTAACTATGCCAGTCCTGGACTCTAGATGCAAGAACAATAAGAAAAATAACCTCTACTGAGATGAAATGTGTTAGATGAATGACAGGAAACAGCCTGAGAAATAAGATCAGAAATGAAGAACTGAGAAAAAAGCTAGGAATAACCCCACCATAGAATATATAAAGAAACAACAGATAAAATGGTTTGGCCACGTGACGAGGCAGAAAGATAAAAACACAAAACAACAAACCTTCAATAAACCTTGTGAAAACACCAGACCAAGGACTGATCATGAAAAAGATGGATTGACAGAGTATTAGAAACACTAGGAAACATAACAGCTGCAGAGGCAAACAGAATAGCAAAAGACTGCAAATTATATCTCTCCCTGATGCTGAAAGGCAAATGAGGAAGGAAATAAGAAGAGGAAGAAATACACCTTTATAAGTTAGTATAAGTGTGTAATATAATTATACATTTACAAATGAATTGTGAAGTTAAGAAAAATATGAAGTGTGATGAAATGTGGTGAAATCCAATGATAGACAGACTACAGGGATAGTCTCGTATATTCACCTTAAGTCCATGGTCTTTGTGCTGATAATATTTGACTCTGCAGGAAATGACTGAAAGAAAAAAGGGACATGAACCTGTTATCATTAAACACAAGAATACCTGGAAATGCTACATTTTTATAAATTTATTTGAAAACATTACATGTGTGTTAATATTATTCTGTTTTCATGCAACTGTTATGATGTACTTAGTATCAAAAATGAAAAAAAATTATTTACATAGGATTATATATATATCTGAACATCATGCTTGTAGTTATGAGAAAAGTCCTGGTTCGATTCTGAGAAGTGGTGGATTATTTTTTTCACACTGACAAGGCTATGGGGTTCATCATCAAGTACTATGCCTGCTGGCATAGGTGATCATAACTCTCCACAACTGTCAATCTCAACAGTTATTTATCATTTCTGTTGTTGACCTTCTCCTAAACTATACTTTTAAGCTGTCTGGTATCTTTTCTCATTGCTTCTCTCTATCTCTTTGTCCCTCAACTTTCTCAGTTGTCACAAAATATTCCAACTGTTCCCTTCTCAATGCATGGCCAAAAAATGATTGTTTCTTGATGTGGTTTCTCATTCTGTTGTGGCCAGTGCGTAGGCAAAGTATGATGACTTTATCTCTCCTTGATAGTCGGAGGTATCCATCCCTCTCGTTATACCTTGGGTGTTCTTGTTTCCATTTTTCATGGCACTGACCTCTGATGATGGATTTGGCGCTGACCAGATGGTTCTCTTGTGGTAATCTCCCTCCCTCTTTAGCTAATTTGTCTGTGCGTTCGTCTTCGTGTATATTACAATGTGATGGTATTCACTGGATGATCACTCTTTGGAAGTTATTGCACAGATGGTCTAGGGTTGTTCTTAAGTCATCTAGCTCACTGTTCCAAGAACATTTTCATTACTCTTCTTAGCTGTCCATAGTATACTCTACATTCTTCTGTAAAACCACATCTCTACAGCCTCCAGCAATTTTCTTGCCTGTTGTCCTATTGTCCATGATTCACATCCATTATCTTACGACTGGCTCTACATAACATTTAAGAACTCTTTTTCTTGTGGCTCTACATAACATTTAAGAACTCTTTTTCTTGTTTCTATTGTCAAAAATGGATTGCACAGTATCTTCATTATTTTTTGGAAAGCTGCTTTTGCCTGAGTCATTCTGAATCTCACCTCTGTTGTACATCTACCATCTGAGGTTGACATTGTTCCCAGATATTTAAATGTTACCTATTTTAATATTGTTCCACTTGTCTTTATTGTGCCCTGAAGTGATATCTTTTTCTTTGTTGCTACCATTACTTCTGTCTGTTTCCTATTAAGGCTGAGTTCTTTATTTTTGCTTTCCTTCACCTCTGGGGTTCACCCAGCCTCTAAAAATGTGTACAAGACATTTTTCTGGGAACTTAAGGTGACTTGGCATGATATCACCCAAATCACCAAAAAATGTGTTGTGATAGAAAAATATGGTCACTATGACTAACACTATATTCCTCATACACCAAGCATGGCCTGGAGGGTATATATATATATGTATGTATGTGTATATACAGTCGAGTCTGGATAAGTAGAACTCGCAGGGACCTAATGAAATTGTTCTACTTATCAGAAATTCTACTTATCCAGACTGCACATAATATGTATACACTGCGTGTAGTACTGTACATGGACATTGATTAAAACAAATGTACTGCCTAGGAAATACCTTCACTGCGACTCTTAACATTATCAGCAATGTGGATACAAGAAAGGCAAAAAAGAGAACAGAACATTTTAACCTAATGAAAATTCACAACTTAATTAAAGAAAAAGCAAGTAAAAAAGCTTCATAATATCAGGGCTTGAAAGAGTGGCACTGGTAAAAACATCATTATCAATGTTCACAAACTCCCCTGGTTCAACTCTTGAATATGTATATATATATATATCTGAACTTCATGTTTCTCATATTGCACTGACTTACAGAATCTCTTTCTGGAGTTCAGAATTACTAATAAAGGAATGAAGAGCGCTCTTAATTTTCAGCTCTCAAAATGACGTTAAGAGGGCATAGATGCATTGTGTTGTGGTTTGAAGCTAGGCTGTGATATATGTGCCTTTCGGCCCAACACATCCAATTTCAGCACAACAGTTTTGAGTACTGGGTTGTCTCCCTATTCTATTCCTGTTAGCTTGGCCAGACTGGATAGTCTAATTTCCAGGAGCTTGGCTGGGAGATGAAGCAGGCTCTTGATCAGTTCTATTGGTTGTCGGTCCTCACGCATGCAATCAGCTGTAACACATGGCTCATTTGATTGGTGTCTTGGTCCCCACTACAGAATCATTACAACATTAGAAAATTAAATTATCTGGCTTTTACCTGCATCTAATGATGGGAAACAAGCCAGATATTTGCAGGAACAATTAACAAGCATTTTATGTTTTAATTTTCAGTAAAGAAGGGGAGAGGGGTCTGTACTTCTCCAGCAGAATTCAGGAAAGTCATTGCAACAGCAGCACCAACTTCCAAAGTCTAAGAGCCAATGGCTTGTGAATGCCCCATGGCATTTAATCATTAAAATAATATTCTAATTTGTAACTAATATTTAAATGATGTGATCCTTCATTTCAGATTACTTTCTACCCTTTTTCAATTGTGTTTGTATAGCAGGGCTCCACTTAATATATTTGTTAGCTTTATATCTTGAGTATAACCAATTAAAACTAAAACTGGATAGACCATTTTTTTTATTTCAATCGATCAATCAAAGCACTTTAGACCAATTTTTGGAGCATAGGTCACAGAGGTCTCCCATTCATCCCTATTCTTTGACATTTTCTCTACATCTCTCCAGTCTAGGCAAATGTTCTGAAAGGTCTCCAAGACCTCTCTCCCTGTGGATTCCATGACAGTGTCTATCTTTCTGTTCTGGCATTAGGTTTTCTTACTGTGTACAATTCTATGGAATGTGGAGCATTTTTGCACACCCACACTTGAAAACATAAATACTGACATGATTATCTGAAATATTTGTTTCCTCTTGTTCATCAATCTACTGGAGGTAAAAAAAAAATGACCAGAATACCTCATGCTGATTTCACTGGAATGCCTTTATTCTCCAGCCCTATAGACTGATAGTAAACTAAGCACTGAAAATATAAAGCAAATTTCAAAACATACCTCATTAATAGGTTGTTCTGCAGAGGAACTAATTATTCTCTGTATATGGATCTGTTGTTCTGTTAACATTGCGTGCATATTCTCTTGAAATACCTGGAGTTCTGAGTCCAGCTTACCACGAAAGAATGTGTCTATGAAAACAAATATTTAAAATTATGACTGAATTGTCATAAAATTAAGAGATTTATACATTTATATGTATTTTTATCAAAGCAATTAACAAAAAATGTTCTAAGGAAAGAATTCTAAAATTTATTTTGTTGAATTCAGTGATTTTAGAACAATAAGCCTAAAACTATGATCATAAACAAAGAAAATACTCAAAACCCCAAAGTGGATATCACAATTGAAGGAATAGACCTGGAGACAGTTCAAAATTTTAATGTCATGAAAAATATACTACCATCAAAACAAATAACACAAGGGCTAAAAATAAGAATAGCAAAATGTTACATCTTCTCAATATTCCTATATGGTGCAGTAAGATGGACATTAGACAAGAAAACAAAACAGAGAAATGAAGTCTTTGAAATGTGGATATATAGAAGAATAGGAAGAATTGGATGGAAGGAAAAGAAAACAAACGATGAAGTCTTAAAACAACTAAAAATGAAAAGAGAACTACTAAGCACAATTCAAACAAGACAAATACGATTTTTGGGCCATGTTAAAAGACACAACAGCCTACTAAAAGTAATCCTGGAGGGGAAAATACAAGGTAAAAGAGGCAGAGGCAGACCAAGACTAACATGGATGAGTAACATCAAAAGATGGACAAATCAGCCTATGACAACCTGCACCATCAAAGCAAGAGACAGAGCAGAATGGCGCTCCATGGTAGCCAACCTTTGTTGCGGAGACGGCACTCGATGATGATGAAAAGGCTAGATTCCCCAAGTTAACACTAGCTCACAGTATGGAATAAGTGAGTATGGAGCAGGGGTCTCAGTAGCCAAGTTGGGAACACCACCCAACAAGGCTACCGACGTTTGGACAATCATGTTCAATTCACGCTGAAAGAAGTGTGAATTGTACTCGTGATTGGAAAAAAAATACCACCGCGGTCGACCTAGCCGATAGCAGAAATGGGTACTAGGGTATTACTCTGGGAAGGTGAGGAATGCTGCCTTGCATTATGAGTTTTGATGCTTGAAGTGACGCTATCCAGAAGTTTCTGAACACTTCTGGATAGGCGGCTGAGCACAGATGGGTGAAAACTTGCATGCCAAGACACCAATTCAAGTCTCATACTTTACCTTTACCTTTATGGAATGTGTTAAGGAATGTGTGTAATGGTATCTTTCTATTATTCTATAGCTGACAAAGTTACGACAGACACAGTTAGCTGGAAAAGAGAAGACAAATTGGTATGGGATGAAAAAGAACAAGCACATGTGGATATTTTTTAAATGCTGGGCCCAACAGAGATACTTAAAATCTAAGAAAATAACTAAAAATAGAAATGTTTCAGGTTTGTAAATAAGATATCACTGGACAAACTATGTTTTTACTAAATGGGTCTTTGACAGGAACAAACATAAATCAAATAGAGAATAAGCAAGTAATAGCAGTGCTGCTCGCACAAACCAAACAGACTATTAATCTAAAAAATCTTAGAAATATTGACAGCTAAAAATATACATGACTAAAGATTTGTAATCTGTTTTATTTATGGCCTGTTGAAGACCTTTTGATTTGTAACACTTGTTCAGTCTTATCTTATCCGTGTAGCTGAAATATTTTATCTTCAGTTCAGCATGATTATATTATTTTTGGGTTTATTTCTACATACACTTATTCCCACATAGATTAAGTTGACCTATAGTATGACTAAAAAGATCTGTTTAAAAAAGTAGTTGATTAATCTGATTTGTTAAGTTATATATTTATGTAATCTCTTTTAGAGAAATAGACTTTGGATGCTTGGGCAGGATAAAAAGATGAAAATGGCAGAATAAAACCCCTAAGTGAAATCTATGGGAAAATAGCAATCCACTTGTAGTAGACAAAGACGATAGCACAGGATAGGACAACAAACTGTGGAAGCCAACTATTATAGGACAAGGGAATAATAGAACAAAGAAGTATGTGTTAGCACTCGGAAAAATTGACAGACAAACAACAATAGAAAAAAACGAAGAACAATATATGGTCCGAAATGGGATCGAACCCGTACTCAGTGGCACTGCGCCTTGCCACGAGAAGCCGAACGAAAGTTCCCCATATAATAATATTTATGTATTATTATTTGTACCCAGTATTATAGGACAAGCCCTGTTTTGGAATTCCCGGGGAGAAGACAAAAGGAAAAACCAAAATATACTTGAAGAGGACAGATAGAAGCAAAGATGAAGAGGATGGGGAAGACATGGAACAATCTTAAGAGAATGGCAAGAAACAGAACGACTTGAAAAGTGTTTGTTGAAGACCTAAGCTCCCTGGGAAGTTGAAAGGAAGAAGAAAAATACCCTTTACAGTCAAAGACAAAGATGAAAGACTCTCCATGTTTGAATGTCTCTGCTGTTAATTGTTAGACTTTGTTGAGTCTAATTCAGTTAATATCAGAATCAGTTAATATTTGTAGATAATGACTTTTTAAATATCAAATGTAAATGTATATCTGCAGATACTGGAGTTTAAAAATACATACCAAACTGACACAGTATTGAGTCCAAATGATAACTTCCAGTATTGTCTGACCTGTCTACATTATCAACATCAAAAATGTTTTCAACAGTTGGAGTATTCTGCTCATCTGATATGGACTGGTTCATCTGTTTAAAAATGTCTGGATAGCTGTCTAATAAATATCTGTCCTCAGGTTGTTTATAGCTCATGTTGCTGCATATACTCAACATGCTCTCTCCAGTAAGATCATCAGAAACTAAGGACAAGCTTTCCTCTGAGGGTGCTCTTTCAGCCAAATCTAGTAAGTCTTGCTGAACAAAAGAATAAAACCCTTAAGTTAATACATAACCAAAAATTAAAAAATATATAGAAAAAAATAGAAAAAACTGTATGGTTAAAGTTTTATGTGTCCAATTTGTGTCGTCCACTTAATATATAAAGCTTTAACCACACCATTTTTTTCTTCTTTTTTTTTAAAAATATGTGTTTTAATTTCTCTTTACAATTAGCTTTACTGCAGCTTCCCATTTTTATGCATTTCTTTGCTTTAACCCTAATAAGTAACCACTAGTTTCACTCTAATTTAACATTATTGTCAAGAATGAGATCATTCCAAAATAAAGCAGATGACACTTTCATTTCTTTCTTTCTTCACTTCTTCTTGTACCAGTTCGGGTGTTAAGGTAGTTCTGATTCTCACTCTTTTTGTGGCTTCACTCATTGTCAAGTGAAGCTGTTGTAATGTTTCTTTGATGTTGTCTGTTCATCTTACTCTGGGCATGCCTCTTGCTCTTCTCCCTTCACCTCTTTTAAATATATAATTTGAATGGTAAGGAATCACACAGCATTCTTTCTAGATGGAGAAATCAGTTTATTTCTTGTTTCAATGCATACTCTTTCTCTTGGGGGCCTCGGTAGCCTAGTTGGGGAAACCACCCGACTAGATTACCGACGTTCGGACAACCCGTGTTCAATTCCCGCTGGGAGCAGTGTGAATTGTACTCGTGGTTGGAAAAAAAAAAAAAATACCCCCACGGTCGACCCAGCCGTTGGCAGAAATGGGTACCAGGGTATATTATCCTGGGAAGGTGAGGAATGTCACTTCGCATCTGAGTTTCGATGCTTGAGGCTACACTATACAGAAATATCCGAACATTTCTGGATAGGCGGCCGAGCACATATGGGTATATACTCGCGTGCTAAGACGCCGGTTCAAGTCTCGTACTTTACCTTTACCTTTACTCTTTCTCTTATAATGTCATTTCTGATTCTATCTTTTCTGGTTACTCTAAGTGCTTTTTCAGCCATCACATCTCTGTGGTAACAAGCTTTCTTTTGTGCTTAGACTTAAGTGACCATGTCGTGCTGAAGTCGGATGTGTTGGGCCGAAAGGCACAAATATAACACAGTTACACTGCAAACCACAACACAACGCAGACACGTCCACTTAATGTTCTTTTAAGGGCGGATGACGAAGAGGAATTCTACAGTCTATGAATACTCTAGAATACTTTAGTCATCAGGCGAACGCAAGCAAGCAAGCAAGTGACCATGTTTGGGATTGGTAGCACAATGTTGGAAAGAATATACTCTGTATGAGATGTTTCTTGGTGGTAACAGGTATTGCTTTGCAAAACTGAAATTAATGGACATGATATACCTGCTAGTGTTCACCCATTGACTAAAGGTATAGTTAACCTCATCATCATCCACCCTGAAAAGCATGTTATGTGGGCGTAGAAGCCATGTTTTGTGGTTTACGGTAAAGCTGTGATATTTTCACCCTTTAGCTCAACACATCCAACTTCAGCACAACATTTATGTGTAATAGGTTGCCTTCCCTCATGATCTCTACACACTTGGCCAGACTTGACTGTTTAGTCTGTTTCTACAGGCACCATGAAGAGGTGGAGTAGAGTCTGGATAGTTCGGACTCATTGGTCCTGGCGCAAGCAGTCATCTTTGACTCGCTGGCAGTTTTCAGCTCTCTTGTTATACTACACCTTAGGGCCCCCCCCCCCCCAATTATACATGAAATAAAGGTAAATTAGAATTGGCTAAATAAATGACTTAAAAGTCCTTAGTATCATCCTCATCATCAAGTACCGGGCCTACTGGCGTAGGTGATCATGTCTCTCCACAACTTTCGATCTCGGCAGCTATTTATCATTTCTGTTGTTGACCTTCTGCGAAGCCATTCTCTTAAGCTCTCTGTTATTTCTTCTCTTTGCTTCCCTTTATCTCTTCGTCACTCAATTTTTCCAGTTGTTACAATATACTCCAGTTGTTCTCTTCTCATTACATGGCCAAAAAATGATGATTGTTTCTTCCTAATATTGGAAATTAGCTCTCTTTTTGCTTTGACCTCTCTCAGAACATCTTCATTACTCTTCTTCCTTAGTATAGATATACATATGAATGTTGGAAATCAATGGGAAAGTAATAGAGAATAAATTAGATCCATAAAAAAAACCTAATGGAAATACCTTGTTTACAATGGAATGAATTCAAAACTAGTACAGAAAAAAAAATGTAAAAGAAATGACCATGCAACCATTAGTCTCTATAATAAGATTGAGGTGGGCATATGTTGGCCATTTGATGAGAAGAAATAACCAGAGAAGAACAAAGCAAGCCCTAAAATATGAAATAATAGAAATAAAGAAAGAGAGGCTGTCCTCAAGAGACATCAAGAAAAAACAATGATAAGAGAGGCAAATAACGCAGGCACTGATTCCATTATTGAATTATAGAAGCTTGCCTAAAATACGGATTGATGGTAAATTGAAAGCCCTGTATAAAATCTGCTGACACTGGAAACAGGTAAGATGAAATAAGTGAACATATGAGTCTTGAGAACAAGCTTACAAATAAAAACAAACAGTAAATACAATGAAGTACAGCAGAGTAAATTATCATAAAAAAGAACGTTTAATGTCAACATCGAAACAAACTGCAAAAAGCTGGAAAAAAAAGTATTATTAATCCTGCATTTTCTTCTTCTGCTGCAATATGACTCATTCAGATTTGGATTCAGGATTCTCTTATGAAGTCCTCTGTTTGTTTTAGGGGTTCAGTTCATTAATTCACATTTTCCTCATCAAGTTTGTGTATTGAAGAAAGTCTTGAATCAGGTTTTTTTCTGCCATGTCTGTTAGGGTGCGATGACAAAGACTGGTGTTACCTATCACGAATTTGAAAAATTGGTGATGTCTCACTCTGTTCTGGCCAATGCAGAGGCAGAGTATGATAACATTTAATCTCCATGGACAGTAAGTAATATCCTACCTTTCTTCCTCATATTTACTGCCCTGCTGGATTTGCATCATCATCGTGTAATGATTTCATAAAATGATTTCATATACATTACATTAAACAATTGCTGCTAATCAGTCACACTACTGCATCTTTATAATTTTTTAATGGATTTTTAAAATACAAATGTTAAATGATAAAATATACCATAAGTTAGATGAAAAATAAATTACCATTATTATTGTTTTGTTGCTCTTTATAATTTTTTGTTTTGTTTTTATATAAATCAATTGATAATTATTCTTTTAACTGTTAAATTTTACTTTTATTGATCTATATATTTCTACACCACTTTTCTTTTTTTTATTCTCACTGTCAAGGTGAACTTGAAATTGAAAGTAGAAATCATATATAGAGTACCCAAATAACACTAGGGATATGAATAAAATAGCAACAGGGAAATATTGTCACAATTACGATGCAGAAATACAAGCAATAAAGTTGGCAATAGAAAAACTGCTGAACAGTAATCTTAGCCCACAGCCCCTGTAGTGTTCTTGACAGATGCAAGATTAGTACTCCAGGCACTACAATCCGGAAATTACCACATCTGCAGACCTTATTGACTGAACTCTGCAAGCACCACAGGGTTGCCCTGCAGTGGATCCCATCTCATTGTGGAATACCAGGAAATGAGAAAGCAAATCAGTTGGCAAAGGAAGGTTCAACAGGCACACAACTAGATACACCGCTTACATACCATCATAAGAAACAGGTAATCAAATCAATCAGAGGACCACAAGCCCCAAATCAGGATGCCTTTCATAATATGAATAGATATGAACAAGTTATCATTATATTTTCTCAGAACAGGACACAATCGATTCCATAGTCACATGTATACAAAATTCAAGATCGGCACCTCAACTACTTATACATGTGGACAGGCACCTCAGACTGCTGAACACATACTTCAAGACTGCACTAAATATAGTAGACTGAGGAAAATCCATTGGCCCATAGATACAACACTACAGACAAAACTATATGGGCCACTGCAAGAATTACAAAAGACAGTAAAATTTATACAGGAAACGACATTGCAGATATAGACAATACTTCGGGCGAACGAAAGATAGATAGATAGTAGAAATGTATTCCTTTTTTTTTTTTTTACTTTATTTAGACAATAGCTATTCTTTGCTAGCCTAAACCTCGTTCATCCTTTTTCAACTTGACCTACAGAGTATATTGTCATGTTGTTCTAGGTTAATCCTTTATAAAGTCCTTATATTGTGGCAATTCTTGTGATGACATGTTGGTTTCCTCCAAGGAAATGTAAACCAAATTTCTGCGTTTGATGGTATGTACATTTCTTATTGCTTATTCTGAGTAAGTAAATCAGAGATGTGCTTCATTTTGATAATAATTTAACTGTCATCATCATCATTAACTATGGTACCTGCAGGCGTAGGTGTTTATGTCTCTTCACAACTTTCTATCTCTTCAGCTATTTATCAGTTTGAAGGAAAGGCACCTGACAGCAATAGAACTGGAAGCAGTCAGTAACTCATAGCTGATGACTTGCACCAGGATAGGTGAATTAGAACCATCCAGACCCTAGTTCACCACTTCGTGGTGTCTCTAGTAACAGACTAACCAGTCTAGCCTGGCCAAGTGAGTAGAGATCAAAGAGGGAAGGCAACCCGGTACTCAAAAATGTTGTGCTGAAGTTGGATGTGTTGGCCCAAAAAGTGCAAATAAAAAAACCAACACATTTATGCCCACATAAAGTTCTTTTTAGTAGGGATGATGAAGAGGACTTTAGTAGTCATCAGTTGAACACAAGGAAGAAAGAAAGAATCTATCAAGTCTCTTCTTTACTTCCAACCAAAGCATTTTCTCAAATTATCTTGTATATCTTTCCCTCTGCTTTTCCCTATTTCTTCTTCCCACAGTTTTTGTTGTGATGTAACGATATATTCCAGTTATTCCCCTCTCATAAAGGGGCCAAAAAAATATTGTTTCCTTCTGATGGCAAATAAGCTTTCTTTTCTCTCAGGGCCTCTTTTAGAAAGTCGTCCTTTTGTTAAGCTATCCATGGTAATCTCAAATACTTTTCTGTAAAACTACAATTTTCTTGTCTGCTATCTGATTATGCAAGATTCACCTTCAAATATCAAGACTTATTCCACATAAAATTGAATAACTCTTGTTCTTATTTCCAATGACAGAAATAAATGATTATACTGCATGTAAGGATTAAAATAAAAGGTAAAATGATTTTATACTATTCATTTTAACATATATGGTTCTAATTAACAGTCCTTACTCTGGCTGTACTCATTATGCTGTTCTTTTACACTGGACTTCTCTTAAGAGGAAGCATGATACCTGAAAAACTAATAGTAAAGTATAAACATTAAAAAAAATAAAACAATCACATTAAATAAGTTTTAAACTAACCGACATATCTAAGAAACCCATCTTAGATGATTCAGACACGTATATGATCAACAGGCCTAGCAAAGACATTCTCCAGATTACTGTCAACAAGCTATTAAAAAAATGAGGTCAGCAGATAAGAGATGAAAAGACTACATAAAAGAATGAACAGGCCAAGACCTAGGAGTGTACAAAGAACAAGGAGAGAAAGAAAAAGATGGAAAGACTGATAACCTATCATCACAGTCCCTATGATCCTGATGGTCAAGGCACTACACCAACTTCACTAGAAAGTAAAAACAAGCAAAAAGCCCACCTACAAATCATTTTAATCTGACAAAACTGCTATTTCTGCCTTTTGTTATTTGTATATATGTAATAGCATTTTTTATTGTTCAGCTCCTGTGAGAGAACAATGCTAACATATGGATGTAAAAGCTAGAAATCCACCAAGACTTTAGATAGGAAATTAAAACCCTTTGAAAACAAATGTCTATCTAGGATCTCTAATACAAGCTGGAAAAAATGAATTTCAAACAAACAGATAAGAGATGAATCTAAACAAGAATGTGAGTTGAGCTTTATAAGAAGGTATTGGAAATACATAGATCATATGATGATAATGAATGAAGAAAGATTTCCCCTTCAGGCATTTATGTGGAAACCATCTGGTAAAGAGAAACAAGGAAGATGAAGAGAAACATTATGCAGAACAATTACTAGGGAATGTTCAACCATGGGACTTAGAAACAACCATGACCTACAAGAACTTGCAGCAAATTGTCAATTGTGGAGAACTGACTTCCGCCCTATGTGGCGTCTTTAGCCTGAAAAGAAAATTAATTAAATAGTTTTTTGGGTGGAACTCTAAGAAACCAAAGAGTCAGGTTATGACATGAAAAAAAACATAGAAAACTGATGATGGTACTTAGTTCTTGTATAGCATAAAAATTACATGAAAGGTTAGGAAAATATGTAATACTTAGAAACATGACAAAGGTGGGCAACAAGAAGGATAGATAGCTTAGGAAGCTGAGTGACAAACCTAGCAGAGAACAGTCATATCCCTTTATTAGATCATATTTTTTTTAAATAATTGTAAATATAATGTAAATATATATAAATATACATGCAAATAATCTGTATAATTGCCCAGGCAATGAAAGAACCACAAAAATCAGAGTAATTAACAAAGGGAATGTACATCATGAAAACCAAGAAAATTAATACAGAATTTTTCCAATAAAAATGAATCATGAATTTGTTACCCAGTTTGCTACCAGGAAACTTTTTTGTAGAGCAGCTAAGAAACTGTCATTGAAACCTGTTGACCTTACCAGAGTTGGCCATAAGAAATCATCATCATTAAAACCTGCTGACTCTACTACAGCTGACCAAGAGAAGTTGTTGAAATTATCGACTTTTCTGGAGTTGACCATGAGAAGATATCCTAGTCCAACAACACAACTGATTGACCAACAACTGAGAATCCTAGCTAAAGCCACCATTTCATCAAAATGTTTGAGATCGTCAAATTGAAATCTAAAAATAATACGCAATGCAAAATGAGTGCCTAGTTCAATAAATTTAATCATTCTATATACCATGTAGCTCAGTGGTTAGTGAACTGGACTACCACGGACAAGGGGTAGGGTTCGATCCCAACCGACGACTTCCGGGTTCACCCAGCCTTAAATGGGTACCGGATTTTTTTTCTGGGAAAGTAAAGCAGCACGGGTGTAATACCGACCACATTACCCCAAAAATCATGTGCTGAAGGTCTGTAAAATATAGGGTCACTAACACCATATTTTAGAATCAGACTGGCTAAAGCAGCAATGTCTTTCAGAAGCCTTAAAAAGTTGTGGAAATCAAAACTCATTAGCACAAACACAAAACTTAGGCTATTCAAATCAAATGTACTATCAACCCTTACGTATGCGTGTGAAAGCTGGAAAACAACAAGAGATATAGAAACAAAGTTGAACGCATTCGAAAATAAATGTCTAAGGAAAATACTTGGTATAGAATGGAACGAATTCAAAACAAACGAGGAAATTAGAGAAATCGCCAATCAACCACTAATATCTTCAGTAATAAAGAAAAGACGATGGTCATACGTTGGACATGTGATGAGAAGAGATAATAATCGAATAGCAAAGCAAGCCCTCATATGGGAAACAACAGGTAAAAGAAAAAGAGGAAGACCCAGGGAGACACTGAGAAGAACATTGATGAGAGAGGCAAGAGCAGCAGGAATCGGCTCCCTCAATGAGATAGAACTGCTTGCACAGAACAGAGACAGATGGCGAGATTTGATAAAATATCTTTAAAAGAAAACTGCTAGAACAAAAATTCATATAGGAGAAGGTGTATCTTGGTCTACGCCCTATGGGCCGGTTACGGCTCGAAAGGTCAATAGATAGATAGAACACCATATTTCCCTATACGCCACTTGGCATGACGGGGGTACTTTACTTTTACTTTTATATACCATGTGACTTTTCTAATGATTAAGATTATGTTACCTGATCACCCATCATTGTCTAATCATCAAAGTTTAAGCTATCTATAATATGAACTACCTACTAAGTAAGACATATACATCAGCTTGCATTTAAAGAATTTTATTTTTTCTATTAAGTGGCAAGTTGTTTTCTTTGTCTTCCTTCTTTGGCCACAGATCAACAAAGCAATCAATGACCAGTATTGTTAGATAACATAAGTTCCTCCGCCTTATGCAGTCCACTAATCCAGAGCCAATTCTGACCTATGTTAGTGAATCATGGACAGTAAACAAACAAATGAAAAGACGATTAGAGGCCACAGAGATGGGATTTCTCAGAAGAATGTTGAAAGTTACCTGGACAGCTAAAAAAATCAATGTGGAAATTCTCAAAGAGGCCAACACAATAAGGGAGCTCCTAAGAAACATCAGAAAGAAATAATCAACATTTTCAGGCACATCATGAGAAGAGGAAAGTTGGAATACTTGGTTACAACTGGAAAAAAATACAGCGAATGAGAGTTCATGGACGACAAAGAGAGAAAGGCATGGAAACAGTCAACAAAAGAAATGATATGATGCACGGTAGATAGAAGATTGTGGAAGGACATGATCACCTACACCAACCAGTATGGCACATGATGATGATGCAGTTCATTACCATCGTTTACTATGTTCTCAATGTCTGGCTCACACTGTGCTTGTAGAGGTGGGGGAAGTCAATACTGTACTGGTGAAAGGAACTGAGTATAAATGATCAACAGATTAGGGCATGCAATATTTTATTTGCTAGGTGCTGAGGTAATGCATACTACATCACTAAATGTGTATTTATAATAAATATATAACTTCTTCCTTTCATTTGTCAGTGTCAAGAAGAACAGTTTTCTGCCCTTTGTTCTTTGGTATGGATTCTTAAACTGTCAAATTTCCAAACATTTTGTAGTATTTCCCTATCCATATATTTACATGGGTGGTCTGTTGTTTACATACTTAGAAATTTCACAGGCATTAAGAGCTTCTTTTTTTAAAAAGTTCTTTCAATCACTTAAAATAGGTAAAGGTAAAAGGTGCCCAGACATATTTATTAACATTATAGTACAAGTCATGTAAGTAGGGGAATTAAGTATTAAGCTCAGTTCATTTATGCCAAAGCATGAGTGATCAGTTATGAATAATCAGTGTTATACATATTATCTACTATGATAATTATGCTAGCGTTATTATCATCATCAAGTGCCCTGCCTGCTGGCGTAGGTGATCATGTCTTTCCACAATTTTCGATCTCGACAGTTATTTATCATTTCTGTTGTTGACCTTTGCCATTCCATTCTCTTAAGCTGTCTGGTATATTTTCTCTGTTTGCTTCCATCTCTTCATCCTTCAATTTTTTTCAGTTGTTACAATATATTCCAGTTGTTTTCTTCTCATTATATGACCAAAAAATGATAATTGTGTCTTCCTGAATTTTGAATATTAGCTCTCTTCTTGCTTTGGACGCTTTCAGAACATTTTCATTACTCTTCTTAGCTGTCCATGGTAATCTCAATATTCTTCCATAAAACCACATTTCTACAGCCTCCAGTGATTTTCATGCCTGTTGTCCTATTGTCCATGATTCACATCCATATGTTAAGACTGGTTCTACACAACATTTAAGAACTCTTTTTCTTGTTTCTGCTGTCAAAAATGGATTGGATTGCACAGTATCTTACTCATTCTTTGGAAAGCTGCTTTTGCCTAAGCTATTCTGAATCTTACCTCTGTTGTACATCTACCATCTGAGGTTAACATTGTTCCCAAATATTTAAATTTATTTACCTGTTTTAATATTGTTCCACTTGTCTTTATTGTGCATTATGGTGATGTCTTTTTCTTTGTTGCTACTATTACTTCAGTCTTTTTTGCTATTAAGACTGAGTCCTTTATATTTTGCTTTCCTTCAGTATAATGTCTAACATTTCTTGTAACTCATTTTCACTCTTAGCGATTAAGACTGTATTATCACCATACCTTATATTATGACCTTCATTTGTTATTCCAGGCATACCCCTTATAGATCTTAAAATAATCTCACTATACATATTAAATGAATACAGCACACAACTTTGCCTAACACCTGTTTATTTGTTGAAACATTCCCAATTGATTTACTGTGTTTATGGCCGTTGTTTGTTGCCAGTAAATGTTCTTTATTATTCTTAGATCTTTGCTGTTGACATTTATGCTTTATAAAATTTTTATTATTTCTTGGTAATTTAATTTGTCAAATGCATTGGTATAATCTATGAAACATAGGTATAGATCTGTTTTCATCTCTATCACTCTTTCTGCTAAAGATCTTATGAGGTATATGGCATTATTCGTACCTTTAAATTATGCTGTTTTTTTACTGAAAAGAGGAAGACCTAGAGAGTCACTAAAAGGAACACTTATAAGAGAAGCAAAGTTGACAAAGACTCATTATATAAAATCAAACATTTTGCCAAGAATATAGTTGGATGGTGAAAAACACAATGAGCTCTATGTGACTTCTAGTGGCACTGGGATGATCAAGATCAAGGTTGCTGTTATTGCCTTCCTAAACTGAACCTAAACTCATCTGAGCCAGGTATGTGACATAACACCAGTCGAATAGCAGTGGATAAAGAAATAACAGTGAAGACGATGGCGCTGAATAGGACACACACTACGGAACTGAGAGTATTACGCCACAGGCCCTTTCTTGGAATCCCCAGGGAAAAAGACAAAGAGGAAGACCAAAGAATTCTTGGAGAAGACAGACAAACAGAGATGAAAATGATGGGGAAAACATGGAATGATCTCAAAAGAATGGCAAGAAACAGAACGGCTTGGAAAGTGTTTGTTGAAGACCTATGCTCCACAGAGAGCTGAAAGATATAAGAAGAAGAAAAAGATGTGACATACATTCATTCTTAATTCTTTTTTTGCTGGATCAATTGGAGAGCATCAAACTGGAACTAAATCAAGCCTTGTGTTAACAAACAATCATCTGACCCTATCAAAATTAAAAATACTGTCAATGAATTCTAAATATTCTATCAATTGTATGTTTTTGTATATTAAATATTGTATCATATCAAACAATAACATCACGATGATCATGCTACCAAAGGTTTCCTTAAAATTAATTACTTCTTTAGCGTAATAAGTTACTTAATTAACACTCATCATTAACTAATTTTGAGTAAACATTTTTTAATACTTCTAACAAAAAGTAAAATAATAGTATCTCTATCTCTATCTATTGACCTTTCGTGCTGAAGATGGCACATAGGGCAGAACCACAGTCTCAAAAACAGAAACCTTGCGTGCCAAAGTGGCACATATTGCAGAGATCACTGCTTCTAAAATCTATGGCTCTGTTTCCATAATAATACTTTTTACAATGACAGCTTGTCAAGCCATCGATCAACCTCCTTAGTCGCCTCTTATGACATGCCTGGAAGGTCACAGTATCACTATTCTTAACCTCCCTCATAATGAGGCCCCGGTAACACACGGGAATATAATAGTATAGTGCTAGTAAAAGTGATAATAATATTATAATAAAGTAACTTTTAAAAAGTGACTATACACTTATACTACACTTTACCTAACACTTATAGTTGTGACAGTGTATGATGTGATGTGATTAGTACTAATTAGTAGTGCTTCTACTGAACTGTACAGTACTCATTGTAGTTGGTTGGACTTCACTTCCAGTTGAATGACACATGCTAAGAGTTAAAAATGAGTTACTGAAATGTTAGACATTAAAGTGAAAGGAAGCAAAAATAAAGGACTCAGATTTAATAGCAAAAAGACAGAAGTAATGGTAGCAACAAAGAAAAAGACATCACCACAATGCCCAATAAAGACAGGTGGAACAATATTAAAACAGGTAAATGAATTTAAATATCTGGGAACAATGTTAACCTCAGACGAAAGATATACAACAGAAGGGAGATGCAGAATGGCTCAGGTAAAAGCAGCTTTCCAAAAAATGAGGAAGATACTATGCAATCCATTTTTTTGATAACAGAAACAAGAAAAAAAGAGTTCTTAAATGTTATGTAGAGACAGTCTTAACATTTGGATGCGAATCATAGACAATAGGACAGCACAAAAGAAAATCACCGGAGTCTGTAGAAATGTAGTTTTACAGAAGAATGTTGAGAATACCATGGACAGTTAAGAAGAGTAAAGAAAATGTTCTGAAAGAGGCCAAAGCCAAATGAGAGCTAATTTACTATATGGTTGGTTGCGTTCGCCCGATGACTAAAGTATTCTAGAGTATCGTAGTAGACTAGAATATTCCTCTTCATCATCCGCCCTTACAAGGCGTTGTGTTGTGGTTTGTAGTATAACTGTTATAGTAATATATTTGCGCCTTTCGGCCCAACACATCCGACTTCAGCATGACATTTTTGAGTACCCGGTTGTCTTCCCTCTTCGATCCCTGCACGCTTGGCCAGACTAGACAGGTTAGTCTGTTACTGGAGGCACCGCGGAGATGTGGAGCAGGGTCTGGATTTCCAATATTAGGAAGAAACAATCATAATTTTTTGGTAACAACTGGGAACACTGAAGAACGAAGAGATAGAGGGAAGCAAGGAGAAAAAAAGATACCAGACAGCTTAAGGCTTAAGAGAATGGCTTGGCAGAAGGTCAACAACAGAATAAATGTCAAGATCGAAAGTTGTGGAGAGATGATCGCCTACGCCAGCAGGCTTGTTACTTGATGATAGACTACTACCAAAACAATAAAATAAATACTTTCACATTAGAAAATACGCAAAGTAAAAACTAACTAGTAATACAATTTTATTAAGGTAAATATTGAATTATTATATAAATGCTTATTTTAAAAAATAATTAAAAGACGACCAACTTTCTCCATCAATTTGACGTCTGCTACAAACTGTAGTGGTGGTTTTTGCGGGAGAAATGGCTTTCAGTGTATTCAAACATGATGTGCCAGGTTGTTTATTTCCAACCAAACAATACTTTTACAAATCTAACATATACGTGTTACTGTGCCTATGTGAGTGTTTGTCACTGCACACCGTGTTAGTAGAATGGATAACAATCACACCCACAAACAAACATTGTAAGGTAAGCTTATAAATAGGAAAAAAAAACATTTGTAATTGAAAGAAAATGGTATGTTAGAAGCTTTACGTGATTAGTGGACGACACAGGTTAAACGACGTTTCGGCCCAATAGGCCTTCAGCAGGAACAAACTTAAGGCATATTGGGCCGAAACGTCGTTTAATCTGTGTCGTCCACTAATCACGTAAAGCTTCTAACATACCATTTTTTTTCCATTTTTTAATTTTTCCTCTCATTCAGCTTTACTGCAGCTTCGCATTTTTATGCATTCATTTGCATTTCTTTGCCTTAACCCCTTATAAATAGGAAGCAGCCTGTCTTTCTTCTTCTCTTATTTCACTTTTGAATAAAATTAAATGAAACTAGTCTACTATGAATAGACCTGGAGACAGTTCACAACTACAACTACCTTAGACATACTATAACCAGTGATGGAAAATGTACAACTGAAATAAACAAAAGAATAGGAATGGCAAAAAGTAATTTTAATGTCATGAAGAACATCATCATCAAGTACCGGACCTGTTGGCGTAGGTGATCATGTCTCTCCACAACTTTCGATCTCGGCAGCTATTTATCATTTCTGTTGTTGACCTTCTGTCAAGCCATTCTCTTAAGCTGTCTGCTATTTTTTTCTCTTTGCTTCACTCTATCTCTTCGTCCCTCAACTTTTCCAGTTGTTACAATATATTCCAGTTGTTCTCTTCTCATTACATGGCCAAAAAATGATGATTGTTTCTTCCTAATATTGGAAATTAGCTTTCTTTTTGCTTTGACCTCTCTCAGAACATCTTCATTAATCTTCTTAGCTGTCCATGGTACTCTCAAAATTCTTCTGTAAAACCACATTTCTACAGACTCCAGAGATTTTTGTGTCTGTTGTCCTATTGTCTATGATTCGCATCCATATGTTAAGACAGGCTCTACGTAACATTTAAAAACTCGTTTTCTTGTTTCTATTGTCAAAAATGGATTGCATAGTATCTTCCTCATTTTTTTGGAAAGCTGCTTTTGCCTGAGCCATTCTGCTTCTCACCTCTTTTGTACATCTTCCGTCTGAGGTTAACAAAGTTCCCAAATATTTAAATTCATTTACCTGTTTTAATATTGTCCCCCTTGTCTTTATTTTGCACTGAGGCGATGTCTTTTTCTTTGTTGTTATCATTAACCTCTGTCTTTTTGCTATTAAGGCTGAGTCCTTTATTTTTGCTTTCCTTCACTATAATGTCCAACATTTATAAAGAACATACTAACATCAAAACAAATAACATAGGGGCTAAAACTAAGAATAGCAAAATGTTACATCTCAATATTCCTATATGGTGCAGAAACATGGACATTAGACAAGAAAACAGAACAGAGAATTAAAGCCTTTGAAATGTGGATATATAGAAGAATAGGAAGAATTGGATGGAAGGAAAAGAAAACAAACGATGAAGTCTTAAAACAACTAAAAATGAAAAGAGAACTACTAAGCACAATTCAAACAAGACAAATGCGATTTTTGGGCCATGTTAAAAGACACAACAGCCTACTAAAAGTATTCCTGGAGGGGAAAATACAAGGTAAAAGAGGCAGAGGCAGACCAAGACTAACATGGGCGAGTAGCATCAAAAGATGGACAAATCAGCCTATGACAACCTGCACCATCAAAGCAAGAGACAGAGCAGAATGGCACTCCATGGTAACCAACCTTCGTTGCGGAGAGGGCACTCGATGATGATGATGATGATGATGATGATGATGATGATGATGATGATGAGTCTACTATTCTAAGCTTGACAACATAAAAGTGGGATTCAGTTAAATTAATTACCAACGATACATGAAAAAAAATATCTATCTATTGACCTTTCGATCCGTAGCCGGCCCATAGGGCATAGACCAAGATACTCTTATCTTAATTTTTGTTCTAGCAGTTTTCAATTCTTTTAAAGATATTTTATCAAATCTCGCCATTTGTCTCTGTTCTGTGCAAGCAGCTCTATCTCATTGAGGGAGCCTATTCCTGCTGCTCTTGCCTCTCTCATCAATGTTCTTCTCAGTGTCTCTCTGGGTCTTCCTCTTTTTCTCTTACCTGTTGTTTCCCACATAGGGGTTGCTTTGATGTTCGGTTATTATCTCTTCTCATCACATGTCCAACATATGACCATCGTCTTTTCTTTATTACTGAAGATATTAGTGGTTGATTGGCGATTTCTCTAATTTCCTCGTTTGTTTTGAATTCGTTCTACTCTATACCAAATATTTTTCTTAGACATTTATTTTCGAATGCGTTCAACTTTGTTTCTATATCTCTTGTTGTTTTCCAGCTTCTCACACGCATACGTAAGGGTTGATAGTACATTTGATTTGAATAGTCTAAGTTTTGTGTTTGTGATGTTGAGTTTTGATTTCCACAACTTTTCAAGGCTTCTGAAATACATTGCTGCTTTAACTATTCTGATTCTAATTTCTTTGCTTGTACCCCCTTCTCGATCAATGTGACTTCCAAGATAGATAAAGTGATCGATCTCTTCCACTGGTTTGTTTTCCATGTATATTTTGTCGTCTGTTGGAATTAAGCTTTTCATGACTTTAGTCTTTTCATGATTCTCTCTCTCTCTCTCTCTGCGTTCAGGACTAAATCAGAGTAAGGATTCCAGACTCTCATATGAGGTCAGCTGTCAGGCTAAGTGTGTTGATCGCCCCCACAGACAGAACATCACAATTAGAGTCTGTCAGATCCACTCTGACTGAACACCCGTTAATACGTTGCACTGTGTTCTGCGCCAGTGGCCCAGTGCATCCGATTTCAGCCAGCATTTTATTCGGGTTTGCTTTCCCTAGCCTTTGATTGTCCCCAATCTTCCTGCAAGGCAGCAGATGATCTTTTCTGTAGGGGGATTCTGCCCTTAGATGGTAGGCCCTCCCAGGTTTACGAGCACCATCTGCCCGAGTCACTAAAGGTGACTAACACAGACACGGACACACAAAGATGTGAGATGTGACTAACACAGACATACACACACAAAGATGTGAGATGTGACTAACACAGACATGCACACACAAAGATATGAGATGTGACTAATACAGACATGCACACAGCGATACGGGGCATGACTAACACTGACACACATCAAGATATATGACACATGACTAACATAAACATGCACATAAAGATATGAGATATAAGTGACATTAACATGCACACACAAAGATATGACACATGCCTAACATAGACATGCACACAAAGATAAGAGATATGACTAACATAGATATGCACACACAAAGATATTAGATGGGACTAACATAGCCATGCACACACAAGGATATGAGATGTGACAAACACAGACATGCACACACAAAGATATGAGATATGACTAACATAAACATGCACACAAAGATATGAGATATCACTAACCCAGACATGCACACACAAAGATATGACATATGACTAACACTGGTACACACTAAGATATGAGATATGACTAAACACAGACACACATAAAGATATGAGACATGATTAACACGGACACACCGAGATATGAGATATGACTAACATGACACACACCAAGATATGAGCCATGGCCAGCACACACAAGCTAAGATATGAGCCATGGCTAGGACAGAAACACAGCAAGATATGAGCCATGGTTTCACTAAAAAACACCAAGAAATGAACCATGTCTAGCACAGAAACACATTAAAGTGTCCATATGCTTGGGCTTGTTGTAGTCGGCAGACTCTTCTGAACGTGGGAATCACAGGTTTCGTTAAACAGTTGTCCGGAGTTTTGAGAGTGCAGTCTGACCCATAGAACGTTCTCTTGCATGTATGCATGTACAGATTCCCGATCGACTGTTGACAGGTGTCGTTGAAACAGTTGTCCGGACATTTGAGAGTACATATGATGTCACAGCCATCAGAACACATCTGTTCGCACTGTAGCCCAAAATTACCATCTGGACAAGTGTCATTACAGGTATAGCCAAGATGTTTACAATGTAGGCATTTTCCAGATTTTTCCTCAAATAAAGGACAGACACTGAGACAAGACCCGGAACAGTCGTGTCCATAGATCCCATGTGAACAGTAGCCGTGACAAGTACCGATGATGACATTGCAGCCTTTACTACACCCACTACACACTGCACAAAACGACAAGACTGCTCGTCCAGACAATAGGTGTCTGTAAATGTTTGCACCTCACATACCGTCAGTGCAAAGTCGGCCTGCGAAATGGTCGGTGAGAACTCAATCTTAATGTGTGCCATTGACGTTTGTGTTTTGACTACAATAGTGTTCACAGATAAATTAGGGTAGGATATATCATTATACTGGAACACTACTCCGCCACTGTCAGAGAAAGCCCTTAGAGTGTCATTCTTTACCCGAATCATAGTGCTAGCTCGATGATAGATTCGAATGATGTGAGTCTTCTGGGGCGTTGCAAAGTTCAGATACCAGTAAACAGAATTGGTTCCACTTCTCCATTGTGTGTGTGTGCAGTCATTGTCATAGAGATTGGTCTTTGTTTTGCTATTAACTGCGGCCTCTGGTCCACATCCGTCTCCTGTATAACAAGCATCAAATGTTTTGTGCATTAAATCGGTCTGGTTTGTGTTCTGTTTGAGAGCCAGTTTCCGACCCCCGCCAATGTAGTTGGAGCAGATATTTGCAACTATCGCCCTTTCAATCCGTAACTTGTTGATCAGACCAGCCCCAGGGCAGAAGGCATCAATCTCGTGCGGACTAACTACAAACCTTGATACATTGTTACATGAGGCAGAACCATTCAGTTTTATCGTGAAACTGTCCGGATATTTTAAGTCATTCGCATAAATCCTAAACCAGGAGCACGGCAAAGATTGATTGAGAGTTGCCTCAACTGATGTAGAATCTGTGTCCGGATTACATGAGGTGTCGTTGCCATCAAACAGGAAAGTAGGTTCAGATTTTTGGGCATATTTGCAAACAAAATCCAAGTACTGACACTGGGGTGCGAAAATTTTGTGCTGACAACTGTCATTGTTTGGGTATGTCCCTGTAGTTTTGTCACAAACTAAGCCATTATAGCAGTGACATTGTAACGTACAATTTGTCCCAAACCAACCGGCTGCACAAGTAAGGTCATTAGCTTCCATTGTTGCTAACGAAGCTAGGGAATAAAGACTTGATCTACAGCGATGGTTAACGAACTGTGTACACACATTTATTATCAAACCCGTGTTTACATTTCAAAAAAATCCGCCATCTCACTGTGGTAACAGATAGCGTGAAATTCTCTAACAGAATGAGATAAACCGTTGAAGACAAGGAAAGTCAACATTGTTTACATGGCTTGGACGCAAGAAGCGTCCATTTTGGTGCGTCCCGTGACGTCAATCGTCTTTTCATGATTGATCTCAAGCTCAATTTTGCTGGCTATTGATCATATTTTTTTTTATCTGACTGCTGATGAGCACTATGTCATCTGCAAAGTCGAGGTCCTCCAAATGGTCTCTTTGTATCCATTCGATGCCTTTATTACCAGTGCAGCATTTCTTCATTATGAAGTCCATAACAATTCCAAATAACAAGGGCGATAAAATACATCCTTGTTTAACCCCAGTTTCTATTGGGAAACATTCGCTCAGTCCTTCCTCTGTTCGAACTGCACATGTGTAACCATCATACATGTCTTTATTTATGATTTTTTTTTATGGTAAGCCATATTGCTTCAGAATTTTCCAGAAAGAATCTCGATGAATACTGTCAAATGCTTTTTTGAAGTCGATGAAGTTAAGTACAAAAGGTTTTTGCTTTTCAATGTGTTCCTCCAATATAAGTCGTAGATTAAAAACGTGGTCAAGGCAGCTTCTCTCTTTTCTAAACCAAGCCTTTTCTTCACGCATTACTGTATCTATCGAATCCTTTATTCTATTTAGGATGATTTTGCAGAATAATGTTGAGGCAACTGACAAAAGTGTCACGCCTCTCCTTTAGAATGTTTTTTTCCATTTATGAGGCTTTTTCTCTGTTTTTCAAATGATGTTGAACATTTTCTGGAGATGTATTAAATTTTGGCTATCAATTGCCTTGAGGGTCTCAGCTGTTAACTCATCCTCTCCAGCAGAAAAAAATATAGTGTTGGGCAATTTAGGGGTATAACATTAAAATAAGGGAAAAAAACATTTCCATATTTACATATATATATAATATATATATATATATATATATATATATATATATATATATATATATATATATATATTAACGTCGTTAGCTGTAAATATAAGGTTGTGATTTGTCATGATTATTCCAGGCAATTTAAGAAGGTAGTTTGCCATTCCTTTCCTTCTTGGCAGTGACTGTACTAGTCGGAGATCGCAGCCATTGTCTCTATACATGAGATCCTCTGCCTGCCATCGCGGTGTAGGGACCATAACCGGTACTACTTGTCGGCTGCTCCCACAACACCATCGACCACCTGCTCCAATGGCTTCACATAACCCTGATTGGGGGGGGGGGCTAAACGGGAGCTCCGCCTTGCCCAGGGGTGTCCCGAAGACTAGCGGAGGAAAGGAGACGTCTTACTCCTCCTTTGGTAGGGCAGAACTCTACCCCGCTAACCAACACATGACCTATGGAAGCGAATCATGGACAGTAAACAAACAAATGAAAAGACGATTAGAGGCCACAGAGATGGGATTTCTCAGAAGAATGTTCAAAGTTCCCTGGACAGCTAAAAAGACCAATGAGGTGTTCTCAATGAGGCCAACACAAAAAGGGAGCTCTTAAAAAACATTAGAAAGAAGCAATCAACATTTTTCGGACACATCATGAGAAGAGGAAAGTTGGAATACTTGGTTACAACTGGCAAAATAGAAGGAAAGAGAGATCGCGAACGACAGAGAGAGAAAATACTGGATAGCTTGGTGTCATGGCATGGAAAACAGTCGACAACAGAACTGATACGATGCACTGTAGATAGAAGATTGTGGAAGCACATGACCACCTACGTCAACCGGTATGGCACATGATGATGATATATATATATATTATAGTATCTTCTCTCTTTGTCACCCACCATTTTTCTGTATTTTCCCGCTGTAACGAAGTATTAATTAACTTAGCAATAAAAAAAAATGAGTAACTCCAATTTTATATATATATACTCGACAAACTTGACAAATAAGACGCATCTAAAATAGTATTGAATCAGCGGAGAAAATTTGTTTTCACATTTACTCTTGAAAGCTACCTGGCTGATTCTGTTCATAGTCTGCTAGTTCAGAAATTAGAAAGACGAATCTAACTTGACTGTGGTTTGCAATTTTCACTTTAATATTTTGGACATTTACGGGTTGCAACATAACTATTCAGATGAGAACATAATGGAGACCTCATTGTTTAATGAGAAATCAGTGAATCTTATTGGTATGTATTTATGTGTTTTTCTTTTTGGCTTCGTTTCCTCGTGTCCCATGGTGGTGTTGATGATGATTTCGGGTGTAGAGTTGTTTTTGTAGAGGGAGGTGAGATTTGTATGATTGGTACAAAATAACTAAACTCAGTCAGTCAGTCACAGTGCAACTGGTACAAGTTCTGGCTCTCATCCTTTTCTTCTTTTGTCGGCTTCAGTCATTGCCAATTTTGATGTTGTACAGTTTGTTTGATGTCTGTCCATCTTACTCTGAGTCTTTTCTCCTTCTCATTTAATACTTTGCATGGAACATCATAACATAATTTACTCTGAGGAACTAAGTCAGAACTACAACGAAAGAGTAGGCACCATGTTAGATAGAGAAAGAAGCAAAACAGTGAAAGGATTTTGGCCAGTATCAGATAGAATTCTGCTAGTAAAACTGAGAGGTAGACCAATGGATATCAACATAATTAAATTCAAGCTTATGCACCAACAAGTAATAACGAAGAAGAAGACATTGACTCATATTTTACTTTACAACGAGCTAAAGATGACCATAGAACAGTGTAAATCCCAAGAAAACTATTATATAAGGGGATTTCAATGCAAAGGTAGGAACAACTAAAGTGCAAAATGTAACTGGTGGACATGGCCTAGGAGAGGTGAATTACAGAAGGGATAGATTGGACAAAGACACATGAAATGATTATAGGCAACACCTTGTTCAAACAACACCCTAGACGACTATGGACATGGCAAAGCCCAAACAACAAAGTACGACATCAAATCAATTTTATACTGATACAGAGAAGATTCAGGAATAGGTCAACATCTGTTAAAACAAGGCCAGGAGCAGATTGCTATAATGACTATGTGCCAATTTGATTTAACGATATTTCAGTCTATTTGATTGACATGAAAGAAAGCTTGGGATCATAACTGAATCTACAATGAATGAGTTCTTCTATCAGTTACATATATTGTTTGCAAAGAAACTGAGAACATATGGAGATGAATTGAAAGTAGTATAATCAGTTGTAGACATTAATTCTCAGGTATTTTTTATTAACTTTGTTTCACACAAAAATTGTTGTAACAAACATTTAATGTTTATTTGTTTCTGTAATAGTTTGGATGTTATTTATCTTTCTAATTTATATTAGACTTTATATTTAGAGTCACATCACATTGATAACTACGTATTCAACACAATCATCACAGACTATTCTCAGTCATAATACATGATCAAGTTTATTGATCTTTAACTCGGCACGTGATACATAATAGTGGAAGAACTTCTAGAATAACTGTTCTTAATTCCAGTCATCCAGGAAGCTAATGCAGAATAGTTATTGAAATGTCCACAAGTGCATATTGTAAAAATCAATCACTGTCACAACTTACTTACGACTTTGTTCTCTGAAGCACACTTAGAAACACTTTCATAACAAAATTTTCTCTATGTTTTAATTATTCACTTGTTCTGGTTCTGTCTACTGCTTAACTAATTCTTACTACTCTACTAACTCTGTGGCTTACTACTTCTTACTACCTAACTCTCTTATCTATTCCTTACTAACTTGACTGACTCCTGTGCCTAACTAACTGCCTAAAACTGAAAACTACTAGCTGTCTAACTGACTGCCTTCGGAAGTTCTTCGTGACGTCTTCCCCTATAACTGCTGAAAACTTGTTGTGTTGAAGGCTAAATACTGAGATCTCATTTACATAAATCTGAACGTGGAATACTTGCATCCAATGGATTGTCACAAAGTTGTCATGAGATTTCAATTTGCAACCCCTCGGACCAATCAGAGTCCACATTCCTGAATCACAGTTCACCCAGAGCTGACCTATGTCTCGGACTTGACAAAACAGGCTGTTTATGACTCCGAAGCAACCTCTAGTTAGCTTGACCTCTCCTGAGTTTCAAAATAATCATGTTTATTTCATAACATTGACCTGTCCTGGAAGTTGTTTGTCAACCTATTTACCTGACAGGTCAAGCCATGTGTTGACTCACAACTTTGACCTGTCCTGGAAGTTGTCTGTCAACCTATTTACCTGACAGGTCAAGCCATGTGTTGACTCACACTTTTACAATAACTGCTAGGTATATCTCCATTCTCCCAAAACTTGTATCTGTCCAAACACTACCCTTCCTTCATCCCCACCTTAGTCCTCGGCTTTGTCCACTAACCGCTATAAACTTTCCATTGCTTACGTACTGTCACTAACTACTGGCATGACTGCTATTCTATACCACTGTTATATGTTGTTAAGAAATGGGTACCGGCAGAGTTACCTGACCCAAGCTTTAATTCACATATATACTGCTACACTTTTATTGTTGCAGGTATTCTAAGAAGGTTATGCCATCCAGGAGAGGACATGCTGCCAGAATGGCCATCTTTAGTGGACACAGCATTTTCTATGGCAGATTCCCTTGTTCATAGTCTTTGTGTCGACTCAAGAGAAAAAGCTGAGGTAAGATAATACATATGCTTTAAAACTATTCATTGTGTTTTTCTGCGAAGTACCATGTTTGAGAAAAGAGCTGCCTTGCTGAAATTTTTATTCTAAGAATTATATGAGAGTAGCATGTCAAAAAGCCAAAATTATTTGTTCTAAATGTCAATGATCTCAGAAAAAGCTTTTGGTAGCATACACAAAACAAGGCACAGGATTTTCAAATCTAACATATTATCCACTCTTACTTATGCATCAAAGAGCTAGAAAACGACTAAAGAAATAGTAAATTAATTGGATGTGTCTGAAAACAAATGCCTCAGAAAAATACCTTGTATACCATGGAATGAATTCAAGACTAGTGCAGAAATAAGAGAAGTGACAAAGGATCCAACAATATCATCTCTAATCAAAAGAAGGTTATCATATATTGTCCATGTAATGATATGAGACAACAAGAAAAGCTCCAAGCAGCCTACAAATGGGAACCAGAGGTTAAAAGGAAAAGAGGATGATCTTGAGAAACACTAAAAAGAACACTGAGAAGAGAGGCAACAACAGCAGGAATCAGCTCCTTTGCTGAGGGTGAGAGTCTTGCCCAGAAAAGGGAAGTGTGGTGAGGCACAATGTGAGTCCTGTGCAAAATTTGACATTAAAAAGCAAAGATCATTGGTCTAGAGAGTATACCCTATGAACTTTCTTGCTCTTCTTGTTGTTTTTCTTTCCTTCTTCATTTGCTTTTCAGCATTGAGGGGAGATATCATTTATGGCCTTTTGCTCTTCTGTTGGCCACTCCTGCTATGTTTCCTAGTGTTTCTAATATTCCATCAATCCATCTTTTTCATGGTCAACCCATGGGTCTGGTTTTCTCTAAATGTTTATTGAAGGCTCATTGTGTAGTGTTTTGATCTTTCTGTCTTATAAAGGTAAAGTACGAGACTTGAACCGGCGTCTTAGCACGCGAGTATATACCCATATGTGCTCGGCCGCCTATCCAGAAATGTTCGGATATTTCTGTATAGTGTAGCCTCAAGCATCGAAACTCAGATGCGAAGCGACATTCCTCACCTTCCCAGGATAATATACCCTGGTACCCATTTCTGCCAACGGCTGGGTCGACCGTGGGGGTATTTTTTTTTTATTTTCCAACCACGAGTACAATTCACACTGCTCCCAGCGGGAATTGAACACGGGTTGTCCAAACGTCGGTAGTCTAGTCGGGTGGTTTTCCCAACTAGGCTACCGAGGCCCCCCTTTCTGTCTTATCACATGGCCAAACCATTTTATCTGTTGTTTCTTTATGTACTCAATGGTGATGATTATTCCTAGATTTTTTCTCAGTTTTTCATTTCTGATCTCATCTCTCAGACTGTCTTTTGTCATTCGTCTAACACATTTCATCTCGCTAGTAGTTATTTATCTTATTGTTCTTGCATCTAGATTTTAGGTCTGGCATTGATAGCACAACATTGGAATAAAGATTGTCTTCAGTTCAAAAAGACAATAGATGGGTGGACGGACGGACGACAAAGATTTGTATGATGGCTACCCCTGTGCAGTTAACATGGAGAAAAATTTAACAGAAGGTTACAGATTACAGATTGAAAAAGCGATGAAACAAGAATATATTTTATATCCTTTGTCGTTTGGAATTGTCATTGACTTCATAATGCTGAAATGCTGTACAGGAAAAACAAGCATTGAATGGATACATGGGACTCATTTAGAAGACCTTAATTTTGTGAACAACATAGCAGTTATTAATGACTACAAGGTAAACAAAATAGACATATCGTCTTCAATAACTAGCAGAATAAAACTTGAGATTAGCCAAGAATAGATGACTAATGAAGATACTAATTACTTTAAAAGAAAAGTATACCAGGAAGAAAAATCAGTGAAAGTAATACATCTCTTCATACATCTCAGAAAATGCATAGATCAAGGAGACATAAAAAGGGAAATCAGAGCCAGAAAAGCAAAGGCAGCAGTCACTTTCAAAAACCTTGAGAAAATACGGAGATAAAAGCATAAAACAAAACTTAAGCTATTCAATGCAAATGAATTATCCACCCTTACTTCCGCATTTGTGCCATGCGCTGCAGTGATTGAAAAAGGAGTAATAATAGTGATATTGTAACCTACCAGTGATGTCATAAGAGGTAACTAAGGAGGGTTGTGCCCCCTAAGGAGGGACTGGCTAACTCCATACTGTAAACAACATAAACTGCAAATAATTCACAAACATGGACAAGTCAAAGAAAGGAAAAAATGTAATTGCTATCCAGGATAAATCAGGTCTCACTGTCTAAGAGATGTATGATGCAGCCTGTAGAAAGCCACAAGGTGTCTGGAAACTGAGTCACCTTTTGTCAACCTGGAAAATTTTCAGAACTTGCACCTGGAATGTGCATATTCTAAATGAGCAAAGAAAAGCTGCACAAGTAGCAGCAGACATGAAAATGATAAAATAAACATTCTAGGAATGTGCATGATGGTTAAGAGCAGAAAGGATAAAGATTAACACAGGAGAGATGATTTTATCATCAGGAACCTGGAGTGCAACATAAAGAAGAGGTGGCTATAATGTCATCAATGGAAACACATATTGCACTGATAGAATAGGAAACAATAGTGCCCAGATTACTTAGAGTAACGTTTAAAACAGCAAAAAAAAAATAAAAATAAAAATACATATTATCCAATGCTACACACAAGATTATGATAAAAATGATTCCTTAAGGATGAATTATATAAACAGTTTTAATGTTGGATGGAAGGTGAGTCAAAGACATTACAATCTTGATGGAAGACCTACACACAAATGTATAAACAGACAATCAAGACTTTGAAGACATCATAAGAAAGCATGGATTTGGAGAAATTAATGACAAATATTTGTGAATTTCTGTGACTTTAACCAAATTATTATAGGAGAAAAAAATATTCCAACTTAAAAAAGTATTAAGGCTACATGGGTGTCACCAGACCATTGTACGGAAAATCAAATTGATTATATATACTTTAAAAAAGAAGTGTTGAACTTCCCTACATGTTGTAAAGTATACAGAGGATGGCTAGCTGCACTGTCGTTGAAGATGATTAACCAATGGTGAACCATTATCAATGCCCTCCGAGATGTGGGAAGGGCACAGGACTTTAACAACCATGAGTCCACATCACTCCTTCGGATGAAAGAGATGGGAGTTAAGATGGGCACAGCCAGAAATGGGAAACTTAGTGGGCGTGTAAGAAGACTTATCAAGCAACACAGAACTGGAGTCGTCAGTCGCTGGACACTGAGGAACTTGCTGAGGAGGGGATCTGAGCACCTATGGACAGATTCAGAGTGCAATGAAGGTGTACATGTTTTTGTGATACTTCTGGATATTTTCCATGTTTCAGAGCCTCAGAGGAATACAAAAATGTGTATTTTTTTGTTGAACAGTTTAGTTAAATTTGTTGGGACAAAGCTTGCACAGTTTTATAATATGTGGAGAGTATTGAAGGCAAATTATCCTTCCTTCCCCTGAATTTGTTATCTTCATTTGCTCCTCTATTTTTGCCAATGCTGCATCCCTGCACTCAGTTGTAATAATTTGTTTCTTGGCAATTAGAAAAACCTTGCATTTGATTTATATTTGACAGTTAGAAAAGCTTGCAGTTGATCTCTGGAACAAGACATCTATTCTTAAAAGCAAAGGAAACTTACAGACACAGTTATATGCAAAATGTAGGTAATATGTAGAAAATGTAAATATATTTGTTTGTCTAATTTTCTGAGAAATTTGTGTTGAATAAATACTTTTCACTTTCTTTTAATATATTTTAAAAAAATTTTTACATTATGGATAAACTGCCTTACTCTATCTCACTTAATACACTTTTCATTTTTAAACAATATTTTCTCTATTTATTTCTTTTACTAGTTTTCTTTGAACCACCTTAATTGCTTTCACACATATTTGGTTCCTATATATTTTTCAGATCTTATTATGTCATGATTACTCTGGTGATACGTTAAATATATGTTAGAGTAAAGATTTAATTTTCTTTGAATAGGGCAGGTTATGCTTGCTTACATATGTTTGCTCGATGACTAAAGGAATACAACTCTTCATCACCGCCATTAAAAGGACATATTAAGTGGGTGTGTCTGCGTTGTGTTGTGGTTTGCAATAAAATTGTGATGTTTGCACCTTTTGACCCAACACGTCCGACTTCAGCTTGACATTTTTGAGTACCTGGTTTTCTTCCCTTCTCGATCCCTATTTGCTTGACTAGACTAGACAGGTTAGTCTGTTTCTGGAGGCACCACAGAGAGGTGGAGCAGGGTCTGGATGGTTCTAGTTCACCAATCCTGGCGCAAGCCATCAGCTATGAAGATAGGTTATAACTTTAGATGCATGGAAAATGTAGTAGTTAATTTAGTATTTTTTAATTAAAGTAAATTTAAATTAAAAACAAAAAAGCTGCAGGAAACGGATGTATTGCAAACAAAGAGGGAAGAATGCTAACAGACAACAAAGATATAATAGATAGATGGCAAGAAAATATAACAGAATTATTTCATGACGAAAAGGACAAAAAGCCAGACATAAAATATACATACAACTATAAAATCCTGAAATCTGAAGTAGAAAAAGCTATAAAAACAATGAAAAAGGGAAAGACAGCAGGACCTGACAATATACGGAAAGAGATGATACAGGCTCTAGAAGATTTTGGCATCGAAGTGATCACAGACATATGCAATGATATATACCATACAGGATACATACCAAACGAAATAAAAACATCAACTTTCATTGCATTGCCTAAAAAGAATGGTGCAGTTGAATGCAGTGATTTCAGAATAATAAGCCAGGTAACAAAAATTTTACTAAAAGTTATACAGGGAAGGATTCAGAATAAAATCAATACTGAATTAGATGAGCAACAATTTGGATTCAAGAAAAACAGTTGCACAAAAGAGGCCATATTCAGCATGAGAACATTGATTGAAAAGTACACAGAAGTAAACAAACCAATATATGCCTGCTTCATAGACTACACCAAAGCTTTTGATAGAATACACCATAACCAACTTATAGACTGCCTAAAAGATATAAATCTAGACGACACAGACATATGACTAATATGTAATTTAGACTGGGAGCAAACAGCAATAATAAAATATAACAAGGAAAACTCTACACTCATGGACATAAAAAGAGGAGTAAGACAAGGATGCATCCTATCACCAAGCTTGTTCAATCTATACACTGAGCAAATCTTTAAAAACATCTCAGAGATGCCAGGCCTAAATATTAATGGAAAGATAATCAATAACCTAAGATATGCTGACGATACTGTTCTACTAGCAGAAAATCCTAAAGACCTACAATTGCTTAATGTGATAAATATAACAAGCAAAAAATATGGACTAAATATGAATATCAAAAAGACTAAAACTATGATTATAAACAAAGAAAATTCTCAAGACCTACAATTAAATATCACAGTTGAGGGAATACATCTGGAGACAATCCAGAGCTACAACTACCTGGGACATACTATAACCAATGATGGAAAATGTACAACTGAAATAAACAAAAGAATAGGTATGGCAAAAAGTAATTTTAATGTCCCAAAGAACATACTAACATCAAAACAAATATCAGCAGGGCTGAAACTAAGAATGACAAAATGTTACATCTTCTCAGTATTCCTGTATGGTGCAGAAACATGGACATTAGACAAGAAAAGAGAACGGAAAATTGAAGCCTTTGAAATGTGGATTTATAGAAAAATAGGTAGAATTGGATGGAAAGAAAAGAAAACAAACGATGAAGTTTTAAAACAACTGAAAATAAAAAGAGAACTACTAAATACAATTAAGACAAGACAAATGACATTTTTTGGGCATGTTAAAAGACACAACAGCCTACTAAAAGTAATATTGGAAAGGAAAATACAAGGTAAAAGAGGCAGAGGCAGACCAAGACTAACATGGACGAGTAACATCAAAAGATGGACAAGTCAATCTATGACAGCCTGCACCATCAAATCAAGAAACAGAGTAGAATGGCGATCCATGGTAGCCAACCTTCGTTGCGGAGAAGGTACCCGATGATGGTGATGAAATTATAGTACTATAAAGATTTGGCATAATTAACTTATGTACTATCAGCACTGTGATTCTGGATATTGTTATTATTAATATGCTTCAACAATGCATTTAATTAACTGTAAATGTTTCAATCTTGTAATATTAAAAAAAAAATTATTTCTCACACACAGTGCGTCATATCTCCTTTCAAGTTGTTGCCTTCTTTAACGAGTCAGTTAATGAAAACAGAGCACTTCAGAAACAAGTGGTTGTAAGTATTGTTTATATTTTTTATGTCATGCCATATAGAAGCTTAACTCCTTCAATAGCCAGACTTTAAAAAAATAAGTACCATGTGGTACCGAACAAAAAAATGAAGGCACTAACACATATTCATTAGAGAGGCATAACTCTGGATCTACTGCATCTACATGCTTAATTTATATAAGTTTTTTTAAGCAAACTGAATGAGGAATTTGAATATGTAAACATTATGTGTGTGATGATTTAGAAATAAGTAAATGAAAAAAAATGTATTTTTAAAATAATTTTTCCTAAGAGAAGGAGAATTTGAAAATCTTTCGATGTTTTTGCCCTTATGTATTTTACTTATGTCAAAAAGAAAGTGAGAGCAACAGAAGAATACAACAACGATAAAATATATTTAACAATATATGAACTTTATTTACTGTTTTGTTTATTACAATTTTATTCCAAGTAGTTCAGTTTTGTATTGTACACTTCAAAACCAAGTGAGTAGGGACCTAGAGGGAAGGCAACCCGGTGCCCAAAAACAACATACTGAAGTGGGGTGTCCGGTTAGCGCAATCGATAGGCGGTTGGCTTACCACGGCAACAGCTGGGGTTCGTACCCTGGTGAGGACACCTGGGTTTTACTAATTCCCTAAAAATTAGTACCTCTGAAGTCGAACTAAATCTGCCTGCATGGCGAGGGGCATCCTGTACTGGGATAAAACAGACTTTACACGCAAAATTCAGTCCCACAAAATTGAGTGGGTGGGACTTCGTCAGAGGTCAAAGCTGACGAAAGCGAACGAACGAACGAACATGCTGAAGTCAGATGTATTGGGCAGAAATGTGCAAATATCACATTTCTACTGCAAACCACAACACATCTATACCCACTTAACATTATTTTAAGGGCCGCTCTTGAGTGAGCTATTTATTTCTTTAGTTGTTGTCAGGTTAATGCAAGAAAAAGAAAGAAGGAGAGTTTTTCTGTTAGAGGGAAATGTTTGAGACAAACATAAATTATACAATGACACAGGTACTTTTACTGCACTCAGAAAAATCCACCAACAAACATCAACAGAAATTAAAGAAAACACAGAACAAGATTCTATCAAAGCTGCTTAATGACTGCCTAACTGCTAAAACTGCTAAACTACCTCAAAAATTTTGCGAGATCTCTTTATTTTGCGATTTCTAGTCTGTCCTTACCTAAGACTTCTGAGTAATACTTGATAGTAGTCGGTCATTTATTTGTCTAAATCTTCCTATACGTTATGGGACTCCTTCCAGTAATTCTATAGCTTTGCTCCACTGTCTGTCTTGTCTTAATACCTTTCGAGCCGTAACCGGCCCATAGGGCGTAGATCAAGATACACCTTCTCCTATATGAATTTTTTGTTCTAGCAGTTTTCTTTTAAAGATATTTTATCAAATCTCGCCATCTGTCTCTGTTCTGTGCAAGCAGTTCTATCTCATTGAGGGAGCCGATTCCTGCTGCTCTTGCCTCTCTCATCAATGTTCTTCTCAGTGTCTCCCTGGGTCTTCCTCTTTTCCTTTTACCTGTTGTTTCCCATATGAGGGCTTGCTTTGCTATTCGGTTATTATCTCTTCTCATCACATGTCCAATGTATGACCATCGTCTTTTCTTTATTACTGAAGATATTAGTCCACTGTCTGGCATTTGTTAAAATCAGTCAATAAGCCATGCCTTTTTTTAAGTCTGTCTTTGAAGTCTGATTTTCCCAGATCAAAGTACCATTAGCTGCTGTTTACTAACCAACATGAAATGTGATCATGGTCATCACATGCAGATGAATGATTAATTCTGTTAGGTATGAATTTTAACTAACATCTTTATGTTAGGTATCATGTCTAGTATTCTCATGCTGTAACCCAAGTTTACATTCACATACGAATTATATTACTGGACATAAAAATGATTTTTTCACTAAATAGTACCTGTTCTTTGAACAATGAACAGAATATCAACATCTAACAATACTAAAGAAGTAAAGAGCCCCATCATGCCACTTGGTGTATAGGGAATATGGTGTTAGTGCCCACATTATTTTATTGATCTTCTACACATTATTTTTGGGGTAATGTGGTCGGTATTATGCCAGTGCCACTTTCATCATCATCATCGAGTGCCGTCTCCGCAACGATGGTTGGCTACCATGGAGCGCTATTCTGCTCTGTCTCTTACTTTGATGGTGCAGGTTGTCATAGGCTGATTTGTCCATCTTTTGATGTTACTCGTCCATGTTAGTCTTGGTCTGCCTCTGCCTCTTTTACCTTGTATTTTCCCCTCCAGGAATACTTTTAGTAGGCTGTTGTGTCTTTTAACATGGCCCAAAAATCGCATTTGTCTTGTTTGAATTGTGCTTAGTAGTTCTCTTTTCATTTTTAGTTGTTTTAAGACTTCATCGTTTGTTTTCTTTTCCTTCCATCCAATTCTACCTATTCTTCTATATATCCACATTTCAAAGGCTTCAATTTTCTGTTCTGTTTTCTTGCCTAATGTCCGTGTTTCTGCACCATATAGGAATATTGAGAAGATGTAACATTTTGCTATTCTTAGTTTTAGCCCTGGTGTTATTTGTTTTGATGTTAGTATGTTCTTCGGGACATTAAAATTACTTTTTGCCATTCCTATTCTTTTGTTTATTTCAGTTGTACATTTTCCATCACTGGTATGCCCAAGGTAGGTGTAGTTCTGAACTGTCTCCAGGTCTATTCCTTCAATTTTGATATCCACTTGTGGGTTTTGAGTATTTTCTTTGTTTATGATCATAGTTTTAGTCTTTTTGATATTCCTATCTAGTCCATATTTGTTGCTTGTCATGTTTATTTCATTTAGTAATTGTTGTAGATCTTTATGATTTTCTGCTAGTAGTACAGTATCGTCAGCATATCTTAGGTTATTGATTATCTTTCCATTAATTTGTAGGCCTGGCATCTCTATGATGTTTTTAAAGATTTTCTCAGTGTAAAGATTGAAGAAGCTTGGTGATAGGATGCATCCCTGTCTTACTCCTCTTTTTATATCAATGGGTGTAGAGTTCTCTTTGTTATATTTTATTATTGCTGTTTGCTCCCAGTATAGATTAGATATTAGTTGTATGTCCATGTCATCTAGATGTATCTCTTTTAGGCATTCTATAAGTTGTTGTGCCACTTTACTTTCCCAGAAAAAAAATCCTGTACCCATTTAAAACTAATTTAAACCTGGAAGCTGTTGATCAGGATCGAACTCAACCTTCTATCCTTAGTAGTCCAGTTCACTAACCACTGAGCTATTGCTGCCCCTAACATAGCAATAAGTGGCAGACAATTAAAACAGGTGCAGGCGTTCCAATGCCTAGAAAGGCTAGTGACATTCAACAACATGTAAAGAGCAGAAATAGTGTCAAGATGCGACAAAGTTTGCCAAATTGTCAGACAAATCTCACTACTACAGTTCAATGAGGAAATAACTTTACAGGCAAAATGAACACTCGACAACACTTTATCCCAATGGTGTGCTACCAATGCAAGATTTAGACTCAAGAACAATTAGACAAAAACACCACTGTAATTAAATGTGTTAGCTAGTCATGTGGCAGATAACAAACAGCATAAGAGATATGATCAAAGGTGAAGAATTAAGAAAAAGGCTAGGAATAATGCCTGCTCTATATATATATATATATATATATATATATATATATATATATATATATATATATATACACACAGACATCAGACAAAATGGTCTGGTCATGTGATAAGATAAAAAGAACTAAATGTGACACAATGAGTCATGCACAAATATTACAAGAATACTAGATCATGAGACTGACAAAAAAAAGATGGATTAATGAAATGTTACAGACATGAGGAAACATAACAGTAGGAAAGTCCAATATAAGAACTAAATATCACAAACTATGTCTTCCTTGCTGCAAGAAAGTCAAATTAGGATATAAGGTAAAAGAGGATGAAGAAGATGTAAAAGATGAGGAAGAAGATGTAACCTACAGGGACAAAATAGAATAAGCAAAAAATAAGAATTCACTCTAAGTTATGTATTTACATATTTGCAATGTACATAGAATAGAAATATGATTTAAATTTACATAAATTGGATATATGACTTAGAACTGCATGTTTTTTTTGGTCATATTTTACACAGGAACAATTGTTTTCTGCATATTTATAGACATTGTGCTGCATTTAGAAAAAATATGATTTATTATGATAGCTCCTAAATAAGAGTGGTAAGCATTCTTGTAGATAATGGTAACAAAACATCTGTACAAGTTTGTATGAACATACAGGAAAGAAATAATAAAAATTTTTAGTTTACTGAAAGTTTATTTACAATACCTTGTATGTGAGTCATTAGTAGAACAATTGAATGTTTGGAAAAATACTGCATATTGATTAGATTCCATTTTTTTAATTACATTTTTTAAAAAAATTCAGATGGGCTTAAAAGCAGCAAGAGGATGGATTGGTGAGTATAGAATAAAGTTCATAGGTGAGACAACTCTGAATCTGACTACAGCTGCTTGATGGAAAAGTCAAGTTAAGTTAAAGGCCCAAACTATAACAAGTTGAATATGAATGCTTTTGACTGCAAGCTGCAAAGCACAATGCAACATAGTCTGCTATTAAACACATGTAAAAGAACAAAAATATTGCTAATTAGACTTTTCTAGAACAATAATTTAAGTAAAGACTTTTTTTCAGAATTGTTGGCCTGACAGGTTAAAAAGAATATCTTCTTGAACCAGCCAGGTCATAAGCTCCTCTCACAAAATGAGGCATCTTAATAACTGAGTGCAGACATTACAGACATTATATTACATTGTTATTGCATATTAGTGGTACAGTAGCAGGCTTGCTTTTCTTATGGAACACAAGGGTTTTAAATACCTTCTCCAATTGACATACTGGAAACAGGAAAAATGGGTACGTGGCTTTTGTGATGGAAGCAAAGGCTTCTGTAAAGAGAACACTGGTCTCTGACATCTTTTTAAAAATTACAAACACTAAATGTTACATTTAGAGTTAGGAAAATAGTATTTTCTTTCAATTTTTGCTACACATGTGTGTGTTTACCCAAGGAGAGACATAGGAACCATTGCGGTAATCATTTTCTGGCTTAGGTTCAATTTATGACCTGAAATTTGACCACATGGTACAGTGGCTACCGGAAATGTTAATGTTTATTCATCTGTCTGCCATCAGTCCTTCCAGTTGTATCTTTGGCTTCCTAATAGTGTCGTTCTTTGCCTATCCTGTATTACAATTGTTTGTTTGATGTCTCGCCAACAGCTGAAGAGATTTCCCCCATTATAAGAAAATAAATTAATTTCTTGAAAATTGATGACTATATTTAAAAAGAAATAGCCGCATTCTTACATTTACACCTTAGTAATTTTATGAAGCGCACATGATCTTTGAAAAAAAATCCAACATCAAAGGAAACAAATCCAACACTCAGGGATCACTGGAAGCAATAATTAGGAAGGTATAGGGAGGGGGAAATGTTTGCCTGCTGTAAACTGTTGAATTCCTAGAATTTGTATTATGAGTTTATAAATTCTATGAAGGTGATATAATCTAACGTTAAAAGATACACCCAAGGGAATTAGAGGCTGTACATTTATGTTTCAAGTAATTACAATGCTATTGATAGCTTTAAGTTAAATAATACCAAAAGACTGACTTTCTAAAACAACTAAATTGATTTCAGATGACATTTTCATTTATTAGCCATGTTAAAAGTGTAAATTTATTTGTAAAGGATTGGGTGTATTCATTCTTTACGAATTTGCTCTATGTTACCCATCATCAATAATGTAAACATCGGAACCCCATAGGGTACTGACTGAGTCATCATTGATTGAAACCCACTTCCATGTGGATGACTCAGGATAGTAGGGCTACAAGAGCAAATCCAGGTAAAAAATTTGAAGGGAGAAACCCTAAGGTATTAATTGACAAGGTGTCTTAACCAACATCATGCATCTTCTACAAGTCATCTTCTGGCTTAAGTGTATGGATTTTGTTTCTCCTTCAGAACTCTTCAAAGTTCAGCCAAGTGGGGGTTAGTGTGACATTGGAAAAACACTAGCTCCATAATAAATTGCCTAGGCAAATGGCTTAATCCTTATGAAATGGGGGTGAAAACTGACTAATTTTCTAACACAAATTTGTACATGTTGATAGTCATACAAATGTAATTATATATCTGCCATTTTTAATTGTTTCATTGTGTATTGTATATTGAAATGTGCACGTACTACTGCTTTTTTCTGTCAATGGTAATATAAGATATCTGTGGATAGAAGGTAGCGTGCAAAATGTGATGGAATGAGCAAAAAAAAAAAGGAAACAAAAATATTCAGGTCTTTCCATACATGAATTATCCACACAGCACCAAAATATAGCTTTCCTTGAATAATATATCTACATTTACACAATTTAGGTGAATTTCATCCCAATTATAGTCACAAATAACACTTACAGACCATTTGTAGATGAGGTGGTCATTTTCTTTTGTGATTTTAAAGCAGAGAAAAAAAACCCCACAAACTTAAGCTAATTACTCAGAATCTACACTTCAAATCACATTAACAGTGACTGAGTCTTAGTCACATGATTACAAAGAGCTTCAGGAAAGGATCTCATACTGAAATGCATTTGGTTTAAATGTTAGAAATTTAACTATGAACTTTTAAAATGAAAAAACATCATTGACCATGCTTTGTGGTTGTTCAGCTTTTAGGGGACACCAAATCCACATAATGTAGATCCACGACTAAAACAAGTTAAAATATTCAGTCTTTAGTAACAGTACTAAAAAATTACTCATTAGCACAATAACATTTTGATACATAGCATCTCTGTCTTCATTATATGCTACTAGTACCAAACATGGCCACATATAACAAATTACAAGTGGAAATTAGTCACAACAGAAATGAGATTATTTAGGAAAGCAACTGGAGCAACAAGAGACAAAATTTGGAATATGACAATAAGAGAAAGAGTGGACGTAGAACCCATCAATGAACTACATGCATAGACAGCAGATAGATTGAAAGTCTCACACTGGACTTGTAGAATTGGTAAACCAGACCTTTGGTTTGGACTTTCCACTCTTTCAAAGGGACTACCATGTCTTTCATTACAAAAAGAAGAATCTTATTTATGTCTTTCTTTAGAAAATATATAATTCTGATAATTAATAATCTATCTATCTATTGACCTTTCGAGCCATAGCTGGCCCATAGGGCGTAGACCAAGATACTCCCTCTCTTATCTGAATTTTTGTTCCAGCCGTTTTCAATTCTTTTAAAGATATTTTATCAAATCTCGCCATTTGTCTCTGTTCTGTGCAAGCAGCTCTATCTCATTGAGGGAGCCAATTTCTGCTGCTCTTGCCTCTCTCATCAATGTTCTTCTCAGTGTCTCTCTGGGTCTTCCTCTTTTCCTCTTACCTGTTGTTTCCCACATGAGGGTTTGCTTTGCTAATCGGTTATTATCTCTTCTCATCACATGTCCAACATATGACCACCGTCTTTTCTTTATTACTGAAGATATTAGTGGTTGATTGGCAATTTCTCTAATTTCCTCGTTTGTTTTGAATTCGTTCCATGCTATACCAAGTATTTTCCTTAGACATTTATTTTCGAATGTGTTCAACTTTGTTTCTATATCTCTTGTTGTTATCCAGCTTTCACACGCATACGTAAGGGTTGATAGTACATTTGATTTGAATAGCCTAAGTTTTGTGTTTATGCTGACGAGTTTTTATTTCCACGACTCTTCAAGGCTTCTGAAAGACATTGCTGCTTTAGCTATTCTGATTCTAATTTCTTTGCTTGTATCCCCTTCTCGATCAATGTGACTTCCAAGATAGATAAAGTGATTGATCTCTTCCACTGGTTTGTTTTCCATGTATATTTTGTCTTCAGTTGGAATTAAGCTTTTCATGACTTTAGTCTTTTCATGATTGAACTCAAGCCCAATGGCTATTGATGATAGTTCATTTGTGTTTTCCTGCATCATTTTTATCTGACTGCTGAAAAGAAAAATGATACAATATTTAATAACACATGATGCTAATGTGATTTTTTTGTCTTGGATACTTTTTGCTGTTAAGATTGTAAAGAGCTTGAATTAGCAGACGGAGTACTCAACATTTTAAATCAGGTATGAATTTGATTTTTGGTTTGAGACTAGTACTTAACTAGACTGAATTGTGCAAATTGAGTAAGAATATGGGTTCACTGTAAATAATAATATCATAACACTGATATTTTAGGGTTTAAAATAGATGACTGGAGTTTTTAAAAAAAATTAGTGGACATATCTCTCTCTCTCTCTCTCTCTCTCTCTGCGTTCAGGACTCAATCAGAGTAAGGATTCCAGACTCCCACATGAAGTCAGCTGTCAGGCTAAGTGTGTTGATCGCCCCCACAGACAGAACATCACAATTAGAGTCTGTCAGATCCACTCTGACTGAACACCCGTTAATACGTTGCACTGTGTTCTGCGCCAGTGGCCCAGTGCATCCGATTTCAGCCAGCATTTTATTCGGGTTTGCTTTCCCTAGCCTTTGATTGTCCCCAATCTTCATGCAAGGCAGCAGATGGTCTTTTCTGTAGGGGGATTCTGCCCTTAGTGGACATATGAAATGATTCCTTTATGTCACATACCTATGTTAGTGTATACTAGATTGTGAAAATAGACAGCCAGTCCCATCATTTTAAAGCATTTCATTTCTGGTGGTTTAGAAAAGACAATTAATTAAGTCACAGAAAGGCAGGTTTTTGTTTAGAGCATTTTAGTAATTCTATTTGCAGCTTAAATAAAAAAGAAAAGAATATGAGGAAGAAGATTAAATGTACAGAAATAAGCTCATTTTTATTCTGCAATCTGTCCTCTTGCTTTACTACATCATCATCATCATCATCATCATCAAGTGGCATACCTGCTGGTGTAGGTGATCATGTCTCTCCACAACTTTCTATCTCAACAGTTATTTATCATTTCCATTGTTGACCTTCTGCCAAGCCCTTCTCTTTAGCTGCCTGGCATCTTTTCTCTTTGCTTCCCTCTATCTCTTTGCTCCTCAGTTTTCCCACTTGTCACAATATATTCCAGCTGTTCCCTTCTCATTGCATGGCCAAAAAATTATTGTTGTTTCTTCCTAATTTTGGAAATTAACTCTCTTATTGCTTTGGCCTCTTTCAGAACATTTTTATTACTCTTCTTAGCTGTCCATGGTATTCTCAACATTCTTCTATAAAACCACATTTCTACATTCTCCAGTGATTTTCTTGTCTGTTGTACTATTCTCCATGATTCACATCCATATGTTAAGACTGGCTCTACATAACATTTAAGAACTCTTTTTCTTGTTTTGCTTTACTATCTATCTATCTATCTATTGACCTTTCGAGTCATAGCCGACCCATATGGCATAGACCAAGATACTCCTTCTCTTATCTGAATTTTTGTTCTAGCCGTTTTCAATTCTTTTAAAGATATTTTATCAAATCTCGCCATTTGTCTCTGTTCTGTGCAAGCAGCTCTATCTCATTGAGGGAGCCGATTCCTGCTTCTTTTGCCTCTCTCAGCAATGTTCTTCTCAGTGTCTCTATGGGTCTTCCTCTTTTTCTCTTACCTGTTGTTTCCCTATTATCTTTTCTCATCACATGTCCAATATATGACCATCGTCTTTTCTTGATTACTGAAGATATTAGTGGTTGATTGACGATTTCTCTAATTTCCTCATTTGTTTTGAATTCGTTCCACGCTATACCAAGTATTTTCCTTAGACATTTATTTTCGAATGCATTCAACTTTGTTTCTATATCTCTTGTTGTTTTCCAGCTTTCACACACTTTTCAAGGCTTCTGAAAGACATTGCTGCTTTGGCTATTCTGATTCTAATTTCTTTGCTTGTATCCCCTTCTCGATCAATGTGACTTCCAAGATAGATAAAGTGATCGATCTATTCCACTGGTTTGTTTTCCATGTATATTTTGTCGTCTGTTGGAATTAAGCTTTTCATGACTGATCTCAAGCCCAATTTTGCTGGCTATTGATGATAGTTCATTTGTGTTTTCCTGCATCGTTTTTATCTGACTGCTGATGAGAACTATGTCATCAGCAAAGTCAAGGTCCTCCAAATGGTCTCCTTGAATCCATTCAATGCCTTTATTACCAGTGCAGCATTTCTTCATTATGAAGTCCATAACAACTCCAAATAACAAGGGCGATAAAATACATTTTTTCTGTTGTTGTTTGTCTGTCGTTATTTCCGAGTGCTAACACATATTTCTTTGTTCTATTATTCCCTATTATCGCCTCGGAAGTTCCCTATATAATGATATTTATTTATTATTATTTGTATCCACGATAAAATACATCCTTGTTTAACCCCAGTTTCTATTGGGAAACATTCGCTCAGTCCTTCCTCTGTTCGAACTGCACATGTGTAACCATCATACATGTCTTTAATAATATTTATGATTTTTTTATGGTAAGCCATATTGCTTCAGAATTTTCCACAAAGAATCTCGATGAGATTTATGTATTTGCTTTACTGCAGGAAGATAAAAAAAAAGGTATTTTGTTTTTGACATAACTGCAGCCGGCCTCACATTAAGTAATTTATGTGACATTTCCTATTTCACTTATTAGTCTTTAGGGAGGTCTTCCTTACACTCTGTTGATTTTGCATTTGGTTGTTGCAGGAAGCCTTTTTATGAGTAGCTATGTCTTGTGTCCAGTCCATTTAATTTATTGTTACTGAATGCAGCTGAGAATTTGTAATACACCACCCACACTTCTTCTGACGTCATCATTTCTTAATTTTTTTTTCTCTCTTCAAAATTCATTTAAGACTTCTCATTTTAATAATGATGTTGTTTTTTTTTGTTTTGACTGTTAATGTCTTTCTTTGACATTAAAAGCACAGGAGTGTTGCCAGAAAAATAAAACAAGCTATTTATAAGGAATATCAGTAAAACATACAGACAAGATGAGAAATGGTAGTGTAGCAGCAGAAGAGTATCAATATGAATTCTTTGTTTTATCTGTTGGAATGCACCAAGTGATCTTTGCGTCATATAAAAGTGGCAGACTGAAAGTGAAAATTTCATTGTGACAGGAATATTATTTTGGCCACAGGCTATTTTTTTCACCTGGTACTAACTGTAATAAGGTAACAAAATTAATCATATTTTGGAGAGAAGTGAGAAGAAAAAGGGAGCTGCTGTAATGTAGTCGGAAAAACCACCTGCCATTATAAAATAATCCAGGTTTGTAAAAACTACTGTGACTCATGCACTTACTGGATAAAATGGGGATCAGAGTTCTCACTCTTGGAAGGTCACAGAATTTTGACATAACTACAGTGTTTTTTGTGCTAAAGGTGACAGAAGTTTCTGGTCAACTACTGGCTGGGCGACAGAGCAAAAATTTGGCATTTACCGCTGTTACAATGCTGATTCACATCTCTCACATTTTACCTTATGAAAAGAAGAGAAGGAAGTCTTAATCATAATCCATTTAATTAGCATGATATTTAGACAATCCATCAGTTGCATATCTTCTAAGTGGCAGGCTTGACGATATTGAGCTCATCAATTATCTATCTATCTATCTATTGACCTTTCGAGCCGTAGCCGGCCCATAGGGCGTAGACCAAGATACTCCCTCTCTTATCTGAATTTTTGTTCTAGCAGTTTTCACTTTTAAAGATATTTTATCAAATCTCGCCATTTGTCTCTGTTCTGTGCAAGCAGCTCTATCTCACCGAGGGAGCCGATTCCTGCTGCTCTTGACTCTCTCATTAATGTTCTTCTCAGTGTCTCTCGGGGATAATCATCAATTATCACACATTATAAACTGTGCCATAAAATCTGTGTAACTAGTGACATCAGCAGCTGAGAGTGTAGTCGGGTAGGTTAATTTGTCCACTATCTGTTATTAAAATTAGTAGTTAATGAGTTACAAAGGAACTTTGTGTTGATTTAAGAGATGTTAAAAATACAAATCAAATTTACCTCTCCAATATATCTGAAGGTAGAAGAGGTTGAGAAGAGGAGAAAAAAAAACATTTTACTGTGTTTCACTTATGTGGGTTTTTATTTGAAGCATCTGGAGATTCTCACAGAACAATACACAATGAATTAGAGCCAGATAGTTTATTAACTTAGAAGGCATTCATACACCATTATAGGAGCTACCATGCAGTGGCTTGTATAGGAAAGGTGCAAGAGGGGCTCACAATAAACAAAATGATGGAAAATCAAATTGTCATAATGTTTCCAGATGTCAAGCACTCTTTGAAGGAAGTTCATGAACCAAAAATGGTGGAGATATATTTTGTTGTTTTCCAACAAATGCCACATGATGCGTTGACCATTGATCAGAAGAAGAAAAATGGTTGATTATTTTATTATTATTGTTATTGTAATTTTTAACACAGTATCATCTTCTTTACCTTTACAAGATGTAAAATCTTATATATATCTGGAGAGTAATAGAGACAAAGGAGGAACACAGAGTGATACCAAAATAAGGATACAAAAAGCAAGATTAGCCTTCATTGCACTTGAAAACATATGGAAATCCAAAGAAATTAGGTTAAATACAAAAATAAAATAGTTTTCAACTCCAATGTTAAATCAGTCCTATTATTCGGCTGGGAAACATGGAGAATAACAAATGTGACAATCACGAAGATACAGACCTTCATTAATGGATGCTTGCACAGAATAAAAGGATGGAAATGGCAGGACAAAATCACTAACGTAGAATTATGGGAAAGTACCAGTCAAATACCAGTGAACAAAGAGATATGATGAAGATGATGGTGCTGGAAAGGACACGCACTGCAGAAGTCAGCTGAGAGTATTACACAACAAGTCCTTTTTTGGAATTCCCAGGGGAGAAAACAAAGAGAAAGACCATTTCTTGGAGAAGACAGGTGAAAGCAGTAATGCAGAGGATAGGAAAGACATGGAACAATCTTAAAAGAGTGACAATAATAAGAAAGGCTTGGAAAGTGATTGTTGAAGACCTATGCTCCACAGAGAGCTGAAAGAAAGAATATCTTCAGTGGTTGATTTCCTCATTTCAGCAGTTCACACAAAGAGATGAGTTGCCTATAAATCTAGCTGTTAGCATCAAATCTTCAAAAGTGTCTCATTGTTTGTATGGCACTTGTTTTTTATGGGCCAGGTTTCAGCACTCTGTACAATTCACATTTTTGCTTGATTTGTTCTCTAAAGTGAAGAATAGTTTGGCATTTTCTCTGTTGGGTCAGTGAAGGTGGGCTTGCAGAACATCCTATTTGGAGCCTGAAGATTGTATTTGTTGTTCTCTTTTCAAGTGTAGGGTAGAACCTTCTTAGGGATACTGACTACTTGTGCTTGTTCCCCAGTCTTATAATTTTAATTAGAGCTCTATTTATAGTAATGAATTCTCTGTGCCTAAATTGTTCTTTGTGTGTGCTTACTTTGCCAGTTTGTCAGCCTTCTCATTTACCAATAAGCAGGTGTCCATTGTAGTAATGTATTAATGGTTGCAGCTAGCTTATTTACCGCCACATTTCTTGTTAGTTTACCTTTTAGTTCACTTTCAATAACTCTGAGACTGGTCCGTGGAATGAATTGGAATGATCATTTCTTTTTTAAGCCACCAGTCATCTATATTACTGTTCTACCTATTTTAACTCATTGTTTTGACAATGCGTGCTTACTTTCTTCAATAATACTTAAGGGTATATCTTCACATCAATTTAACACAGTCATGAAATATTTATGAAGGTATAAATATAATCAAAGGTTTGTCTGTCTTGAAGAAATGAATTAAAATTTATGGAACATAAATCTACTTCTTGTTTTATTTAAAAGACATTGCAGAAGCTGAAGTTTCTTGTTGATGAAAGAAAAAGTGGTTCTCTTATGTCACAAAATCTGGAGAAAGAAAGAGGAGAACTTGACTTGGACCTGTTTCGTTTTCTATGTTTGCAAACAGAAGTGGTAATTATATGACACTTTTTTTTTCAATTTTAATACCAGCACTGTTGTTTATACACGTGTAAATGTGTGGATTGCATTTGTGGCTGGGGAAACAAATACACCGCGATCGACCCAGCCGCTGGCAAAAATGGGTACCAGGGTAGTACTCTGGGAAGGTGAGAAATGCCACCTCACATTCATGAGTTCCAATGTTTGAAGCAACACTATCCAGAAGTCTCAAAACACTTCTGGATAGGCAGCCGAGCACATATGGGTGAAAACTCGCGTGCTAAGATGCTGATTCAATTCTCGTACTTTACCTTTATGCAAACATGTGATAAGAAATTAAAAGTAAATTTTATCCTATTAAACTCTTTTTTGTTAGGATTTTTGTTATTTTTATATCACATCTCATGGAACTATTATCCTTAAAAATGGGAGTTGCTTATTGTCATCCATTGAAACCTCTAACTATTTCATTTTAATCACATCCTGTAAAAAAATTATATATTGACTTATAAAAGTGTCCCAAGAGGCAAAATCATTTATCAGATTATTTCATGAAATACATATTTTTGATATACAACATACATAACATATCATATACAAGATGGTTTTCATGTAAATTTTATTGAAATAACTATATTTCTATTTTTCTTGCTAATCAGAAATTCAACAAGTCCCAGTACACTGAGGCAATATCAGCTTTTAATAGGGCCAAAGAAATGCTGTTAAATTTTCCAAATGAGGTATAAAAAAAAAAGAAGAAACAATCATAGCATTTATATTATGGCTTTGTATATAATTTTTATTATTATTATTAATTATAATTTCTTACTTTACATACATTAAAAGGATACTCTTTGGAAGCATTAATGCTGTGCATTAGTTGGAAAGTTGTTTTCTATATTTTTAGTTTATATATTTTGTTAGTTTACACCAGTATTACTGCATAGCAAGAAATATAAAGTATTTAACTAATTTAACTCGTGAACCAGTACTGATTAAATAGGATTACTTCACCTCCTCTGTGGTGCTCTCTAAAAAATTGTCTGTCACAATAGCTTGGCTAACAAGGTGAAGATGGCCATGGTGAGATCTGCTGATATAGAAAACCTAGTGCTGTGCTACCCACTAGGATGGGTATCACCAACAGGAACCAGAAAATTAGAAGAAAAATAGACATCTCAGTCCACAACATCAACAGGTTTCAAGAACTTGCAGCTGGGAGTCAGAAGACACCCACATGATATTTTATCACCATCGATAACAAATGCTCAGTTATATGTTTTATTGCACTGCATACATTTGTACTGTATATATATATAGATGATGATGATAAGAAACTCCATATACAGAGCTTTGCAGTAGGAGGCAAATACATTTTTATTATTTTGATTTTAAAAATAAATAAATATTCATTAACATTACAGTATTTATGTTAGCAATTTCTTTACAATTTTAATTATGCACAACATAATGAATTAAATTCAGTGAGGGAAGAACACTCATAGTGGATTAATATTTGATTCTCTTTGTAGTCTTTATATCTGACCATGATGTGCTATAACTTTGGAGTTGACTGCTATCAAGAGAAGCTTTTCGATCAGGGCATTGTGTGGTTGAGAGAGAGCTATAGCTTAGGCAAAGACAGCACTGCAGTCAATCACAAGACACAGGTAATAATGTAGCAGTTAATTGTTCTAGCACACATTTGCTTGCTTTAGTATCATTGTGGGGTCACCGTATCAGGTATATAAAATATACTTACCTGAAGATTGGTTATTAACATCAGTTATATGCCACAAAATGTTCCAGGTTGTGGTCCAAGGTGGAGAATTGTTTTCTTCTTGCTTGCTATGGACATTTGATTGGAAGTCTAACAAACCACCACTGTGAAAAATCCATTGTTGAAACATAAATTTAACTCATTAATGTACAAGTAAAAAAAAATGTAAAATGCCCCATTATGCCATGTAGCATATAGGGAATGTGGTGTTAGTGACCATACTTTTTACAGACTTTTGGCACATGATATTTGGAGTAATGTGGTCGGTATTACACCCGTGCCACTTTACTTTCCCAGAAAAAAAATTAGGTACCCATTTAAGGCTGGGTGAACCTGGAAGCCGTCAATCAAGATTGAACCCAACCTCTTGTTCTTTGTAGTCCAGTTCACTAACCACTGAGCTATCTTGGCTCCCGTAATGCACATCTGTCCTGTTAATAATAATAAAGAATCATCAGATATGGAGAATCCTTTAATTTCTGTCTATGTCATCTTTACTTCAAAGAACAATAGATAGTCAGATGTATATGGTACAGGTTCAGTAATAGTTATTATAACTACAGGACATAAAGTTCAAAATCTTTCACCATTCTTATCTTTTGCCTAGGTTTGTTTGAATATTGTCCCTGTTCAGCCTTTGCTATCATTAGTCAGTTTTCTTATTTATCTTCCTTTTAACATCTTGCTTTCACTGTTCTTTGTAATGTCATCTACACTAGTCGTGAGATCTTCCGACATGCCTATTACAAAGTAATTTTTTTTTTTTTTGCCAACTGATAAAGGTCTTTGTTTCTCTTATATAGAACCAAGATAGTTATGACTTCTCTCCCTTTGTTTATTCAATAATACCTGATTTTAATAATAATTTTTAGTAATAGTTTTTATAAATAATCTCGTCTGATAGTAATTTTTAAAAAATTAATATATCTTAATGTTTTGCTCCCCACATAGGCCCGCACCCTTCGCTTATTGGCAAACTGTTATATTGAATGGGCATGTGAAGACTGGCAAGAGAAGGCTCTCAATGCTGTTTCATTGTCTATTAAAGTGAGTAATTTAGTTAGATGTCACAAACAATTGAAAAGTCTTATTGGTTTATAAATAGTCTAATTAAAATCTGAAATGCACAAGGCAGTGAACAGTGAGCAACTCACAGTTGAATCAAAGCTGATGAAGACAGCTTTTCACCTTCACATAGTGATCACATATGGGGGAGTGGGCTTGGTAGTCTAGAGGTATGACATCTGTCTCTGGATAGGAAAAACCTGGATTCAAAGCCAGTGCTGTTGTTTTTCCACCTCAAAAGCACAGGCAGTGGTGTTTTTTTTTATAGTTAGAATGAATCTGTTGTTTCTTTATGATGTTTAACTCCCCCCCCCCCTTTCCCTCCTATTTCTGGAAAGTGAGATTCGATGTTTAGCCCTTTTGGATAATGACAATAAACAGGAGGTCTTGTGTGCACCATCATACATTAAAGAACCTTTGGGAGTTAAAATTAAAAAAGAATGGGACATAAATTTAGCTGCAGCCAAATAAAATTATCATTAAAAACCTACCCGCACTGTGGATCCCAGTCTGTGGTATGTAGTGGGCCAGAATTCTTCTTAGATTTTCTCAAGATTCTCGGTGTCGGAGCATCTATGAATTTGTCTGGTGTGCAGTGATGATGATCCTAGCAATAACATCACAGAAACTTGTCATGTGTGTAGAAATCAAAGTGACAAAATATTCTGTGTCCAAGCTGAGCTGAAAGACACAAATAGTAGCTATAGTCCGTTCAGATTCGTTTGCCGAGATGTTATGATTTATAATTCAAAAAGTTCTTGATGATTTCACATGATTTTTGGCATACGGTGTTAAAATGTCCATGTCACGAGAACATATGTGTTACTCGATGTCTAGCTATAACGGTTTTCTTAAAGCGGCGAATTCCTTTGATCTTTGCCCATGTAACTATTATTTTGACCCTAATCAAAATGTTTTACAGTAATCTAGTGCAACGATGACCCATAGGCGTGTCCATAAAATTTTACTTGGTGGCAAGTATACAAATTTTAAATTATATATAGAACTTTTGTTCGTAGAGTCAATTTGATATAGTTCCATGCTCTTGGTGTGAGTTTCCCAAATGTTGTCGCTGCCTTTCAAATACGTACATTTAGTTCCTCATCTAAGGAAAGTGTGGCTGTAATAGTGGATCCAAGATAGCTGAACTTCTGTACTGACTCAAGCAGGCTTCCATTCAAAGTAATGGTTGTTGGTTTGCTTATAACATATTTTTGATTGCTTGGGTGGTCTTGAACAATAAACTGTTTAACAAATCAACTAGGAAATTTTGCAAATCAAACTATTTATCTGAAGACTTATTCAGAGTATTGATCATTCAGAATCAGACGAGTCAAATAGGTCGATTACTGCTTTCGGCTGAACAAACAACAAACCATCCTTTTTCCAATATTCCTCTTCTTGTCGTAACACATGATCCTCACATTTTACCCAGTAGTCTTTATTTATATTTGATAGAGCCTGTTTTGTAAGTGTCTCAACATCGCATAATTTGAAAGTTTTATTTGTATATGCTACGTGTCCTTTAACTTTTGCCCAAACTAGTTCTATAGGATTTAAGTGTGCATGATATGGAGGTAGTCTCAAACATCTATGGCCATGTTCTTGAATTAACTTGTCTATTTTAAATATCTTTGTACGTTGTGTCTGTTTTACAAGGCTAAGCAATTCGGGTTTCAAGTAGCTGTCGTTAACTTGTATGTGTTCTTTTATGAGCCACGTTTTGATTGCATCTTTTGTACTTGATGATGTTGGGATTCTATCTTCTACGTTAACTACGTTATGGTATGAAGCATTGTCCATTATCAGACAAGAAGGTCGATCTAATATTGGAAGGATACTTTTCTCGATCCAGTCTTTAAATATGTGCCCATTCATTTCGGAGTGGTAGTCTCTATTGTCTATGGATTTTGAAATGAAAACGAGATGAGCATTCTGCAACAACCCATTATGTCTGCTACCTGCATGTGCAACTATCAAACGTTGCCCTTTACTGCTTGGTACTGATCTTTTAATACTTCCATCTGCTAACTGCCATTCCTTTTCATTTGTATGATGAGCGTTGATCCAAGTTTCATCTAAATAAACAATATCATAATCATTTTCGCGCATTTCCTTCACTTCACGTAAATACTTGCTTCTAAGAGCTACTAGATGTGGCTTCTCACAAATAATGTTTTTTCCACCAGCATACTTTCTAAAGGTGAAGCCTGCACTTCTTAATATTTTCCATAATGAAGTTTTTGATATTTCAATGTCGTTGTTAGTTTTCAGCCAAAGCTTCAACTTTCTAAGTGTCACTTCTTCGTTTATATCAAACATTCGACAGATTTCTCTTTTTACTAGGTCCTTATCAAAACTGTCTAACGTTTCTTTCCTTCCTTGCTTTCTTGCATTTGTTGGCAATAAATATCCGCTTCCTTTAACTATTCGATCAAATGAACGTTTACACAAACCTAAAATATGCATTGTTCTCTTCTCAGGGTTTGATAAAGAACAATAAAGATGTCCCTTTTTACGCTCTCTGCAGAAGTATTGATAAATCTTTATAGCAATGTTATGCTCAGTAAAATATTTTGCCTTTATATTCATTCTCACATAGACTTGCAGAAGATAATATGGTTAGTGCCGCCTCCTATCTGTAAATATTGAGATTTGCCTCTGAATTATGACTCGAACTCGAGTCTACGGCCGTGATTTTGACGTCACATAATTTCCGGTTTCGGCTAAAATGTCATTTTGTGCTAAACGGGAAATTTCATATGTAACATTTCTTTATAAAAATTTATAGTGGAAACATAACTATTTTAGGACGGTGCGCATTCAGCCGTGAAGGTCATGCCTATATGTTAAAGAATCAGCTGTGAGATGTAAGCATCTACATAATCCCGCCGGTGTTTATATCGATTAACTTTTTTTTAATATAGGTTAAATAAGGCAAAAGAGGAAGACCCAGGGAGACACTGAGAAGAACATTGATGAGAGAGGCAAGAGCAGCAGGAATCGGCTCCCTCAGTGAGATAGAGCTGCTTGCACAGAACAGAGACAGATGGCGAGATTTTATAAAATATCTTTAAAAGAAAACTGCTAGAACAAAAAATCCATATAGGAGAAGGTGTATCTTGGTCTACGCCCTATGGGCCGGTTACGGCTCGAAAGGTCAATAGATAGAGATAGAAATAAGGCATCTTTGAAACTGGATCACATTTCTTTGATAAAAAAATATTTTTATAGCGACATTAGTATTCTAAACCTAACTTCAAAAGATCAATGCAAATGAACAATAAGTTTTTGAAAAAAATAAATTAATGTCTAGGCAAACGAATCTGAACGGACTATAACTGAAATGCTGCAACAGATACCCATTTCAGGATAAATGACAAAGAAGAGGAAGAACTGACATTAGCTTACTATGGTAATAAGAAGAATTAAAATATTGGATAAGCTTAAAACATGAGTTTGAACAATATATACAAAACTGTAGTAATAGATGGCTTTCATGTAACATTTTTTTAAATAATTTATTTTTTTCATCAAGTCTCCATGTAGGTATATTCAGTTTGCAGATGTTTTTGTTGATTTATAATGCTGCCAATTATTTCATATTAATATTTTTGTTCTTGGTTAATTAGAGAATGTAAAAAGTTATGAAGCTATTTTGGAAGATCATATTAAAAAGAACAATTTGGCCTGTAAGTTGTTGAGAGTAAAGTACCCCAATCACGCTAAGTGGCGTATAGGGAAATATGGTGTTAGTGACCCTATATTTTACAGACCTTCAGCACACGATTTTTTGGGTAATGTGGTCGGTATTACGCCCATGCTGCTTTACTTTCCCAGAAAAAATCCGGTACCCATTTAAGGCTGGGTGAACCCAGAAGCCCTCGGTTGGGATCGAACCCTACCCCTTGTCCTTTGTAATTCAGTTCACTAACCACTGAGCTATCGTGGCTCCCCTGTAAGTTGTTGGCATCTTGTTAATCTTGAGAGATACTGGATTTATCATCCGTGTGTTGTTACTTTTTTTGTGCATGTCTAGAATGAGCAATCTGTTTCATTTTGACTTCATTGGTTTCCAGGTCAAGGTCAATATTTTTTGTTTTCATCCAGCTTAATCTGCTCTTGATAAGCCCTTCCACTTCAGTTGTCTTCTTTCTGACATATTCAAGTCAACATTTGGACAATTTTGTTTGGAAAAAGAAAATGTCTTCCATCCATTCTGTTGTTAGAGGTCATCTCTTTGTAAAAAATATTCTTGTACGTCCATCAGCTCTTAATTTATCCTAAGTACTCAGCAATTAAGGGAGCCGCGATAGCTCAGTGGTTAGTGAACTGGACTACAAAGGACAAGGGGTAGGGTTCGATCCCAATTGACGGCTTTCGGGTTCACCCAGCCTTAAATGGGTACCAGATTTTTTTCTGGGAAAGTAAAGCAGCATGGGCGTAATACCGACCACATTACCCCAAAAATCATGCGCTGCAGGTCTGTAAGATATATAGGGTCACTAACACCATATTTCCCAATACGCCACTTGGCGTGACGGGGGTACTTTACTTTTTTTTACTCAGCAATCAAACAAATTATAAATCATCAAATATCTAGTGGCAGAGAATCATAAAATATCTTCATTTATGCAAGATTAATTTAATTTGGAAAATACTTAACAGAAGAAAATGACATGTAGCATGATGGACATAATATACCACAGAACTTATTATTTATAATGTAATATTAAATATTTTTAACTAATCATTTTTAATTTGAATCTTAATAATTAACCACATTTCCCAGAATTTGAAAACCTGCTGTGTAGAGCCTACAACACAAAGGAATGAGTAAAGAGAGAAAGAACTGCCTTCATGTCTTGTACAGTGGGTTGAGGAAAGATGGTGCTTGTACACAATTTTTAATAACCATCAGTACATTTTTGGTCTATGTGGTCATACTACACCAGGCTTTTTTCTATCCCAAAAAATCTCCAATACTCATTTAAGGCTGGGTTAAACTAAAAGCCATTTGGTTGAGGAAATGAACATAAGCCCTTGTCTTCAATAGACAAGTTCTCTCACTACTGCACCACCACTTCTGGAGGTTGAACTAATTCACTGCTCATCATGGTTCCAGAAGGGAACCGTAATAGCTCAGTGGTTAGTGAACTGGACTACAAAGGACAAGGGGTAGGGTTCGATCCCAACCGACGGCTTCCGGGTTCTTCTACCTTTTAGCTCCCAGTGGAGCATAGATCTTCAACAAACACTTTCCAAGTCGTTCTGTTTTTTGCAATTCTTTTAAGATCATTCCATGTCTTCCCCTTCATCTTCATCTCTGCTTCGATCTGTCTTCTCCAAGAATTCCTTGGTCTTCCTCTTTGTCTTTTCCCCTGGGGGTTCCAAAAAAGGGCCTGTTGTGTAATACTCTCAGTTGGCTTCCGTAATGTGTGTCCTATCCATCGCCTTCGTCTTCGCTGTATCTCTTTATCCACTGGTATTTGACCGGTACTTCCGGGTTCACCCAGCCTTAAATGAGTACCGGATTTTTTTCTGGGAAAGTAAAGCAGCACGGGCGTAATACCGACCACATTACCCCAAAAATCATGTGCTGAAGGTCTGTAAAATATAGGGTCACTAACACCATATTTCCCTATACGCCACTTGGCGTGACGGGGGTACTTTACTTTTACTTTACTATCATGGTTCCAGAGATAGACGATTGATAACTATGTCAAAATTATGGAAGCATCTACCTTATCAACCACCCAAATGAAACCATTCTCATGATATCAATGAATTTACTTTTACCACAAGCCAAAGCAATTGTTGCTAATAATAAGTCAGAGTTTTTACAGACTGAAACACAACTGAACATTATTTTCAACACAAAAGTCCACTTGAAGGAATATAACCAACATTCACAAGAGCTATATCACATATTTATTATCTTTTAAAAAAGAAGCTTTTGATAGGATGAGACATCTTGCACTATGGTCATTATGTTTAATAATGCTATTATTTCCTGTGTGGCTTGAGTACAGCTCGCAGTATAAGAAAAATAGGAATGATCTTCTTTACAAATCAGGCACAATGAGTTATTCTCTTTTTGACAGCATAACAGGCTGTAGTAATTGTAGAGCTGGCATTAGAACCAAAAGGAGTTGTGACTATTTCATCTTAGAGAAGCTGGGGACAAACTTTCTGCCTGCATTCAGTGTTGTAATATTCATTAAAGAGATTTAAAATGCTTTCCAGATCTGTGGTGGTTTACAGAGTAGAGACAGCCATGTTTTTCACTCGCTCAATTTCTGCTAGTCATAGACACTATTCTCCAAAACAGCAGCCACTTTAAAAAAAAATTGTTAGGTCCCCATGCTGGACTCTTCTCTATGATCATGTTACAGCATGTGCATGGGTGCACTCAGTCTCCAGCAGTTTGTTTATTTTAGCCTGAAGACCATCATGTCCATAACCACACTATCTGCCAGTAGTTTTGTTTTTCTGATAAATTGCCATGTCACAAGGTCTAACGACATCTCATTACAATTTGGATATAGGACGGGAGGTGTATATCTCCTAAGGTTATTAGGTTTTTTATACAATGACTAAACCATAATTAAAAAAACCTCATGAGACAAAAATAATAAAGATAGATATATATATTTTAAAGACATGCAAGATATAAACAATGTAGCATCCCTCAACAAGGTTTAGGAGAAATCAGTTATAATAAAATAGAATAATTAGTTATTTGTGTCAATTCTGGTATTGGTTGTTCAATACCATATATAATTGGTATTTAATTATGACCAAGGTTACATATTGTTATGACTAAATAATTTACCAATTAGATGATGACACACCAGTTGATGAGGTTTATGGTTATGGCTACTGGGGCCCCGGTGTCACTGCCAATGAATTAAAATCCATAATTGCTCAACCGCCCATGCCAGTGGAATCATCCGAATTAACATCGCATCTCCCAGACAAAGAGATGCAGCTGATGAGGTTTGAAAATGTAAACTGCAAAGACTTGTAATAAAATGTAGCACAAGTAGAAAGGAGAAACTATTGGTTTGGATAAGGAATATATGTTATATACATGTAATAGACTCATAATATGCAAACACTTTGTCTAAGTATTAGGCTTCTTGAGATTTGGCTGGAGTGCAGTGAACATCTTTATGCTAATTCTGAACTAATTATGACATAGGAGTGTGGAAGTGATTGGATTCTCACAGAATTATGAGATAGCTATTCTTTTTCTTCACAACTCAATTGTTAAAAAAATGTACTGGCTAACTATACATATCATTTTTCCATTTCTTTTACAATTTTGTAATGTGCATTTTCAGGAGCATGCACACTCTGCTGGAATTTTTTTGAGACTTCAGCTTCTGCTGTTAACCCAGGAGACTACACCTTGCATCAAACAAGGTTAAAGCTAAAGCCTTGTCAATTTTGAGAGTAAAATGTAGTCTGAATAGTATATTCAGTACTTTAGTTTATTTTATTTTGTTTTACACAAATTAAATACTGCTTTCTTCTATTTTCATCATCATCATCATCATCATCGAGTGTCGTCTCCGCAACGAAGGTTGGCTACCATGGATTGCCATTCCACTCTGTTTCTTGCTTTGATGGTGCAGGTTGTCATAGATATACTTGTCCATCTTTGATGTTACTCGTCCATGTTAGTCTTGGTCTGCCTCTACCTCTTTTGCCTTGTATTTTCCTTTCCAATATTACTTTTAGTAGGCTGTTGTGTCTTTTAACGTGTCCAACAAATTTCATTTGACTTGTCTTAATTGTATTTAGTAGTTCTCTTTTTATTTTTAGTTGTTTTAAAACTTCATCGTTTGTTTTCTTTTATTTCTATCCAATTCTACCTATTCTTCTATAAATCCACATTTCAAAGGCTTCAATTTTCTGTTCTCTTTTCTTGTCTAATGTCCATGTTTCTGCACCATACAGGAATATTGATAAGATGTAACATTTTGCTATTCTTAACTTCAGTCCTACTGTCATTTGTTTTGTTGTTAGTATATTTTTCATGGCATTAAAATTACTTTTTGCCATACCTATTCTTTTGTTTATTACAATTTTACATTTTCCCTCATTGGTTATAGTATGTCCAAGGTAGTTGTAGCTCTGAACTGTCTCCAGATGTATTCCTTCAATTGTGATATTTACTTGTAGGTCTTGAGAATTTTCTTTGTTTATGATCATAGTTTTAGTCTTTTTGATATTCATATCTAGTCCATATTTTTTGCTTGTTATGTTTATCACATTGCAATTGTTGTAGGTGTTTAAGATTTTCTGCTAGTAGAACAGTATCATCAGCATATCTTAGGTTATTGATTATCTTTCCATTAATGTTTAGGCCTGGCATTTCTGGCTTCTATTTTAGCTATTTATAATAATATTAATTAAGGAAAAGGCAGTTTTATATAATATTCTGTAGGAGTATAAACTTATATTGACAAACCTGTAAAAATATTTGTAAATTATATAGGTCATTACTCTTTCTTGTTATTGTCTTCCCTACCTTTATGAAATAGGGGCACATTTTTATAGCGTTGTTGACTAGTATTGCATGTTCCTCAGAATGTTAACTTAGAATCTTTAGTTTCAGATGAATATATTTATTTATTATTTTGCATTTGTTTCAAGTATTAATAATTGACCTTGGTAAGTAGTTTGCTATTTATTTTATTTCTGATAGGTCATTAGTCTTTTGTTTTAAATATGACATATACATAATTTTGTACATTTTATTTGTTTTTCTTTGTCCTATCATTATTTCAATATATCTTTTGAAAAATAAAACTGATTTAAAACCTCTTTTCAGATTGTGCTGTTGCTACTTATCATAATTACTCTTAGAGTTCTTTTAGTTAGTCTTCCTTCTATTCACTCACTTTCAGGGAATATTTTATAAATTGTGTTGCGGTTGCAGCAATGTTACAGTATTTGTAGTATTTAATACTGCATTTAGCATAATGAGAATGCCACCTTCATCATAAGTCTTGTTACTCACTTTTCATAACATACTTAAGAATTCAGTGGGGCACAAGCAGTCCTTATCTCTGTTTTTAGATAGATCTTAACACATTCTGTACTGTGAGCAGAAAAAAGTGGCTCTAGTTGTGCATTTAAAAATAAATGTCTAAGGAAAATACTTGGTACAGCTGGGAACGAATTCAAAACAAATGAGGAAATTAGAGAAATCTCTCATCAACCACTAATATCTTCAGTAATCAAGAAAAGAAGGTGGTCATATGTTGGACATGTGATAAGGAGAGATAATAACTGAATAACAAAGCAAGCCCTCATGTGGGAAACAACAGGTAAGAGGAAAAGAGGCCGACCCAGAGAGACACTGAGAAGAACATTGATCATAGAGGCAAGAGCAGCAGGAATTAGCTCCCTAAATGAGATAGAGTTGCTTGCACAGAACAGAGATAAATAGCAAGATTTGATAAAAGATCTTTACAAGGATTAAAAACTGCTAGAATAAAAATTTAGATAAGAGAAAGAGTATCTTGGTCTATGCCCTATGGGTAGGCTATGGCTCGAAAGGTCAATAGATAGATAGATAGAATTTATTAATATTTATTAATATATTAACCCTGTGATAAAGAATGCGTTTATAACTAACATAGCACCTAATTAAAAACCAAATTATTGTTCCTGATTATTGGAGCTCTCTTCAATAACCTTAGTTTTTAACCTCTTCATGGTGGAATTAATATTTTTAAAACACTCCCCAATAGTATATAGAGTTACAAGAAATGTTAGACATTATAGTGAAGGAAAGCAAAAGTAAAGGACTCAGTCTTAATAGCAAAAAGACAGAGGTAATGGTAGCAACAAAGAAAAAGACATCACCGCAATGCACAATAAATACAAGTGGAACAATATTAAAACAGGTAAATGAATTTAAATATCTGAGAACAATGTTAACCTCAGATGGTAGATGTACAACAGAGGTGAGATGCAGAATGGCTCAGGCAATAGCAGCTTTCCAAAAAATGAAGAAGATACTGTGCAATCTATTTTTGACAATAGAAACAAAAAAAAGAGTCCTTAAATGTTATGTAGAGCCAGTCTTAACATATGGATGTGAATCATGGACAACAGACAAGAAAATAACTGGAGGCTGTAGAAATGTGGTTTTACAGAAGAATGTTGTGAATACCATGGACAGCTAAGAAGAGTAATGGAAATATTCTCAAAGAGGTCAAAGCAAAAAGAAAGCTAATTTCCAAAATTAGGTCGAAAAAAATTGTTTGGCCATGCAATGAGAAAGAAACAGCTGGAATATATTATGACAAGTGGGAAAATTGAGGGATGAAGAGATAGAGGGAAGCAAAGTAAAAAGATACCAGACAGCTTAAGAGAAATAGGGAGCCGCGATAGCTCAGTGATTTGTGAACTGGACTACAAAGGTGAAGAGGTAGAGTTCGATCCTAACCGACGACTTCTGGTTCACCCAGCCTTTAATAGGTCCTGGATTTTTTTTCTGGGAAAGTTATTGAGTTATTTGCGGGTCATCATCATTGCACTCCGAACATGTCCATAGGTGCTCAGATCCCCTCCTCAGCAATTCCCTCAGTGTCCAGCGACTGACGACTCCAGTTCTATGTTGGTTGATAAATCTTCTTACACGGCCACCAAGTTTCTCATTTCTGGCCGTGCCCATCTTAACTCCCATTTCCATCATCCGAAGAAGTGACGTTGATCTGTGTTTGTCGAAGTCCTGTGCTCTTCCAACATCTCGAAGGGCATTGATGATGTCCGCCCGTTCCATCGGTTGCCCGTCCTCAACGACAGCGCAGCTAGCCAACCTGTCCGCTCTCTCATTTCCCCGTACTCCCGCATGTCCAGGGACATAGACAAAGGTGACCTTACGTAATTTGGATTTCTGCAACGACTCTACCCATTGCATGCGTACATAGCCCGACTCCACTTTTTTTATCATGCTCATCGAATCACTCAGTATACTTGCGTGGATGTAGTCTTGTGACTCTAACCATTTGAATGCCTTGGTCACTGCCATCACCTCCATTGTCATGCTACTCGTGGTCATGGCGTATGCACCACTGTCTTCCTTGGCTATTCTGCCTGCTGAGCGTGCTGTAAATGCCCATGCACTTCTTTCGTGTCGTCTTACAGATCTGTCTGTATAGATGACTGCATCTTTCTCATCGGTATTATCGCAGATGAGACCGTTGACCTCAGCATTAACCACGACCGGGTTCTGTTCCCTACTTTTCCTGTCGAGTGTGACAATACATGAGAAAGTTCCCTTGAATGACGTAGGCACCGGTATCTGGGAAAGTAAAGCGGCACGGCGTAATACCGACCACATTACCCCAAAAATCATGTGCCGAAGGTCTGTAAAATTTATGGTCACTAACACCATATTCTATCTATCTTTCTTTGTTGCCTTTGTCTAACCTCAATTTAAAATTTATATATCAAAAAGTAACAAAAAGTAACAAAATGCTACATCAGCACTGGAATTTATCCAAGTCAACATTACTATAAAATTCAGATGAACTATTTCTATTTTGCTCTTCAACAACTGTATTTCTTTGTAAATAAACCATATTTTTTATAAGATACAACCTGTCACATATGAGACCATTTACTTTGTAATTGGTAATTTTATTTTTCTAGTCATTGAGGTTCTTAATGTCACTTCTTTTCACCTGTCCATAGGAATAATGACACATTGCCTAAAAAGTATGACTGCGCTGTATTTTATGTATGAAAATAATCAATTAATTGATGTAAATGTACATCAATGAGCAGTCTGATTTAAACAGGGCTGCACTATTTGATAAAGATTTATAATGCACACCCTGTTTTAGGCTCCGTTGTGATGGAGTTAAATGCTGGAGAAGCTGAAGACAATTTGAAACATTGCGCTTTCATTGCACTCTCTCTGGTCCAAAAAGCCCAACAGTATGTCTTAGCTGAAAGTGGCAGCAACTCATAGCTGATTGCTTGCATTAGGATTGGTGAACCAAGCTGATCAACATCCTATTTAACCTCCCAGTGGCGGGCCTGAATAGACTAAACAGTCTGACCAGAATGACAATTAAAAGGAGCAGTCATCAAGTGAATGCAGCAGAAAAGGAAGTACTGTCCTTTAGAAAGAGATAGATATGTTTTTAGGGCTGTATATAGACAGATAACTAAATGATGGTTACAAATGGATCTCACACCCTCAGATGTTGAGGATTAGTACAATACCATAAACACTAAACAGCAATAATGTGTTAATAACCATATCTTTTACCTTACTGTCACAGCTTTTATCTCAAAATCTCATCAATCAGGAACCAATTTTGAAATGCTTATGTGTTGTGTTTTGTTACTGACAGCCATGGATGATTTGCTGCATCACTCAGACACTAATATGAACTTGTGTCTAAATGCTCTACAGCTCTTCAAAAACAATAGTAGGTATGTGCAGATACTTTAAAAGACAGTGGTCACATTATTTTATTTAAAATTTGTGGACAGTCTTAATCAATCTGTATATCATGTTGGCTTAACCATTCCCTATTGTCAACTAACAGGAGAGGTGAGAAAGAGTGAGTGACAACTGATGTGGTTTGTAAAAATGACATGAAAACATTAAAGTTTGTGTAACTGCATTCAATTGACAGTCTTACAGGATCTGCAGCCCTGTTCTATTGCTGACTTCAGTCTCTATCAGATTATTTTGGCAGTCTCATAAACCTTTGCACTGGTTGTTTTAACGATTCCTTCAAAACTAGGGTTCTGATACCACACCTGCCTTTTTGTAGCTGATTTAAAAAAAATATGATGATCTGATAATTATTTATCTTCCTATACTTGTGCATGTGCAATGGATTCATCAAGAATCTGGTAGTTCTCTGGTAGACCAACATTTTTTTTTGTTGCCAATTCATCTCCGGTGAAATCCCTAGAGACCAGGAGCTGAATTTTGCGCGTTAATCCGTTTTTTTCCCTGGCAGCCATATGCACAGGGCTCCCTTGCCGCACAGGCACATAACTCCAACTTCAGAGGTGCTTATATTTTTTCCGTCGATGAGTAATCGATTTTTCAAACTAGACCCAAGCCATTTTGGCTTACTCTTTTGTACTTTCAATTGCCAAGTGTTGTTTAACTTGCGCATAGTGCATATGAGAATTCCTGTTTTTGCACTGGGAGGGCTAGACATCAGATCTTACTACCCAGAGACTGGGGGAAGGTAAAGCCACAAAGAAACCATAGATTCAGATAAAGTTTCCCCACCTTCTGTAGCAGGATTTAAACCTAGGACCTACTTGTTAGAGGTCAACATCTTACCTACAGACCACCCAGTCCCACAATGGGTATAACATCTGCTACATCATTTAACCGTCACTTGTCTGTCGAGGGAGCCATGGAAGGGTAGAGGTTAGTGAACTGGTGTACTGAGAACAAGAGGCCGAGTTTAATTTTGATTGTTTTTCAATTCACCCAGCCTTAAATGGGTACCTGATTTTTCTGGGAAAGAAAGACTGCATTAGAGCAATGCTGACCACATTACTCAAAATTTTGCTGACGGTAAAAAAAAAAATTGTTGGTACTAACACTGTATTCTTGATTTGCTGCATGGTGTGATAAAGATCTTTCATTCCATTTTCTTCTGCTTTCGAAAGAATAAAAGTTGTCTATGGAAATATGCTATTTACACTTATAACTGGAAAAGCTGCTACTGCAACTTTTGTTGTTATTATTAACTATATTGAATAGCACTGTTCCAGAATAGTCAAAATGCAATTAGAACAGCAGAAGGAATGTCATATTGTTACCAAATCACGCCAAGAGTAAGGCAAGGAGTATTTTTTTACCCTTGCTATTAATAGCCTAGATGGATAAGATCACTAAAAAGACACAATCCACAACAGATCTAATGAACATCAATGCGTTACATTTTTGCTGACGATCAATGCAAATGAAGATGAGAAATGTCTACAACAATATACAACAGCCCTGACAAAGAGTACAATATGAAAATTATTTAAACCAAAAAAGAAATAATGAAAATAAATAAGAAAAGAGGAAGCTTAAATGTTAAAATAAACAAAATTCTAATTAAACAAGTTAGATAATTCAAATACTTGGACAGTATATTTACAGAAGATGGAAGCATAAACAGAGAGATTAAGACCAGAGTACAAAGAGCAAATCAATTCAGAAGAATTCAATTCGCTGATTATCACCTCGGAAGTTTCCCTCTATAATAATACAAAGAGCAAACACTATCTGCTACCAACTGGCTCTGCTTTTGAAACATATTAACAAGCTAACAATGATAAATATCACCAGACTTTCATACCAACTTTATGTTATCTGTGTCAAACATAGCCATTGAACAAAGCACAGACATGGAAGATCTCAACTTGAGAAAGATAACAAACAACACTAAGATAGATCAAATATCCAATGTAAAAATCAGAGAACAGATTATAGTTAACCATGCTTGGAATATATACAAACAACAAATGAAATGGTTCAGACACTTGTAAGAATGAAACCAAACCAAGCCCAAACAACATAAAAAGTGTTCTACCACAAAACATCAGGACACAGAGCAAGAGGGAGACCAAGAAAAAGATGGATGGATGGAATAAAAGACATATGCAAGAACCAAAATATTTCTATCTTAACAGTGTCCAGATATGCCCAAGAACGACAAAATATCTAAAAGTGAAAGGCCAAAAGAACAAGCAATATAAAATCTACAGATATCAGATTATATTATACATTCCTGTGACAATTCAAGGCAATATAAATGTTCAAAAGAAAAATTATTGACTACTAAATGTACTGTGCTTATCTCCTTATATATAACAGAGAGAATAAGCATGCCAATAGTATTTTGTAATATTTAAAGTTGGAAATGGATGATCATTGATCCATCACCCTTTAGACTCTCATCTTTTGTTTCTTCTTCATCTTCTTTGATGATCTGTTTCCTATACTCATACGGCAACACAGTGATATTAGTTGCCCCTTTTGATCCTTTGTGGGAGAATCCATATCTTAGCTATATTGGAGCTATCCAATAGTTTACCACTTTGATAACAAATTTGTAATTAATTTTTTTGTTTCTGTTTTAGTGTTTAAGAAAATGTTTCTATCCTCATTGAGTATTGCAAAGGATTATGGTCAGCCAGTTTCATAAGAATGTGAATATACTTCTGACAATCCAAAGTATGAGGCTGGTTGGATTCTGTTCAAGTGATTATTACAAAGGTTAAATGTGGAGTTATTATACATTCATGTTACCTTATCAAAGTGTATCTTGTCAGTGGCTCTGGTGTCTGTCCTCTTGTGTCTTACAGTAACTAGAAAAATTTTAATGCTTTTGCAGTGCTGTGTTGTTTGTTTCATACATAATAATTTATGTGCTATTTCATCTTCTACATTTTCCTCTTGACTACTCTTCTTTGTTCAACCTTAAAAGAACATTAACTCGACATATAGTTGTGTTTTGTTGTTTATTGCAAGCTGCAATATTTTACTCAGTTTGGCTCAGCACCTCCAACTTCAGTAAGACATGTTAGAGTATATGGTTGTCTTCCTTCTTTGATACCCACTAGTTTCACCTGTCTGGTTAGTCAGTTTCCAAGCTTATCACAGACAGGTGTAATAGGATGTTTATCAGTTTTGGTTCGTTAGTCCTGACAAAAGCTGTCACAAATGACTTGCTGACTTCCTGCCCAGCTACTCTTGAGCATATTTGGCCCATGTGAGTTTGATATTTTTTCTAATTGATCTTTTAGGAGGTCTTAGTTTCTCTCTTTTGCTGTTCCATCTACCTGTTAATGAATGCTTATTATGTGGTAAAGGTAAAGGTAAAGTACGAGACTTGAACCGGCGTCTTAGCACGCGAGTTTACACCCATATGTGCTCGGCCGCCTATCCAGAAATGTTAGGAAATTTCTGTATAGTGTCACCTCAAGCATCGAAACTCAAATGCAAGGCAACATTCCTCACCTTCCCAGGATAATACCCTGGTACCCATTTCTGCCAACGGCTGGGTTGACCGTGGGGTTTTTTTTTTTTTTCAAACCACGAGTATAATTCACACTGCTCCCAGCGGGAATCGAACACGGGTTGTCTGAACGTCATTAGTCCAGTCGGGTGATTTTCCCAACTCGGCTACCGAGGCCCCCAAAAAACCCATTAAAGAAATGCTGAGTTTGGTAACAAATGAAACATCCTTTATAACTTTCTTTTTATTTTGATATTTGTATAAATCAGTGGCTTACAAAATATGTGATTATATTGATATTAATGAACTTAGATATTTAAGTTTGAAAATTATATTTTTTGCCAATGTTGAAAATAATTTTTGCTGCCAGTCCTGACAGTTAGTTGTTTCCTCCAGGCCAGAAATTGTATTTGAAATGAGACACAGCATTCTCAAGAAATTTGACATGCATCCACATATTGGACACCTTTTGCTGAACATGCTAGATCTCTTCCTTGGTTCATCAGAGATTCAGACTGCCAAAACATTTGCTGAAGAATGCATAACTGGTACTGTCTTCTAGCATCAAATGTGCATACCTGTGGCTTAGATATGTAATCTATTAAAAGTATATTTTATTATTTTCTATACTATTAGATTTTAACTATTTGTTGATGGAATTTTAAAACAATTTCTGCTGGTTAGGGCAGAAGTTTTGTTTTTTAAATGAGAATTTCTCTAGAAAGTAGAGTAAAGTAAAGTTAAAGTAATGTAAAGTGAAGTGAAGTGAAGTAAAGAATCCTTACACACCTTGTTAGGTTTACAGGGAATATGGTGTTAGTGACCATATTTTTCCATGATCATGGCACAATTTTGGGTAATGTGGTCAGTGTCATGATAGGCTGTCTTTAATTCCCCGAAAAAATTGTTTGTACCCATTTTCAAAGTCTTGGTGAACCACTTATCATGCATGTTATTAAAGTAGAGGAAAGGTTGTGTATAATGTTAATAGATAACAAACCAGACAGAAATTTGTCTTTTTAATTCCTTGGTGTGTGTAAGGGGGTGTTACTGAGGGACTTTTCACATAGTATAATGCATGCTAACTTAGCAATCTGTTCTTATAGCACATAACACTGGTCAAAGACTAGATGGAACCACTACAAAGCAGTTTCACATACAATTCTGGGGAAAAGCTGCACATTATTTTGAGGTATTTTGTGTATATGTGGGTTATATTTAAGAAACAAAATGTGTGCACTGAAGAAAAATGAACAATAAACATTGTAGTAGATATTGTTATGCTTGAAGGACAAGCAAGATTTATAAAAGGTAGAAGATGCCTTGATCACAATTTCACCCTAAGAATTGTATTAGAGGAACATGTTTAAAAACAGAAATCATTTGTTCTAAACTTAATTGGCTCTAAGAAGAATTTCAACAGTAAATATAGAGACTCCTTGTGGAATATCCCAAGACAATATGGAATATAACCACAATTAATCATCATTATGATGGCAGTATGGTGACTACTGTGCAGCTCACATGGAGGAAGGACTAAGTAAATGGTTTCAGATTGAAACAGTGGATAAAACGGATGTATTTAACTGCCTTGTTCTTAACTTCATTAAGCAGAAATGCAGTGCAGATAATACAGGCATTAAGTGGATATGTTGGTCTGGATTAGAGGACCTCAATTTTAAAGACAACACAGTTCTTATCAGCATGTGAACATAATGTAAATAACAACAATTGCCCTGTCATCAACAGCTAGCAGAATAAGACATGATAGCAAGAAGAAAACAAGAGTGCGAACAATATTTGTCCAGAAAAAAAAAAAATGCTTGGAAGGAAAAGCAAAGAAAGTAGTTTTTTAATCAAGAAGACACAAAGAAAAATTAGAATCAGAATAGCAAAGACAGCAGTGACTATCAGAAGTCTTGAGAAAATGTGGGAATTAAAATTACTAAGCTAAAAAAACAAAGTTTAGGATTTTCAAATCAAATGTATTCTCCGCCCTTACCTATGTGTGTGAGAGCTGTAAAGCAACAAAAGAGATCATCATTATTATGTGCCGTACCGGTTGGCATAGATGATCATGTAAGTAAAGTAAAGTAAAGTACCCCCCGTCATGCCAAGTGGCGTATAGGGAAATATGGTGTTAGTGACCCTATATTTTACAGACCTTCAGCACATGATTTTTGGGGTAATGTGGTCGGTATTACGCCCGTGCTGCTTTTACTTTCCCAGAAAAAATCCGGTACCCATTTAAGGCTGGGTGAACCCGGAGCCGTCGGTTGGGATCGAACCCTACCCCTTGTCCGTAGTAGTCCAGTAGATGATCATGTCCTTCCACAATTTTCTTTCCATGTGTATCTTACAAGCTCTGTTACCGTCCACAACACCAAGTTATCCAGTATCTTCTCTCTTTATCGTCCGTGATCTCTCTTTCCCTGCATTTTACCAGTTGTAACCAAGTATTCCAATGTTCATCTTCTCATAAAAGAGATAGAAAATAAATTAAATGCATTTGAGAACAAATGTCTAAGAAAAATACATTGTATACCATTAAATGAATTAAAGGATAATGAAGAAGTAAGAGATGGTTATACATCCAACAATATCAAGAAGAGAAAGTGGACATATGTCAGCCCTGTGATAAGAAGAAATAACAAGAGAGTCACATTGTAATCCCTCACATGGGATATAGAGGGCAAAAAAAAGAAGAAGTTGATTTAGAGAAACACTGATATTAGAAGCAGTGCAGCAAGTATCTTGTCTCATTTGACTTTAATGCTGCAGCCTGTGTAATAATATTAAATCTCCATCTTTTGCCAAGATTTAGAGACTCACCCAGAATAGAGACACATGGCTAGACTTACTATGGGTCCTGTGCAAAGTCTGACAGATAACAACAAATATTGTCATATGTTGAGGTTTTAATTTCTGCCCTATGTGCCATCTTTGAATTGAAATAACATGACAGATTGATGAAAATAAATTTGAGCTATGTTAATTACATTAGAAAATTGTGAAAGTAGAAGATTTAAAATGAAAAGCCGATTAGAGGCCACAGAGATGGAATTACTCAGAAGAATGTTGAAAGTTCCCTGGACAGCTAAAAAGACCAATGAGGAATTTCTCAAAGAGGCCAACACAAAAAGGGAGCTCTTAAAAAACATCAGAAAGAAGCAATCAACATTTTTTTTTGGGCACACCATGAGAAGAAGACAGTTGGAATACTTGGTTACAACTGGCAAAATAAAAGGAAAGAGAGATCGTGGACGACAAAGAGAGAAAATACTGGATAGCTTGGTGTCATGGCATGGAAAACAGTCAACAACAGAACTGATACGATGCACTGTAGATAGAAGATTGTGGAGGAACATGATCACCTACACCAACCGGTATGGCACTTGATGATGATGAGAAGATTTAATGTTGTTACATTGGATACAGTATTTCAGTAGATTAATTGAGAAGAGTTGGAAAATTATTTAGTAACTGTAGTGGTGACTCAAGCACATTGAAATCAGAGTGATAGCTGAAATGAGCTTACTATACAATACATACTATTATTGAGCTTCCTATAACTTTGAGGAAACATATAACAAATATCTATTTTAATAATAAGAGATTATAATTATTTATTCATTGGAGGAAACTGAGGTGGAAAAACCACAACTGACACAGAAACCAGTGAGTTATAACATAATGTCTGTGTTTATGTGCCAGCAAACATCTGCCAATAATTTTATGTAATGAACATATAAAACACATTTAGCCAGGATGAATCTTGATGTGATTGCTCTACTTCATCTTAACCCTCATTCTCAAGTGTTGCAAAAAAATTGAGTTAAAATATAAATTAAATGAGAACCATTTGTTTTAATCTATCAACAGTAAAGGGGGACTGGTTGGTCTCGAGACAAGATGCATGATTTTAATTCAAATCCTGGCTGCACCAGTTGGAATTTTTATTTGTGATTTTTCTCTGCAGCAACCACCCCTGGTCTCAGCAGCGAGGCCCTACTAGAAATGTCAATTACTCATCAACTGAAAAAAATATGAGTAAATCCGAAGACTGTGAGTGCACACAGCTGTCTGGGGAAAAAAATGTATTAAGACACAACATTTCAGTTCCTAGTCTCTAGGGACGTTGCCAGAGGTAAAAGCTGATGAATGCAAAATAAAACAAAAAAGAAAAAAAAACACAGTGAAAAATATTTATGTATTTGTGAGAGGTATTATTAAGTGAAGGAAATATTGTAATGTTCACAGCACCAGAACTATTCAGAAGCCTTGGTTTGGTACAACTATTCACTCAGCCTGTACCCATCCTTATCTTGCTCAGAACCTAATCTAGGAAAGCTGCACAGAAACCTGTCCACTTGCTACCTTCACTTGGGAGATGCCGTTAAAGTAAGTCATGTTTGTTCTTCTTCTTCTTTCATTCCTCATTAGCCTTTCAGCGTTGAGGGGAGATATTATTTTGCTTTTCTGTTGGCCTCTGCTGCTATTATGTTTCCTGGTGTTTCTAATAGTCCATCAATTCATCTTTTTCATGATAAACCCTTGGGTCTGATGTTCGAGCAACAGTTATAGAAGATTTAATGTAATTTTATTTTATATTATGTAAGTTTAATTTAATGCTGTGTTGTGTTTTGATCTTTCTGTCTTATCATGTTGCTAAACTATTTTATCTGTTGTTTCTTAATGTATTCAGTGATGGAAATTACTCCTAGCTTTTTTCTCAGTTCTTCATTTCTGATCTAACATAAAGGTATAATTAAGTTACACATTAAAAAAATATTCTAGCATAAAGATATTATTCAGTTACAGAAATATTAAGTTTTATTTTTCTCTTTTTCTTCTTCATCATGCCACATTCAGTCATCAGAAAAAGCAACGTTAATCATTTTGATGAACTCTCTATAATTCTCCTCTTACATTTGTGGTATCACCACAGGAAAAAAGATTAAAAGATGAATGGTTAATTAAAAACTTCAATCGAAAAACTGAATCATGTAACTGGTATTTTACAGACAACAGTGACATTCTATCTTGGTGACCTTATGTGCCAAAGTGAACAAAAAGGACTGAACTGAATTGAAAAACACTTCTCAGACTCAGAAGTAGTGTCAGCTCATCAAATCACATGATGCCTCTGTTTGTCCCTGCACATCAACAATCATGTAGAGTTTGCAGTCTTTAATGACCTGTAAACCTGTACACATATAGGCCTCTTGAATTCCAAAACCTCTGTGTGCATGACTCCTCAATTTGTTGTGGCTAGAACTCTGAGCCTGAAGGTAATAATTATGACAGGGAGTGAGAAGGGTCCCAAGAATCTGACCTTATGTCATCCACTTCCTTAGTGGATATATTTCTTGATTTATACACTGTAAGTGTCAGATGCAACAAGGCTTGTCAAATAATTGGACAGCTATCATCACTATTGTCTAACAAGGAAATGACTCTAGAGGCAAAACGGGCACTCTACTGTACAATCTTCATCCCAATGTTATGTTACCAATACCAGTCCTGGATCCTATATGCAAGAACAATAAGAAAAATAACCTCTACTGAGATTAAATGTGTTAGACGAATGACAGGAAACAATTTGAGAGATAAGATCAGAAATGAAGAACTGAGAAGAAAGCTAGGAATAACCCCTGCCATAGAATATATAAAGAAACAACAGATAAAATGGTTTGACCACGTAACAAGGCAGAAAGATCAAAACACAACACTCTGAGACTTCAATAAATGTTACCAGAACACCAGACCCAAGGGCCGACCATGAAAAAGATGATAATCATATCACTTAATCACTTGGGTAAATAAAGCTTAGGCCTTTCATTTCTCTAAAGAGAACACATTTAATTTTAACTTCCTGCTGCTATTCCAGTAGCTGGTAGCAACCACAGATTCCTTCCATCCTTTCCTGTAACTAAGAGTCATTGGCATAACATTGCAGATGGCTTCGTCCATTCCATTCTCTTTGTAGCTGCTTTTTATGTGCCAATTCCATTTCTGCTGTGTTTGTCCTTTTTTCCTCTTTTCTGTCTTAAGATTTTAGTGTGAGTGGTTCTGGGAAGGGGGGGGGGGGATTTGCCTTTCCATTCCATGCATGATGATTTTTTTTTATCAAGGCTAGATAAACTGGATAATGACTTTATCACTTGAGTTTGCAATTTTTCTTTCACTTTCAATTTGACAGACAAATATTCTCTGACTTCAGAGATACTCTCATTTTTATTGTCAAAAGTTATAAAGTTTTTGGGTTTACTTTTTTTTCAATTAATTTTGCCTGGGAAGCATCCATTTTTAGCTTACTCTTCTCAATTTCCAATTGCCACGGTTCTTTAACATAAGTGAAATACACAAGAGCTTCCCATTACTTTTACGTTTTCTGAGAGTGCTAGACATAGGATCTCAATACCCAGAGACCTGCGGTGGGTAAAGCTATAAACACACCACAAACTCAATTTTCTTTTTTTTTTTTTTAAATTTTTCCACTGCTTGTGGTGTAGGACCTTCTTGTCCAGAAGCCGACATCTAGCCACTAAACCACCCAGCCACCATGCTTGATTCATTAATACCTCTGTAAAAATTCTGTTTCAGGCAGCACTTATTGGCTACCTGAAACTATCAGGTTGCTGATAAAGCAATCAGCTTCAGTGAATTTAATGCAGACACTTAGGTGTTGAGTAGATTGTGAGGTTGCAGGACTCATCATTTGTGGAATTAGTTGTATTACAATTTAAATTAATTTAAAATTTACACATATTTACAAGAAACTGTTGGGTAGATTAGGTTATCATATATAAACAGCTGGAAACTCACAGAGCCACACAATCATACATATAAAGCATGTAATAATTTGATGTTAATGAGAGCTATATATGAAAATTGAAACTGTACATTATTTATTTGTAGTTTTGTTTGATTTCAGGCACTGTCTGCAATTGAAATATCAGAAAGATGTGAACCAAAGAATCCTCATACTTGTTATATTCGCTTTAAGATTGCTCTGGAAATGAATGATTCAGAGAAAGGTTGATCTCTTTTACAGTAGCCCTTAAGTTTGAAATCCAAATGATAGATATACAAATAATATACAAGTGTGTGAAAGTTTAGTAGAGGCATTCATAAAATTAGCACTATCAGTAGTAGTGTAAGAGGAAGAAGACTTCACAATCCAAATTGAGAATTTGTTTCCAGACATTCAAACTATATTCTGTGTGCAAATGTAGAAATAAATACCTGGCTCACAAAGCTAAGAAGCAAATGACAAAGAAAAACACTCACTTTTAAACGCTGTGACTTTGTACTGTGAAGTTGAAGTAAGTAAAAATGTAAAGAGCCCCATCATGCCAAGTGGTGTATAGGGAATATGGTGTTAGTGACCAACATTTTTATAGACCTTCAGCACATGATTTTTTTGGGGTAATGTGGTCGTTATTATGCCCGTGCCACTTTACTTTTCCAGAAAAAACCAGGTACCCATTTAAGGTTGGGTGGACCTGGAAGTCGTCAATCAGGATCGAACCCAACCTCTTGTCCTTTGTAGTCTAGTTCACTAACCACTGAGCTATCGTGGCTCTCGTGAAGTTGAAGTACTTATCACTACATAAGGTAGAGACACATAAAGGTTGTGTTATGCCAGAGAAACCACCATTGTAGAATTAACTAATTTATTTTCTTAGTACTTGCAATGAGAAGACCATTTTTGGTGGTAGTCTCTTCACACATGAAAGAAAAAAATGTAAGGATAATGATTACCATCTTCTTCTTGACCATGGACCAGCAAAACTATCTTATTTTTTCAGCAGATTTTGTTTTAAGTTTTGATTTTCCAAATTGATGACTGACCTACAGGAAGCAAACCAGAATTAACTGAGTGTATACAATATCTTGAAACAAATTACACTTCCTATGACACAGAGCCAGTCTTAACATATGGATGCAAGTCATGGACAATAGGACAACAGACAAGAAAATTACTGGAGTCTGTAGAAATGTGGTTTTACAGAAGAATGTTGAGAATACCATGAACAGCTAAGAAGAGTAATGAAGAAGTTCTGAGAGAGGTCAAAGCAAAAAGAGAGCTAATTTCCAAGGTTAGGAAGAGACAATCATCATTTTTTGGCCATGTAATGAGAAGAGAACAACTTGAATATATTGTAAAAACTGGAAAAATTGAAGGACGAAGAGATAGAGGGAAGCAAAGAGAAAAAGTAACAGACAGCTTGAGAGAATGGCTTGGCAGAAGATCAACAACAGAAATGATAAATAGCTGCCGAGATCGAAAGTTGTGCAGAGACATGATCACCTACGCCACTAGGCCCGGTACTTGATGATGACGATAATGATGATGATGATGATGACATTGAGAGAAATCCTGAAGAAACCAAGGTAATGATGTTTAGATGAAGTAAGTGGACAAAATCTCAGACTGGCCTACACATCTTATGATATCTTCTAGTAAAATAGAGTCCCATCACACCAAGTGACGTATAGGGAATATGGTGTTAGTGACCATCATTTTTAAAGACCTTCGGTGCATGATTTTTGGGATTGGTATTATGCCTGTGCAGCTTTACTTTCCCAGAAAAAAATTTGGTACCCATTTAAGGCTAGGTGAAACCAGAACCCGTTGATCAGGATCAAACCCAACCTCTTGTCCTTTGTAGTCCAGTTCACTAACCACTGAGCTAATGTGGCTGGTATCTTCTAGTGCAGAACAAATTTCCTTCATTTTGATGGTCTGTGAACATTCTTCCTGGGCTGTCCCAAGGTGCTCAATGTTATTCATCTTTGCTAGATTGTCCTTGGTTTGCCATTCTCCTGCCTGTCTGTCAAAACATACTGCATTACAGTTTTTGTAGCTGTTTTTTTTTAATCTCTTCTGAGTTTTTGTGGCTATTTTTGTCTCTTCTGAGTTTTAGTGGCGGTTTTTATCCCTTCTGTGTTTTAGTAGCTGTTTTTATTTCTTTAGAGTATTAGTGGCTGTTTTTGTTTCTTCTGTATTTTAGTGGCTGTTTTTGTCTCTTCTGAGTTTTTGTGGCTGTTTTTGCTTCTTCTGAGATTTAGTGGCTGTTTTTGTCTCTTCTGAGTTTTTGTGGCTGTTTTTGTTTCTTCTGAGATTTAGTGGCTGTTTTTGTCTCTTCTGAGTTTTTGTGGCTGTTTTTGTTTCTTCTGAGATTTAGTGGCTGTTTTTGTTTCTTCTGAGTTTTAGTGGCTGTTTTTGTTTCTTCTGAGCTTTAGTGGCTGTTTTTGTTTCTTCTGTATTTTAGTGGCTGTTTTTGTCTCTTCTGAGTTTTTGTGGCTGTTTTTGTTTCTTCTGAGCTTTAGTGGCTGTTTTTGTCTCTTCTGAGTTTTTGTGGCTGTTTTTGTTTCTTCTGAGCTTTAGTGGCTGTTTTTGTCTTTTCTGAGTTGTGGATGTTTTTGAATGTCTACTAAGTTCTTGTTATTGTTTCTGGGTCTCTTTTGAGCACATCACCCATTCAGTTTCAAGAGTCTCATAAGTATCCTGTGTTCAATTGTTATTGATTGTACCATTTTAGCAGTTAATAATTGTTGATTTTGATTACCTTTAATTTAACCTAAATAAAACTTCATTCAGAAATCTATATTATTTACTTGAATACATAACTAATCATATCTACCAAAATTTTACAATTTTCTTTAGCTTTAAGCAGTCTTCAGAGTCTGGTGGAGTGTGTTCCTGAAGGAAAAAATAGTGAAGATACCAACATTATTTGCCTGGCAGCACATTTGGCTTTTGAGGTAGATTTCCAGTAATATTTGTAATATTATCAAACTTTAATAATAAAAATTGAGCAAAAGACCGCAAATTATATCTCCCCTCGACGCTGAAAGGCAAATGATGAAGGAAAGAAGAAGAAGAAGAAGCAAACCTTACCACCTTTAAATTGTGTCTCAAGTAACATAACATTAATGACTATTTTTCTCTATATTTGGTCATATACAATAAAACAATGGCCTAGTCAAGATCATTATCAAGGACATGGACCTGGTAGGAGATAGAGAGAGAGAGAGAGTAAAACCAATAAGAGGATGTGTGGTGTGCAAAATGTCACAGACAAGTTGGGTGTGATTGAAGTAGACCATGGGCATCTTACACAAGACAGACAAAGCTTCAAAGTGGCTTCTAAGATAGTCAAGTTCCAACAGAGACAGATCTAGATGATGGTAATGATGATCCACCTGCTATTTAGTTTCTTTCCTTTTATCTTAAATCCTAACTAGGACAACATTGTTGAATGCAACCATCTTCCGTCATTTCTCTATATATGACTACTTGTTTGTTGATAAAGTGAAGTTCTGTCCATTTTCCGATAGTGTCCTCCCATCATTTCTTCCTTCTTCTGTATTTTTTTTCCTATTCACCATTCTTTTTATTTGGCTCACTTCTATATTAGTCACAGGAAAATTTCCTTTCTTAAACTTATAGTTATAGTTAGTCAAAGGCTCAGACATCACAGCAAATGAGTTAAAATCTATAACTGCTCAACCACCTGTACCAGTGGAATCATTCGAATTAACATCTCATCTTAATCTTATGTTCAGCTACGCCACTCAGGAACTCCTTCTGTTTCTTTTGCATTACAGCTTTTGCCAGTATAATAAATATTTAGTGATTGACCCAGTGCAACACAAAAACCAAACTAAAGATATATTACAGGTGCACACTTTCAGTTATTTTGTATGGATCATAATGCTTGAAAACAACAGAAAAGGAAACATCAAGACCATCATCATTTTATACAAGGAAAATTCTCAGAATATTTTATCCAAACAATCAACCAGCAAATGCTTAAAAGTTGCAACAAAAGAAATAATGTACACATTGATAACAATCATTTCTGGAACTGGATCAGTCATGAGCTCAGAAGAGGTTGAAAAAAATCACAAGAACTACCACTTTGGAGACCAAGCAAAGACAGCATGGCATGTATCATTACAAATATATATGAAAAGTGTCGGTCAGACTTGGGTCACCAGGTGATGAACCATGAAAATGAAGAAACTTTGTTATTGTTCTACAAAATAAAACGAACATGTTTTGTCAGTCTGTGGTCCAGAAAATATAAAATTTGTTCTTTCCTTTGTCATTCATCTCACAACTACCCTTAGAAGGATGTTAAGTGGGCATAGAGGTATTTTATTGTAGTTTGCAACATAGCTGTGATATTTTGGCACAACACATCCAATTTTTTTGAGTATTGGGTTGTCTCTTTGATCACTACATGCTTAGCTAGACAGGTTAATTTGCACAAGCACTACTGGGAGGTGGAGTAGGGTCTGGATCAGCGCTTTTGTTTGCTTATTCTGACACAAGCAGTCAGCTCTGAGTCGCTGACAACTCTCAACTCAGTTGTTGGCGGGGATCTTGACCCTCGCAAAAAAAATAAAAAATATATTAATTGCTTTTTTCTGTGCTGTTTATTTGATTATGTTAAAGTTGATATTGTTTGTTTGTTCTTCAGCAAGAAAAAACAGATTTAGCCATTCCTGCACTAGAGTGCCTCATTTCACACAGCATTGAAGATAAAAGAGTTATCACAGGATTGCGATGCCTTTTACGACTTCTTGTCACTCAGATGGATCAAGATAAATTGTAAATATTTGAAATGAGTTCCTTATTATTATAATCTTTCAAATCCTCATAGAGAACAGGTCTTCTTTAAACCACTAATGGCTGGTTTATTTTATCAAATACCAAACAAAACCAGAAAATAAAGAACTGCTGAGAAAGTACAACCAAGAGGATATACATATAATGGATAACAGGCAGGTAACTGAGAGATAATGTAGAGATAATGGAGATGAATATGCCATTTGCTCAGATGAGATCCAGAAAAAAATAATAATAACTTTCATTTAGTAGGTAAAAGACTAAAGAGGGAGCAGACAAAGGACTGTTTGGTGGAGAACAATAAAAACAGAGATGGATAATGAAGGCTAGACTTGGGACACCATGCAAAAAAGATTACCACAGACTGAACTGAGTGAAGTAACTTTGTTGTAACCCTACAAGATGCCATAAGTTGTACCAGCCACTGAGTGCTTTGTTGGTTTGTGAATAAGGAAAGACAAAAAATAAAATAAATAATGTTGCCATCTGTTATTATTTGTATTTCTGTTCTGATTTTTCCCTGTTCCTTATATATCTGTTTCTAACCATCAATGTCCTCCCTATCCTGTTCGCTTTTGCATAATTTTATTATTTTTTTCTCCATATTTTTTATCTCACCTTTATCATTCATTCTTTTTTTTTTTGTGGGTCCTAAACTAAGGCCATATTTGTGATGTTTTCAACTGGTTTTATTAATGTGTGCATATCCAGCAACATCATCTTCTTATGAAGTGAGTGTACACTCATAGTTCCAGTAGTTTGTGCACCAAGCTTGTTCTGGCATATTGTCATTCCTACTTGATTAATGTTGTATTTCTAATTGTTACATTCTCAATAGTGCATCCTTTCTATGCCACATTCACCCAACAACTGCTAAAATGATAAATAGCCTTCATTATTCACACTTAAAAGTTTGTTGAGTGGATGTAGATGCATTGTGTTGTGGTTTGCAGCAGAACTATATTTGTGCTCTTTAGTGCAACACATCTAACTTCAGCATGGGGTTTTTAAGTACAGGCTTGCCTTCCTTCTCGATATCTACTTATACTCATTTGGCCATACTGATTAACCTGTTCCTAAGAGCACAGAAAATAGACAAAGTAGGATCTGAATAGTTCTGGTTCATGATTCTGGTGCAAGCAGTCAGTTATGAGTCACTGACTACTTTCAATTATGATGCTAACAGGTGTCTTAATAAGGCTGCTCAATAAGGCTGCATTCTCACTGAAATCCATGTCATTTTCTTTAGTAACAAATGCATTAAAGATGCCACCCTTGTACATGTCTCTCATCTCCTTCTTCTAATCAATGGCTTCCTTGTTTGAATCAGCCAAACTTCAATCAAGGTTATTATCAACAAAAACAATTGGAGTTTAGATAACATCTACACTAATTCTAGAAGTGCTAGTACTAGGCTCAGCCATCATTGTCACTGTCACTTGAGATGCTGTCATCATTGTAATAACACATGCTAAATGTAGATAAATTGTCATGACATCTGGTTGCTCTTTATCATCAGCAGGATTTCTAAACATTGCTGAACAGAGTAAAAGATGCTGTAGATAATATTATGCGCGAAGAACAAGCAGGATTCAAAGAGGGAAGAAGTTGTCTTGACAAAATATTCACTCTAAGGATAATACTATAGAAGAACATACAGAAAACAACAACCACTAGTCTGTAATTTCCTTGATTTTAAAAAGGCATTTGACAGCATACATAGATTGTCCTTGTGGAATATATTAAAACATTACTGAATACCACAACAAATTATCAACATTATAAAAGACATATATAACGGATATACTTGTGCAGTTCACACAGATGAGGAAATGAGTGATTGGTTTCGAATTGAAACAAGAGTCCAGGGATATATACTATCACCATTGCTATTTGGAATTACCATTGATTACATAATTAGTAAATGTTGTAAAGGCAATAATAACAATAAATGGTGTGACAAGAATTACTTGGAAGATCTAGATTTTACAGATGATATAGTGTTCCTAAGTGACAATATCAACAAGATGAAAAATATCACAGATACCTTATCATCACTGGTGGAAAAAATAGGACTTGAAATCAACAGGGATAAAAGAAAAATAATGAAAAATAATACACCTGAGGGGAATATATATTTCAATCGCCAGTCATTGAAAAGAGTAGACCACTATATACATTTTGGTAGTAATATAGATCAAGAAGGTGAAACAAAGAAAGAGATCAGAAGCAGGATAGCAAAAGCAGAAATGAATTTTAAAAACCTGGACAAAATATGGAAATAAAAAATACTATGTAAGAAGACCAAACTTAGAATTTTCAACTTAAACGTATTATCACTTCTTACCTATGCATGTGAAAGTTGGAAAACATCAAAAGAGATTGAGAACAAAATTAACGCTTTTGAAGACAAATGCCTAAGAAAAATACTCTGTGTACAATGGAATGAATTCAAGACTAATATTGAAATAAGAGAAATGGCCATGTAACCTAAGATCTCATCTACAATTATATAAGAAGATAGACATATGTCGGACATGTGATGAGAAGAGACAACAAAAGAACTCCAAAACCAGAATCATCAGGATACAGAGAAAGAGGAAGACCTAAAGAGACACTAAAAAGAACACATATAAGAGAAGCAAAATTGGCAGGCATAGACTCATTAGATAATATCGAACATCACGCCCAGAATAGAGATGGGTGGAGAAAAACACTACAAACCCAATGTGATGTCTAATGACATGGAAAGTATCAAGAATCTCTAAACATCAGTAAGACAGCATCTGGAGATAATCTAAGAAATCTTATAGAAGTAAGATTGTCACTGGGCATGCCCATTGTGATCACTACAGTAAAAAGAACATTTTAAATTCAAAGAATTGACTAAAAGACCCTACAAGCTGAGAAACAAGATAATAAAAGTTTTCTCTCTTTGTTCGTGCTCAGAAAACTTATTCCAATTAAGTTTTATAAAATATAGTTTATACAATGCAGACAAAACAGTTATTTTATGCCTCAAAGCGTCTTCACCACAGAAGGCATTATTGGGGGTGATGAATTAAAGCTTCTATGGCATGTTAAAGGTTAAGATGATATTGATTCCAATTCCAGATGTGAGTTAATTTATTGTTGCTATGAAACAATAGCTCTCTGTGTTTAACCTGCTCTACACAGGCCTACATGGGCTTTGCCAGAGGTTAAGAGCTTCTGAAAATAAACTTGGGCCAACAATTTTTAAATAATTCAAGTTAGTAGCAATGTCTGCTGCTTTTTAAAAGATACTGGTACAGTAAAGATACTTAAATGTTGTCTATTGTTTTATTTGGTTACTTTAACACTTTTTCTCTTCCTCCATTTTAGCATAGACATGAAAGTCATTTGGTTCATATAAGAACAGGTTAGTCATCTCTTTACATTCTTTTTACAAAAGGAACATATTATGTAATTAAAATAAAATTGGGGGGGCTGGGTGGTCTAGAGGTGGCCAGCCTGTAGACAAGAAGGTCCCTGGTTCAATTCCCACCACAGGTGGTGGAAATAAAGAGAAATATTATAAAATCAAATCAGAGACCTTTCCTGGTCTCTGGGTAGTGAGATCCAATGTCTAGCCCTCTAGAAAAGAAGTGAAAAACAGGAGGTCCTGTGTGCATTCTGTGCATGTTGAAGATCCCTTGGCAGTCGGAAATTGAAAAGAGTAGGCCAAAAAATGGCTGCTGCCAGGGCAAAATTTAATAGGAAAAATCTACTCAAAATGGAGGGGACACCTGAGCAAATGGCTGCCAGTGTGAAAAGTAAGAAAAAGTGATTTTGACACAAAATTCAGTCCCTCTGGGTTTTGCTAGAGATATAAAACTGGTGAATGCAAATGAACAACAAACAAAATAAAATTGTTAACTTCAGCATCAGGTTAGTTAATCCAGAGAAGAAAATCTGATAGTGTCTCTCGTCTTTAACAGCACTCTATAGGTTAGTATATATCTGAGCTATGATTGAGTAATGAATTGCCCTTCAAACATTCTATTCCTTCTTTTCCTTGTATTGAGCTATCATATTCTCTGTTCAACTATTATCTGAATATCTTTGGACCATTAATCAGTCAGCCAGAAGGTTCAGCCACCTTAAACTGATCTAAAGCTTTCCTCACCTATTCTGTGAAACAGTCTCATCAGTCTGGTTAATAAAATGAGGAAACCATGTTCCCTTCAGTGGTGGAAAATCAGCTAATATTGACAGTTCCATTATTCACTAGAATGGATAAGCTCAAACATTTCAACAACAGAAAGTTGGAAATCAAGAAAACCACAACAGTCAATGGGTCAAAGAGATTAAGTCACAAGATACAACCCTCTGCTGTTGCTATCTGCTTCTGATCTCTTTCTTTGTTTCACCTTCTTGATCTATATTACTACCAAGATAGATATCTAGTGGTCTCTTTCCAATGACTGGTGATTGTGATATATATTCCCCTCTGGTGTATTTTTCATTATTTTTGTTATTTCCCTGTTGATTTCAAGTCCCATTTTTTTCTGCCATGGATGATAAGGTATCTGTAATGTTTTGCATCTTGTTGATATTATCACTAAGGAGCACTATTTCATCTGCAAAATCTAGATCTTCCAAGTAATTTTTGTCATACCGTTTAGTGTTATTATTGCTTCTCAACATTTACTCATTATGTAATCAATGGTAATTCCAAATAGCAATATGATAGTATACATCTCTGTTTGACTCTTGTTTCAATTCGAAACCAATCACTCCTCTGTATGAACTGAGCAAATATAGCCATCATATATGTCTTTTATCATGTTTGTAATTTTTCTTCAGTAGATGGTCCACATTAAACCTGTCAGACAATACAAATGGTACAGTCAAGTTATTAAACATAGACACAGATGAAGTTTTTTTTTAGATTTGATCAGAGAGAGAGAAAAAGGAGTTGTTTGGAAAATTTAACAAATTGTATGACTTATATGTCAGATTAATACTGATATCAAGTTTGTGTCAGCAATAAAAGAGTGTAATGGTTGTGTGCTGGATTACATACCAAATGATCATGACATTTTTCCTTATGAACACTCCCTCAGATGATTCATTTGTTATAATGTTGCAGTTAAGTGAGGTTAAAGTACTTGATACCTTGAGACCTTTCACCTGTTGTGAAACTACAATCACCAGATCACCATGATTAGAATTAACAATGGTATTACAGTGCTAATTACGTGCTGAAGTTGGATGTGTTGGGCCGAAAGGCGCAAATATTACAGTTATACTGCACACCATAGCACAACACAGACATGCCAATTTAATGTCCTATTAAGGGCGGATGACGAAAAGGTGTGATCCTTTATTCCATAAGCACAGCGCTAATCATAGTTAATAATGAAGGACACCTCTTTATGTGTCATACCATTAGTGTACATGCTTGCTTGCTTGCGTTCGCCCGATGACTAAAGGAGTACACCTCTTCGTTATCCACCCTTAAAAGGACATTAAGTTGGCGTGTCTGGGTTGTGTTGTGGTTTGCAGTATAACTGTGATATTTGTGCCTTTCAGCTCAACACGTCCAACTTCAGCATAATATTTTTGAGTACATGGTTTCTTCCCTCTTCGATCCCTATTCGCTTAGCCAGACTAGACAGGTTAGTCTATTACTGGAGGCACCACAGGGAAGTGGAGCAGGGTCTGGATGGTTCTGGTTCACTGATCCTAGCACATGCCATCAGCTGTGGGTTGCTGACAACTTCAAAATATCCAAGAAGGCATTGTTCCTTTTTTATCTCTGATGTTTAAAGGAGCTCCCTTTGATTGCTGCCCTCATTAATAATTTATTTGTTAGTCTTTTTGACTATCAGGAAATTCTCTGCTTTCTTCTTTGAGGTGTGGCATCTAGTGATGTGCACTATCTATTGTAAAAAATCTTAGAAATATTGACAGCTAAAAATATACATGACTAAAGATTTGTAATCTGTTTTATTTGTGGCCTGTTGAAGACCTTTTGATTTGTAACACTTGTTCAGTCTTATCTTATCCGTGTAGCTGAAATATTTTATCTTCAGTTCAGCATGATTATATTATTTTGGGTTTATTTCTACATAGACTTATTCCCACATAGATTAAGTTGACCTATCTATCTATCTATTGTCCTTTCGAGCCGAAGACGGCACATAGGGCAGAATTACAATCTCAAAAACAGAAACCATGCGTGCCAAAATGGCACATATTGCAGAGATAGCTGCTTCTAAAATCTATGGTTGTGTTTCCATAACAATGCTTTTTACAATGACAGCTTGTCAAGTCATTGATCAACCTCCTTAGTCGCCTCTTACGACATGCCTGGAAGGTCACAGTGTCACTATTCTTCCCACATAATGAGGCCCCAGTAACACATGGTAATATTGTGCACTGGTGATGCGTAATTGTAATAGTGACACACACTGTTGTTGGCTTTATTAGGCTCAATAAAAACTTTACAGTTCTTATGACTTTGTACAACAGTGATGTTACTAGTGTTACACTGAATCTGAGCACATATAATATTGATAATATGTAAATAATATTGATTTGTTAAGTTTATTGTTATTCAAAGTCATTCTATTTTCATGTTTATTTTAACAGTGTATATATGTTTCTTCTTACAATAGCTTATAATAGACTGCTTTCTGCACAAGACAAAGAAAGTATGCTTTGTGTAGCGATCCAGGAAGAAGCTGCTTGGTTTATGAAGCTGGGTATGTTTTAAATCAGTTTGTTTCTCGTCCTCAACAAAGTAATTCTAGTGGTCACGTGACTATGATCAGACTCCACTCAAGTCCAAGACTACATCATCATCATCATCGAGTGCCGTCTCCGCAACGAAGGTTGGCTACCATGGAGCGCCATTCTGCTCTGTCTCTTGCTTTGATGGTGCAGGTTGTCATAGACTGATTTGTCCATCTTTTGATGTTACTCGTCCATGTTAGTCTTGGTCTGCCTCTGCCTCTTTTACCTTGTATTTTCCCCTCCAGGATTACTTTTAGTAGGCTGTTGTGTCTTTTAACGTGGCCCAAAAATTGCATTTGTCTTGTTTGAATTGTGTTTAGTAGTTCTCTTTTCATTTTTAGTTGTTTTAAGACTTCGTCGTTTGTTTTCTTTTCCTTCCATCCAATTCTACCTATTCTTCTATATATATCCACATTTCAAAGGCTTCAATTCTCTGTTCTGTTTTCTTGTCTAATGTCCATGTTTCTGCACCATATAGGAATATTGAGAAGATGTAACATTTTGCTATTCTTGGTTTTAGCCGAGGTGTTATTTGTTTTGATGTTAGTATGTTCTTCATGGCATTAAAATTATTTTTTGCCATTCCTATTCTTTTGTTTATTTCAGTTGTACATTTTCCATCACTGGCTATAGTATGTCCAAGGTAGATGTAGTTCTGAACTGTCTCCAGGTCTATTCCTTCAATTTCAAGACTACATAGGCAAGAGATAGTTCAGTTTTGATTGTTGGAATTAATAAAAGGATAGAAACAATTATACTTGGGTCAGACAAATAATTAAAGTCAGGGAATCCCTGAGTGAGACAATGTAATTCAGTAGAACTTACTCTGTTGTCATTTAAAAGGAAAGTTGAATAGATTTATATTTTAAATAATTCTGGTTCACCCAGCCTTAAATGGGCACCGGATTTTTTTCTGGGAAAGTAAAGCGGCACAGGCGTAATACCGACCACATTACCCCAAAAATCATGTGGTGAAGGTCTATAAAATTTATGGTCACTAACACCATATTCCCTATACGCCACTTGGCGTGACGGGGCTCTTAACTTTTTTTTAAAATGTAAATTGCAATAATATGTAAATTATACTAAGGTAATAATAAATAGTCAGATTTCCATTGTGTTGTATTGTAATTGGCAGGACTTCTAAATTAATTAGCTCATTACAGCCACAATCCTCTTAACTTCTCTTATAAATATTTGTATATGTTTTTAAAAATCTATAATATGACCATTTCATTGTTTGTTAAGAAAAAGAAGTCTACGCCACTTGGCGTGACGGGGCTCTTAACTTTTTTTAAAAATGTAAATTGCAATAATATGTAAATTATACTAAGGTAATAATAAATAGTCAGATTTCCATTGTGTTGTATTGTAATTGGCAGGACTTCTAAATTAATTAGCTCATTACAGCCACAATCCTCTTAACTTCTCTTATAAATATTTGTATATGTTTTTAAAAATCTATAATATGACCATTTCATTGTTTGTTAAGAAAAAGAAGTCTATTGGCCCAGTAGTCCAAACAGTTTAGAAGTAAGATAGGATACAACTCATGTAATTATAATATGCCTTAATGTGCATTCTTCTTGTAAACATTTACATACAAATACCTTTAGAATGTTGTGAAAGGCATTTAAAGAGACTTGTATTAAGACTGGCATAATTAGTATTTTTCTAAAACCTACCTACCAAAGTCAATTTAGCTGGCTTGAAAAGTACAGATATTATAATTATGCTGTAAACTGTAGTGCATAAAAAAAAAAAAGGATCTCTTTAGAGCAATAAGAAAAGATGATAAAAATGATAAATTTAGTTTTGAGTTTAAAACTGAAAAGGAGGCTATGTGAAAAATCAGAAAATATGTTTACGGGAGTGCACAAATTACAGGGGAATTATGCTCTGCTACTAGTACCAGGAAAAATACTAAACAGAATCATTCTAGAGAGACTAAAAGAGGCCACGGAGAAACATTTGAGAGATGAACAAGCAGGTTTTAAGAAAAATAGATCATGCACTGATCAAATAAGAGCCGCGATAGTTCAGTGGTTAGTGAACTGGACTACAAAGGACAAGGGGTAGGGTTCGATCCCAACAGACGGCTTCCGGGTTCGCCCAGCCTTAAATGGGTACCGGATTTTTTTCTGGGAAAGTAAAGCAGCACGGGCGTAATACCGACCACATTACCCCAAAAATCATGTGCTGAAGATCTGTAAAATATAGGGTCACTAACACCATATTTCCCTATACGCCACTTGGCGTGACGGAGGTACTATACTTTTTTTTTACTGATCAAATAACTACCTAAGTATAATAGTTGAGCAAAGTTTAGAACTACAGTCTCCACTTTATATCAGATTCATAGATTGCAAAAAGGCATTTGATAGTTTAAACAGAGGAGTGTTTTGGAAGTTGCTGAGTCATAATGAAATTCCCATAAAGTTTATTGACCTGATAACAATGAATGAAGGAATGAAATGTAGTGTGGTGGACGAAGGGCAGCTAACAGAAGCATTTTAAATAAGAACAGGAGTAATGCAGTAAAAAAATCTGTCTCCATTTCTCTTTCTGTAGGCCACTGATTGGATTATGAGAATAATGCAGAACAACAGAAATGGAATCTAGTTATCACTAACCAAACAACTTGATGGCTTAGACTTTGCTGATGACATTGCTCTCCCATCACACAACCATCAACAGATGCAGGATAAAATGAGCTTACTTCATGAGAGATCACAACAGCTGGGACTGAAAATAAATAGAGATAAGACAAAATTAATGAGAATTAATGCAGTTGGCAATAACCAAATAATAGGAGAAATATCTCTACCAGATCTTCAATCTTACATATATCTGGACAGTTATAGAGAAAAATGAGGAACAGAGAATGATACTAAAATAAGGATACAAAAAAACAAGAGGAACCTTTATTGCACTAAGAAACATGGAAATCCAAAGAATTTAGGTACAACAATTTTTAAAAAAATTATATGGGCCAACATAGTAGAAATATAAGAGGCTGAACACCAGCACAATCTCTACTAGAAATAGAGTGCTCCAATGCAGCAGACCTTTAGATATTAAAAATTACTGTTATGATTCCTTTGCTGAACTGTTTTCTATTACTGTGTCACATGATGTGCACATGGGTATATTCATGAGGCCCCACCAGTTCAGTATGTTCATCCTGTGTTAGGTCATGTTCATGACCACACAGTCTGGAGACAGTTTCTGACAAAGTGCAATGCTAGAAGGCTCATTCACATTTTGTCACAGTTGGGATATAGGTGAGGAAGGGAGTAATTTATCTCTTGTGGTTATAAGGTTTTGTATATTGACTAAAACATTGTTGAATCTTATGACACACACAAAAATTACACCTTCTTTGAGAAATACAAGAAAACTCTGGTGCCCCTCATCTAGGTGCAGACTATGTGTAGTATACAATTTATAAGGCAATTTATAGGAATATTTGTGTGTATTTTATAACAGCTGTTTTGAAATATAAAATAAAGTGTAAATTATGGAAGGAATAATGATTTTTCTTTATAAAATGTTGTCAGCTTTTAGAAATATTGAAATCATCAGCTACTATTATTAAAAATATAACTAATTGCAACAATACAATGACAACTGAATAAATATTTGAGATTCTTATAGATTATTGTACTACTTGTTTGTATAGTGGTTAGTGTGAAAGTAGTTATCTTCTCTTTGAAAGATGTTTTACTACTTTCAAGTAAACATGTCTGACGGTATACACAATTGACCTTGTGTATAATGTTATAATGAATAAAAAGAAAGAGAATTCTTAGGCACATGATGATGACAGTGTAGTGGTTTAGGTTGTGACCTTTGATAATTGCTGGCTTGATTCAGTATTAGATATCTTGGAATGTGGCAGGGATCAAGAATCATTTACCTAATGCTTCTAGCACTTGCTATCAGGAGGCACTATTAACTCCTTTCTGATACTTTTTGACCTGTTCCAGTAGCTCCGACTCTGGTTCTTCTCTCTTGGATCAGCCAGTTTGCTAAATACAATAGAAGAGCATTTCACAGGACAGCATGTAATGATGAACTGGACACAACTAGTGTATATAAGACATGATGATATCATTCTTGATACAGACACTGTCTTTTATCCTATCTATTGCTTTTTCTAGCCGAAGACGGCACATAAGGCAGAACCACAATCTCAAAAACAGAAACCTTGTGTGCCAAAGTGGCACATATTGCAGAGATCACTGCTCTAAAATATATGGCGCTGTTTCCATAACAATACTTTTTACAGTGACAGCTTGTCAAGCCATCGATCAACCTCCTTAATCGCCTCTTAAGACATGCCTGGAAGGTCAGTGTCACTATTCTTTACTTCCCTCATAATGAGGCCCTGGTAACACACAGGACTTTTATTACAATTACATTAATGTTCATATAATAAAATTCCCAATTCACAATCTTTACAACAAATCCATTGTCTAATGAAAATTTCCATCTCAATCACCTATAGACTGACAGCTCAGTATGTTATTACTCAATAACTACTAGTATATGAAAAATTCCTTCATTGTCCATTGTTAGACCTCAATCTACAATTGAATCTCACTGTCTATAAGAAGCTTCTCCACTAACTAAAAGAGCACCTAGTTATAAAGCTATCTAGCTATATTCAATTATCTTGACCAGCTGATTTCCTTCTCACTCGGCTGTCTCCATCTCACCTGCTCCCTCTCATATCTGGAGCTCAACTCTCATCAACTTTTGTTCTCTCCATTCATTTGATGGATTTGGGTCCTTATATCAATTTGTGATCTAAATCTGCTACAAGTGATCTCACCACTGACCACAAGGCTGAGAATTCAATTCCTGCTCAGATCTTTTTATTCTTTTCCTCGAACCAGTACTGTTGTAATGTTCATTCCATCTCTGAAATTGATACCAGAGAGTGTTTTTTGTTTTTGAAAAGTAGAATGGTCTATAATGATTCTAATAACAACACCTGTAAAATGTGCAGTTGGTCATATAAGTAAGTAAAATAAAGTACCCCTGTCACACCAAGTAGCATATAGAGAATATGGTGTTAGTGACCATAAATTTTATTGACCTTTGGCACATGTTTTTTGAGGTATTGTGGTCGGTATTATGCCTGTGCCACTTTACTGTCCCAGAAAAAAATCCGGTACACATTTAAGGCTGGGTGAACCTGGAAGCTGTTGGTTGGGATCGAACCCTACCTCTTGTCCTTTGTAGTCCAGTTCACTAACCACTGAGCTATCGTGGCTCCCTGGTCATATAAGTACTGGCGCTATATTTCCCATACACTTTGGAAAGCAACTCCTCCTTTTTACTATTGGTTTATATAATTGTGCTTTTATTAAGCAAAAATTTATTGACCAAATGATGTTTACATTCCAGCCTGGAACTTGGCATTGCAGTCCAAGGATGATCCTTTTTGTATGAAGGAGTTCTTTAATCTTTGCTACCAGGTTTGAAAAATGTTGATATTTTGTCTGACATTCTAATGTATAATACTTTTGTTGACGTTACTCAACTATAACAATATTTGATCAAGTTGAGATAGATTCCACAGACACTGGAGTTGGATAAATCATGTGCTCAGAAGAGATTCCAAAAAAATCAAAACAACTGTCTTGCAGTGGAGTCCAGAAGGAAGGCTAAAAAGGGACTGAACTAAAATAGTCTAGCAAAAAAATGTACAAACATTGATGAACGGTGTGCACCACGCTTGGAGCATCTTGCAAATAATAGACACAGTGTGCAAAATGGAGGAACTTTGAAATTGCTCTACAATATCTTAGAAGCCATTAAGCCTATTGACAGTTTTAAGTTTGTTTTAGAGGAAAAGGAAAGGAAATAGAAGATAAATACAACAAAATTTATATTTGGAGTTTTCATTTATGTGCTTTAAATTTAAAGTAATAGTGCAAATAATTTGCGATATGCGGATGACACAGTCTTAATAGCAGAGACAGAGAATGAACTACAAGAAATGATAGACATAATAGTAAAAGAAAGCAACAAGAAAGGTCTCAGTCTGAATAGTAAGAAAACAGAAGTAATGGTTATATCGAAGAACAATCACCACCATCATGCAGCATAAAAATAAACGAGACAAACCTGAAACAAGTGCAACATTTCAAATACTTGGGCACAATAATAACATCAGATGGGAGATGCACCACAGAAATAAAAAGCAGAATAAAAAAAAGTAAAGTAAAGTACCCCTGTCACGCCAAGTGGCGTATAGGGAAAGATGGTGTTAGTGACCCTATATTTTACAGACCTTCAGCACGTGATTTTTGGGGTAATGTGGTCGGTATTACGCCCATGCTGCTTTACTTTCCCAGAAAAAAATCCCCGTACCTGTTTAAGGCTGGGTGAACCCAGAAGCCATCGGTTGGGATCGAACCCTACCCCTTGTCCTAAGGACATGTCCAGTTCACTAACCACTGAGCTATCGCGGCTCAAAAAGCAGAATAGCTCAGGCCAAAATAGCATTTCAGAAAATGAAAAATATCATATTAAACAAATCTATGTCAATAAAAATGAGAAAGAGAGTTCATCGGTGCTATATAGAACCAATTCTGACCTATGGAAGCGAATCATGGACAGTAGACAAACAACTGAAAAGACGATTAGAGGCCACAGAGATGGGATTTCTCAGAAGAATGTTGAAAGTTCCCTGGACAGCTAAAAAGACCAATGAGGAAGTTCTCAAAGAGGCCAACACAAAAAGGGAGCTCTTAAAAAACATCAGAAAGAAGCAATCAACATTTTTCGGGCATATCATGAAAAGAGGAAAGTTGGAATACTTGGTTACAACTGGCAAAATAAAAGGAAAGAGAGATCGCGGACGACAAAGAGAGAAAATGCTGGATAGCTTGGTGTCATGGCATGAAAAACAGTCAACAACAGAACTGATACTATGCACTGTAGATAGAAGATTGTGGAGGGACATGATCGCCTATACCAACCGGCAGGGTACATGATGATGATGATGGTCTTTTATCTTCAAGTTTGCAGAGAGTGTGTTTCTTGATAGGCTGAAAATTGTATGTGTAGTTTTTTTTTGTTGATTGGTAAGAACCAGGTGTTTGTCCATTTTTCAAGTTCACCTAGGGCATCTTGCATCCTGGGTCCAGCCACCGACATGACAAAGCATCCAAAAATATTACCCATAATCAAGAGAAGATGGTGATCATATGTTGACCATGTGATGAGAAGAAACAACAAGAGAATCTCAAAACAGACCCTTAATTGGGAACTATAGGGTAAAAGAAAAAGAGGCCGGCTTAGAGAAACACTAAAAAGAAAATCTGAGATGAGAGGCAACAGCAGTGGGCATTAGCTCCCTTGCTGAGATTGATCAACTCGCTCAGAACAGGGACATATGGTGAGATACAGTGCAGGTCCTGTGTAAGAGCTGATGCTTGATAGCAAAGATTGTTGGTCACAAAGAGTCTAAAATTTCTACCATCTTCGGCTCGAAAGGATAATCATTAGATAGTCAGAGAATAACTATATGTTTAAAAAATTGATATCAATTTTATTACTAGAATTTGTTTACTATACATTGTTCTTGGTGTAAATTTCAGCTTTTGTCATTGTGTGGTCCTGAAAGCCAAAATCATAGCAGGCGTCAAAATTGTCTCTTGATGTCTTGTGCTGCTTGTCTGCAACTGGCTAGAGAAACAAAAGATCAGCCTTCTTTGGTATGATTATCTTTTATAAGCTACAGAAGGTTCTGTTAATCTTCATATTTATAAGCTCTTTCTACACGAATGCACACTCCACTCTAAAAGAAAAGAAAATCAATACAGTTGATATGAAAAAGAAGGATTTATTTTGTAAAAAATGGAACATGATAAAATTAAGAAACTAAGAGTTTGAATGTTCCTTCAGGAAATTAACCTACTGCTTGTCTTAGGGGGATTTATAATCTTTTTTAGTTAGATTAGCTTTATACTGTTTGAAGTTTGAATAATTGATCAAAAGTTTAGACTTTTCAATTTTAATTTGTTTACTTTATAGATAGTGCAATCATGAGTAAAGTTGATCAAACCTTATAGTGTTCAGATATTCCATTTTCAAACATTGAAAGCATTTTAGTTCTTCTATTGGTGAATCCCATTTCTGCAAATTCTCAAATCAAGTATATAACTCAACAATCTGTTCTTTAAAGTGAATGCATTTTTGGCTCAAATTCACGCTTTTTGATGAATTCTAATACTTCTCTTGGGCACAAACTCTTCCTCAAGTCTATTCTTCAGTGAAATTAAAACAGGATAAATTATTTCAATGACTTCTAAGGCAGACATAAATATTAAGGCATTAGAGTGAAGAAACCACAGAAATGACTCTACAGTTCATCTTTAAAAATGTTTCTTATGTTTGTGAGAACTATTTTTTAGCTGTGAAAGATAATATGCTTTCAATGCTGGATACATTTTTGGAGCTTTTGAAAAACAGGTAAAGGAGTCCACCATCTCATTTGAGTATGGACATAAAAGTTATATCTGTTTTCAATAAAGTCACAAAATCCTTTCAACTAATCTGTTACCACTGCTTAAATATCTATCTATCTATCTATCTATTGACCTTTCGAGCCGTAGCCAGCTCATAGGACCTAGACCCAGATACTCCTTCTCTTATCTAAATTTTTATTCTAGCAGTTTTCAATCCTTCTAAAGATCTTTTATCAAATCTTGCCATTTGTCTCTGTTCTGTGCAAGCAGCTCTATTTCATTGAGGGATCTGATTCCTGCTGCCTTTGCCTCTCTTATCAATGTTCTTCTCAGTGTCTCTCTGGTTCTTCCTCTTATTGCTTAAATATGGAGACAGTTAAATATTTGTAGTACTACATGTGTGTCAACTCCCAGGAAATCTACACTATATTGACAACAATTGTGGAAAATGTAAGTGGGACATCCAACACCAATAATTTGTTCATTTAGTCTTTTCTTTACATTTGAAAAAAAAATATTGTTTCCAGTATATCTTGTAAACCTTCACAATTAAAATTGGTGTTGTCGCCATAAGAAACAATGCACTTCATTGATTGCTCATTTTTTATGTATATGTAATATGTAATTTAATACTGTCTTTGTAGTTTCATTGGCACATTTTTTTATTTCTAGTAACTTGATCTCTTTTATTCTTATCATAATACTGCACAACTTATGGGAATACTTTCAGTACTCCATGCAGACATTAAAAATGTACCTGAAATACATTGAGGGATAATAAAAAATATTTGGGGATTGAAACCACAGCATGCTAGACCTATTTATCTTTGTTTGCCTGAAGTATTGTCTATATCTACAATGTCGTTTCCTGTATAAATTTTACTACCTTAATTCTTACAGTGGCCCATATAGTTTTGTCTGTTGTGCTGTATCTATGAGCCAATAGATTTTCCTGTCTACTATATTTAGCATAGCCTTGAAATATGTGTTCAGCAGTCTTGGGCACTTGTCCTCATATATATGTTCTTGAATTTTGTATACATGTCGCTGTGGAGTCGATCGTGCCCTGTTCTGAGGTGTATAATGATAACTTGTTACCATCTATTCATATTATGAAAGGCATCCTGATTTGGGACTTGTGGTCTTCTGATATATTTGATTATCTGGTTCTTCTGATGGTATGTAACTGGTGCATCAGGTTGTGTGCCTGTTGCACCTTCCTTTGCCAGTCGATCTGCTCTCTAATTTCCTAGTATTCCACAGTGTGATGGGATCCACTGCAAGGCAACCCTGTGGTGCTTGCAGAGTTCAGTCTATAAGGTCTGCAGATGTGGCAATTTTATGGATTGTAGTGCCTGGAGTACTGATCTTGCATCTGTCAAAAACACTACAGGCTGTGGGCTAAGATTACTGTTCAGCAATTTTTCTACTGCCAGATTTATTGCTTGTATTTCTGCATCATAATTGTGATAATATTTCTCAGTTGCTATTTTAATCATATCCCTAGTGTTATTTGGGTACTCTATATATGCACCTGCTCCCCCATTCTTTACTGCATTCTGTGCTGATCCATGTGTGTACATATGAACCCATAGATCTTGTGGATATGCTTCATCCAAGAAACTGAGAGTGATTGTTTTACGCCACGCTAGATCAATCCCATACTTCAACAGATAGTGAACCAATGTGATCATATCAATCATATACATGTAGTGAATTCAACTGCATGAACTTGAAACTTACAGTGGTGTAGGCAAATTGAAATATCGAAGAACATTATGCCATGATTGCATGCAAACAATTGCATATTTAAGACTAATAACATTACAAATGCAGGATGATTTATGTTTTTCAATGATGCCTTGCTGAACGCATGACAAAACCTAAAAAAGTAGAATTATCCTGCAAAATCCTGATGTTTGCTAACCCTAACACTCCCACTGCACCTCACCTCAATCGGCTAAAAGTATATGTGTACACGAAAGTGATCTCACTTGCTCTCAAATACACATGCACACCGACACTCACAATATTATGCAATATGTCATTTGTTCTTAAATGTTTCTATGCTGTTCATGAAGTTTACAAGTATTTTGTTATTCTTATTTTTATTTGCATTTTTAGCACAATCTGCTGGAAGAGGTTTTAGCACATGTTGAGGAATACAAGCAAGCAGAGAAAAGTAAACAGAGCACAATATGGACCCAAGATGGTGAGATATTTTTATGTTGCTTTCATATCTTCTCCAACAATTCCTTTGTTACACCACTACTCATAGAAAGTACTCATTTCATCACATAAATAAATTAGAATAACTTATAGGTCTGGTTTGGGCCCGATTCACAGCTTCTAGGTTCACCTAGCCTTAAATGGATATATCATCATCAGGTGCCATCTCCATAATGAAGATTGGCTACCATGGAGCGCCAAATGGATATATGGATTTTATTAAAAAGAAAGTTATCTCTATATATATATATATATATATATATATATATATATATATATATATATATATATATATATATCCAGTATTCATTTAAACCTGGATGAGCTTAGAAGCTGACAATCAGGATTGAATACGATCTCTAAATAGTTGTAATTTATTTATATGATGAAATGAACACATCTTATAATTAGTGGTGTAAAAAAAAAAAAAAATTAAAGTACCCCCGTCAAGCTAAGTGGCGTATAGGGAATATAGTGTTAGTGATCATAAATTTTACAGACCTTCGGCACATGATTTTCAGGGTAATGTGGTCGGTATTACGCCCACGCCACTTTACTTTCCTAGAAAAATCTGGTACCCATTTAAGGCTGGGTGAACCCGGAAGCCGTCGATTGGGATCGAACCCTACCCCTTGTCCTTTGTAATTAGTGGTGTAGCAAAGACAATTATATAGTATGTATATGTAAAGAATGACCTGTTCAAATACTAGTTTGAACTACCTAAAAGTTTTAATTGTACATTTTCATCTGTATGAATGCAAGTATCTACATTTATATAAATCAAGAACTGTACTTTCTTTGTTATTGCTTTGTTTTGTCAAATATAGGCTTGTTGGAAGTTGGTTCTAAAAGCCTAGTAACAAACAAAATATTTTAGGATAAAAGAAACCTAGAAAAGCAGAGATAAATGCATACTTTATGGAACGAAAAAGTTGTTTAAAAAGGTCATGTAAAATATGAGATGTTCGCAAGATAGATATGAGTTATAAAGGGGGTTGATATTAATGCCACTGGATGATGATACTTTATAATCATTCAAAGTTGTTGGGGGACTGGTTGGTTTCAAGGCAAGACGCTGGTCTCAAGACAGGGAGGTTGTGAGTTCAAATCTCAGTTGTATCAATTTAGATTTTTATTTGTGATTTTTCTCTGTGTCAACCACCTCTGGTCTCATCAGTGAAGCCTGGCATGAAACATCAATTACTCATCGACGGAAAAAATATAAGTACCTCCGAAGATGGGGTTGTCTGCCAGTGCAGCGAGGGATCCCTGTGCACACAGCTGCCTAGAAAAAACTGATTTGCATACAAAATTCAATACCTAGTATCTAGAGACTTTGCCAGAAGTGAAAGCTGGTGAACGGAAAAAGAAAAAAAAATTAAAGTTCATTATTTCAATTTCTAAAATGAATGTGATTCTACTGTTGCTATGTCCCTATTGTACACTTACAGACAAATTATATTATGTATAGTAATAAGCTTTATTCTGATCAGAAAATATTATTCACCCATTGAATCTGATGAATACCTTGCTGTCATCATTAATATGGTGTGTTCAAAGATGGCTTATGAGACCAAAATGGACCATAAAATGTATGGTTCACTGGACAAGGATGTATTGTCAAGGACAATAATGTTTTGAAATCTGACTTGTGAAGTGATTATTGCAGGATGACATCATCTATTTGTTTTTTTTCTTATAGTTTTCAGTGCCCTTAAAATGTCATTCTGGATGATTAACATCAATGTTCTTGCAACATCAGGGATGACACAGCTGTGTTTAAGTGACATCTTTTGTATGTCCTTTCTTTCATCCACCATGTGATTTACTGCCTCTTTGTAAAGTAAAAAAAAGAAAGGATTTCCTCAACTTCAGTGTTCGAGGAAAATGGACTTAGTGTCAATAATTTAAATAACCAACACCACATTTTTGTATGGTCAGTTTTACACCAGGTCACCCAGCTTTTCCAGAAAAAAATTTCTCTGACCTATTTTCAAAAGATGAATGTTGTTCCTACCCCTCCATCATGAAACAGAACAAAGAGTTAAGTTTGTATGATCACAAGACTTGACCGCAGAAGAAGAAAATGATGGGTAAAAACCAAAGTGTTGGTTTGAAAAAAATTAACCATATCTGAGAACTTAACCCAGGCAGTGAGTGTGGCCCTTTGTAATACAGCATGAAATTGTTGTGTTGGTAAATGTTGATTTGGTAAGCAATGCACATGTTTTGCAATCTCAGCTGAGGCATTGATATGGCAAGCAGTTTTGTTTCTCTTTGTTTATTGCTATTGAAACTTTATATAACATTTATGACATGTTTACTAGTTTTAAATTATGTGATTTTTTAATACTGTATTTGAGAGTTTAATATATTTGAATTTTAGGTCCTTTGAAAACATCACTCTCGGCAGACATGTTTTTGCTAATGTACGAGTTTGAAGCCCTCACGAAGCTGAAGGACCAGAGGTCCGAATCAGTCCTAGAACGTGCTTTCACTCTGCCAAATCTTGACCCTAAATTGTTCCATACACTTGCAGGTAAACATGAACTATTTACATTATTAAATCTTCCATAGCAACAGGCACGCCTTCTTTTACCAGTTACATCTACTGTCTCATTTAAATGTTGTTCCATTTAGGTAGTGCTCTGCAGTAATAATTTTATATACTCTCACTATTCTAGTATTGCAATTATTCCTTAAGCTCAGTCATAGTGATCAGACTGCAGCAGTGAATTGATAAATGATGTGATTATAGGGCATGTTAAAGTTCTCTTAACTAAAACCCTAAAAAAGCTCAACATTTTAATAGTTAAATGAGTTAGACTTTTAACTTTTGAAACTATTTTTGTGGACCGGAGGTGTTGAAACGAATTCAGTTCAGGTGCAGTCTGAACTATTATGGTAGTTTCAGTTGATGCTTTTTGTTAATATATTAAAATGTATAATATTTTTATTATATTACATTTTATAATGTATTATTATAATCTCACTTATTGTGATATTTATGTTGATGCTATAATTCTTCTGTTTGTTTTAATATAAAAATATATTTGTTATAATGAATGTAATTCATATACTCTTATCCTATAATTCTTATATAATTCTTAACATGATAAAACTGAAAATTATGTTTCTAATTATAATTTGAAAAGAAAACATAAAATTATACTTGGGTGTTGGATTAATTATCTCACAATAAACACATAATGAAAAAAGGGATTATTGTAATGAAATTAGGTGACCAAGTACAGAACTGTTTGTGCTGGTTTACAGGATCTGTAATGCTTTCCTTTGCAAGCAGCTATCCTAAGTTGTTGTGATTTTATTTATCAGCTCTAGCCATAGACCCTCCAGCTAATAATAGAAGGTTGAGCATGAGGGCTCTTAAGGTCGCAATCAGGCAACATTTGCAAATGGAGAATCCTGATTTTACCAAGTGCAGGTAAGTTCTACAGCAAAATTAGATTGTATCAGCACTGGGTATATGGTTTTGAGTTTATAAAAATTGTATACTGATTAGAGTTAAAAACATGCTAATTGCACTGGCCCTCTCCCATCCAAATATTGTTATTCAGCATTAGGAAGTTAAATAACTCATTTACGGATACGGTTCTCTTCCTAATGGTCCGTTTGAGATCAGAGTCTCATACTAATTTAACAATATTTTTTAGCTTACATATTTTTTTATAAATTACCACTTTTTATTATCATAATAGTACATCTCCCTTTTATTTTATCATCTCATTTCTTATCCTTCTTATCTCTCTTTGACTTACTTGTTCTGCTCATTCTAGATGTAGTAGAGTTTATCCTTATTTTGGTGTTTGTGTGTGTTGATCTTGTTTTCTGAAGAAGGCCGCATGTAGAACTGAATCATCAGTAATTTTTTGTGTTTCTTTTTCTGTAAAGGTGTCACCATGCCTTGTAGGAGTGTATGTTACACTCCACTACTTGCTCCTTGCTACCAGCTTTACCGCAGCACTGCAATTATTTGTCTGTTCCCTACCAATAACTCACTTCCCTAAGACATCATACATTATAGGATATCTCTTATTGTTTTCACTTGTCTAAAAGTTTATTAATCTCTACCTTTCTGGCTTTTCATATGTGTAGTGTGTACATTTTGTTAACATAGTGACAGTGAGTTAAGGATCAGGGCCTATAGACTGCTGGTTAAATAACCAATGATATAGAAAGACATTTTTCTCTCAAAAATGCATTTAAAAACTTGTATCTAAACAAGGTGTTCTCTTTCCCCAGTGCTGATGTGCGTAGCCTTATTGAATTATCCATGAGTGGAAATGAGGAGGATGCTGTGCTCTACTTTAAAGAAACTCTGGAGATGATAGAAAAACGAGCCAAGGTTTTACTGCTTTAATTTCTATGAACTAATGTTCTTTAATCATGACTTTGTTGCTTTGGTCTAATCATAATTAAAATTTCTAGAATTTCTGCACTTTATGTCATTTTTGGCTTGAAAGGATAGTATATAGATAAATAAATAAAACTTGGACAATTTCTATTTTTGTTCATATGAAATTCATTATTTTTCATGTGTAATAACTTTGTGAAATACAGTTTTATAAAACCCAATTAATCATTTATAGTAACCCTGTGTACTCCAGCTGGCTGTGATAATTGCACCATTCTGCCCAACACATCCACCTTCAGGTCAGTATTTTTTAGTACTGGGTTGCCTCCCCTCTTCAGTCCCTAATCACTTGATCAGACTGGTTAGCTGTTTGTTTTCATCCAAAAGTAACATTGTAGTTCTAATCTGGGAAATTTTGCATCGTTTATGGATGAAGATATTCAGAGCAAAGAACATTCCCCTCGTTTTTAAAAGTGATATTTGGAAGTGGTTTCAATTTGAGATAACTGCACACAAAAAAGCTAAAATATTTTAGCCACAGAAAATATTTATGAATAATATTTTAGTAGTTAATGATCATAACATAAAGATCAAAGATTGGCAAATCTGAGAGTTTCTGGGATGCTTCATTGCATGTTTTAATCGCAAAAGTTTTAAAATGTTAAAATACAGCTTCTTCTAATTACTTTGAATGTATAATAGAAGAAATAATTGTATTTCATCTTAATGGAAAGGTACAAGTGAGCAAATAAACTAAAATATCAGTAAAAAACAATGTACCAAGAGCACCACTGGGAGGTGGAGTATGGTCTTGATCAGTTATGTTGTTCACCTATCCTGAAGCAGTATGCTGTGGGTTGCTGACAGATAAATCTGAGCTTAGTTCCTGGTAGATGGCTTAGCCCCTTCATGATTGCCACCTCCAGGTATTTACAGCAAGTTTTCTTCTTGCTTTTACCTCTCTCACAATGTCCACATTACACTTCTTAAGGTTGCCCATGGTATTCCCAACATTCTTCATGTAAAATGTAACAACAACATGTAAAATGACATTTCTGTGACTTCTAATCTTCTTCTATAGCGTTCAAGTCTTATGATCATATGAACTTGACTATCTGTCCTATTTCATGATGGGTGGGGGATAAAAACATCGTAACACAAGATGAGCTAGATGCATGGTTGGTACTTATATGTGCATGTGTCCCCTAAATTTTCCCCTAAAACTGTGCCATGGCTGACACTCTCCATATTTGCCAAGCTGGATTTATGACTTCTAATGATTTTCTTATTCGTTTTCTAAATATCCATAATTTACTTCCATATGTCACGACTGGCTCTGCATAACACTAAAGAATTCTTTTTCTTTTTCTTATCTCCATTGTCAAAGTTTGACTGCATAATCTCTTTTTAATTTTCTTTTAAATGCAACTTTTGCCTGAGCTATTTTAAACCTAATCTTAGTTGTACATTTTAATACTAGCCTCTCAATACTAGTAAAACATCCATTCTAATTTGCTGTGGTTTTATGTCTGATCCAGTTGTCTATGGTCTGTCAGACTTGTATGCCATAAAATATGTACATCTGTGGTATTCTGACAATTTTAAAACTATTTTTTACACATTCCATTACACTTTATATAACATAGTAAAATATCAGTCTAGATTTATTTGTATTAATTTGTATACATTGTTAATCTTCATCTTCTTCTTTCCTTCCTCATTTGCCTTTCAGCGTCAAGGGCAGATATAATTTGCAGTCTTTTGCTCTTCTGTTTACTTCTGCTGCTATTATGTTTCCTAGTGCTTCTAATATTCCTTCGATCCATCTTTTTCATGGTCGACCCTTGGGTCTGGTATTCTCGCAAGGCTTATTGAAGGTTCGTTGTGTTGTGTTTTGATCACTCTGCCTTGTCATGTGGCCAAACCATTTTATTTATTGTTTCTATATATTTTCTATAATGGGAGCTATTCCTAGCTTTTTTCTCAGTTCTTCATTTCTGATCTTGTCTCTCAGGATGTTTCCTGTCATTCATCTAACATATTTCATATTTGCATTTTATTTACACAATATTCTTCTTATTCTTATCTTTCCTGCATATGAAGTGAAGCACTGTAGGAAGTATCGGTTTTTTATTGTGATTCAAGTGTGTTGCACCAGCAATTTTTGGTCTTTTCTACTGCAGGATATTAGTCTGACTGAATGCAACTCTTGGTCTTCCTTGAGCCAGGTCATTGGGTGTTGTAAGAATATAATGGTAACTGCAGGCTTTAATCTCATGATATGACTGAGGTTACTTTCTTATGCAAAGGTGTCATTGACATGATTCTGTTTTAATTCAAAGAATGTCCAGGAGCATAGTTTCTAATTTGCATACTTCACTTAACCTGCGATGAAGATTGAGTGGCCGAATGGATAATTTGTTGTTCCCCAAATCAGAAAAATAGAGACTCAAGTCATGATAGAGTCAACAGTTTTTTTCAGTCCGATGTGAAATAAAGCCTGACCCGAACATGGTGACTGCACTTGACATGAACCTTTATTCTCCAGCCCTACAGTAGCACTCCCCTCCCACTTGCAGATATGGGATGAACTTTCAAAAGGTAGGTTTTTATTTACTTTTGTTTAAACTTAATTTAATGTGTACATAATGAAAACTATGCACTTGAACAATTTTGAAATGCTAGTACTGAACATTTGTTTGCAGGAAAAGTATCCAGAGATTGAAATCCTGTGGTTGATGACTAAATCGTGGAATTATGGACTACATCTTTACAAGTATGTTGCCTTTCTCTCAGGATTACAAACGTCATAATATTTTGATAGTCTGCTTCCCAGAAGCTAGATTGGTACCAGGGGATGTCCTTTCTTTAGTGTCATATTCCCATAATTTTATATTTACCTCAAGTATACCACCAGTTAGTCATGATAGCTCAGTGGTTAGTGAACTGGACTACAAAGGACAAGGGTAGGGTTCCATCCCAACCGATGGCTTCCGTGTTCACCCAGCCTTAAAATGGGAACCGGATTTTTTTTCTGGGAAAATAAAGCAGCACGGGCGTAATACCGACCACATTACCCCAAAAATCATGTGCTGAAGGTCTGTAAAATATAGGGTCACTAACACCATATTTCCCCATACGCCACTTGGCGTGACGGGGGTACTTTACTTTTTTATACCACCAGTTATCTCAGATACTTCTATCTCTAAAAATCAAGGAGCTGACAATAGTTCAAGCACCTAAAAATGTCAAAATAAAAACATTCTGGCCACAATACCATATTAGTTTATCTTAATTTTTAAAAATATTTGCAAAAGCAGGCAGACACTCACAAATACATAAACAGCTACTCACAAACATAACATAAACATGCATAGATAAATGTAAAGATATCCTACATCATTATTGCCATTGGGGAGTGAGGTATGGGACATCTAGACTATCTTTTGGGGTAGTGTGGCCCAGTGCTCTATCCTTGAATGCCTTTTTTTCCTTGACCAAACACCAGGAACCAATCATTGTTTCAGCAATAGCCATAGTTATATCTGTTGAATTGTAGATTACAAAATGAATAAAATGTGTTAGTGGGTAAATTCATTATAGGAAATATTTAGATTAGGCTCAATATTCACCCCTCAAAGCCTTTTCTAAATGTAGTCCTGATGCTAATACAATAAATTTGTCTTATTTACTTGTACCATGAGCATCATGGGTAGGTGCAAATTTCTTTGTCTTAGCCAACAGTGCTGCACCTGCAGTTGTCCTCTTGAAGGTTTATGTAAAATTATCTATACAGCTGACTGTCTTCCTCAAGTCTTGAAGTCAGAATACCTGTTGTTGTGTCTTATGGTAGTCAATTAGAAAGATAGTTAAACAACTTTATTCTCAGTTGCTTTATGTCTCTTTATATGGAAGCTGATGTAGCTCAGTGGTTAGTGAACTGGACCACTAAGGACAAGAGGTCAGGCTGATCGACAGCTTCCCAAAATGACTTCAGGATTTTTGTGGGAAAGAAAGATGGCACTGTTGTAATTAATATTTACGTTTAGTCTGTGTCGTCCACTTATCACGTAAAGCTTCTAACTTACCATTTTTTTGTATTTTTTAATTTTTCCTCATATTCAGCTTTACTGCAGCTTCGCATTTTTATGCATTCATTTGCATTTCTCTGCCTTAACCCCTCACTGGTGTAATATTGACCATGGTTGAAAAGAACAAAAATTATCATGTTCATAAAAATGACATTCCTGCAACTATACCATTTTTATCTACATAATACATTAAAAAAATATTTTCAACCTTATCATCAGCTCTACAGCAGACTCACATTTTTATGCCTTTACCGTTGTAATACTGGCCACATTACCCCAAAAATAATGTGTCAAAGGTCTACAAAAACATGGGCGCTAACACTATATTCTCTATACATCACCATGTGGCTTGATGGTGTTTTTTCTTCCTCTTTTTTTTTATGGGAGGGAATTTTGAAACAATGTTTCTAATATTCTCATTTTCTTTAATTCTGTGTCTTCTAATGGTACTTCTCAAACGTCTCATCATAGATGTTATCTTTCTTTTTTGGGCCTCAAGATAATGACCTTGTTTTGAAATTGATAATGTAGAGATGACAGAGATATACTACTTTATTTATCAATTGATTTGCTTCCATTTTTATGTTTCATTGTTTGAGTAATTGAGATAGTTAATATTCTACTGGTCTTCTTACATCCTTATTTAAAGTTCTCTATCAGGTATTCTATCTTCTGTGGAAATCTTCCTATTACTTGAACTCTAAGACCTGTTTAAATTCTACACCTATTTCCCAAGAACAGGACTTGATAATATTAATTTTCTGGCCAAAATTCAAATGTCATTGTGTTATATTTCTTCCCATCTTTTTCTCTTTTGTATAGTTAATTATCTTGATGGCTTCAGCTGGCATCTTAAAAACAAGCATCACCCGTAACAATCCATTTCTAAGCATTGTAACTCATTTTAGGTGTGTATTTACCTCCGCAAAGTTACATACCTGTCAATCTGTAAAAGTTTGAGGTAATATGTAAGGTTTTGGTTTTTTTGTTTTTTTTTTACACTTTTTAGTATCTTATTTCCTTCTGGCATTTCTCCAATGGCTACTAAAGGAATGAATAGTCCTCTTTGTCATCTGCCCTTAAAAGGAAGGTAAGTTAGCACATATGCATTGTGTTGTGGTTTATTTGCATATTTCAGTTCAATACATCTGACTTCAGCACAGCATTTTTTAGTACTAGGTTGCCTTTCTTTCTTCAACCCCTACTCACTTAGTCAAACTGGATAGTCTGTTTCAGGAGCACCACTGGAATGTGGAGCAGGGTCTTGATCAGCTCTGTTTTTCGCTGATCGTGATGCATGCTGTCAGCTGTCAATCACTGACTGCACGCAGCTGAGTCGCTGGATGGGGATTTTCAAACTTGCTAGTATTAATCCTAACATAACATTTTATATAGTTATCACTACCAGTACAAACCTTATTTCTATTTAAGAACAGTTTACAAAAAAAACAAAAACAAATTATAAACATTAACTTTTCCTTTTTTTTGTTTATTAAAATTTCTCTGAAATAGTCAGTAATTAAGGGGTCTCTCATTTTGAATTTATTAACTTTAATCAAATTGTGTGTTTTCAAAATGTTATATTTGATTGGGAAATAATTGTGTAAGTACACTCTTTTCCCTCTTTCTATTCCAGTTTTGGAAAGTTTCAAGAATCTGAGAAGTGGTGTGGATTGAGTATGAGATTCTTGAAATATTTGTCTTCTATGAAAGAGAATTATGAAGAACAGGTATGTAACATGTCTATCTATCTTTTGTTCGCCCGAAGTATTGTCTATATCTGCAATGTCGTTTCCTGTATAAATTTTACTGTCTTTTGTAATTCTTGCAGTGGCCCATATAGTTTTGTCTGTAGTGTTGTATCTATGGGCCAATGGATTTTCCTCAGTCTACTATATTCTGTGCAATCTTGAAGTATGTGTTCAGCAGTCTGGGGCGCCTGTCCACATGTACAAGTAGTTGATGTGCCGATCTTGAATTTTGTATACATATGACTATGGAGTCGATTGTGTCCTGTTCTGAGGCGTATAATGATAACTTGTTCATATCTATTCATATTATGAAAGGCATCCTGATTTGGGGCTTGTGGTCCTCTGATTGATTTGATTATCTGTTTCTTATGATGGTATGTAACCGGTGTATCTAGTTGTGTGCCTGTTGAACCTTCCTTTTCCAACTGATCTGCTTTCTCATTTCCTGGTATTCCACAGTGAGATGGGATCCACTGCAGGGCAACCCTGTGGTGCTTGCAGAGTTCAGTCAATAAGGTCTGCAGATGTGGTAATTTTCTGGATATGTAACATGTCATTTGATATGCTTTGCTGATATTCTTCAAAGTGTGTTCCAGATCTAGCTCATTGTGTTTGTCCTTATAATAGAGAGAGATTTATGAGTTGCTCTAGAATAATTTGACTAAATAAAATTGGTAATCAAGAAGTATTTAACAGATGGAACCAAGATAGAATGACTCAATAATAATGCTGGAGATGGACAGAAAATGTACTGAAATTGGGCCAGAGATTAGTCTAGAAAACAGTAAGACTCCAAATAAAAGTTTAAGAGAGACTGATAAAAAAAGACTTTGTAAACTGAGGTAAGACATCGGCCTCAGGACAAGAAGGCCATGCGTTTGAATCCCACACCACCTCTCCTCATATCTGTGGTTTCTTTGTGGACTTACCCTTCCCTGGTCTCTGGATAGTGAAATCCTGTGTCATCTAGCCTTCTTAGATAAAGGCAAAAAGCAGGAGGTCCCTTGTGCACATTAAAGAGCCTCCTACAGTTAAAAGTAAGACAACATGACCTCTGTCCATGAAAAAATGGTTAAATTAGAATTTACCCATTGTGTAGATGGATGTGCCATGCTGAAAGGTGCAAATACTGCAGTTTTGTTATAAAGTAGTGGCACGACACAACCATGCTGACTTAGCAGATAAATGCAAGGAGGAGAGGTCATTGTCAGTGTCTCCACAGTACCCTACTCTGTAATGCTCAGTAATGTAAATGTCACATTATAATATTGGAGTATATTATAAAAGTATATTTTAATAAAATTATGGATTTTTTCATTAACAACACTAGCGGGTGTCCGGTTAGCGCAATCGATAGGCGGTTGGCTTACCACGACAACAGCCGGGGTTCGTACCCTGGCGAGGACACCTGGGTTTTACTAATTCCCTAAAAATTAGTACCTCTGAAGTCGGAGTAAATCTGCCTGCATGGCGAGGGGCATCCTGTAATGGGATAAAACAGACTTTACACGCAAAATTCAGTCCCACAAAATTGAGTGGGTGGGACTTCGTCAGAGGTCAAAGCTGACGAAAGCGAACGAACGAACAACACTAGCTGCAGTTATATTATTGTTGAAAAGGTATTGATGATAATAATAATATTATGTTTCTATCTAACAGATGATATCTGTATATCAGGAAATAATGAACTGTATGGAAAGGGAGTCAGTTTTGGGAAATAATCAGATGTAAGATGCTGGACCATGTAAGTAATCTTCCTTCTAAGTGATTGTTCATGATAACATACAAGGAAAATTAGTATCATAATGGAGAAAGAGACAAAATGACAAAGAGAAGATAAGGGACAACTATTCTATTCTATACATGGAACCCTGTATATTTGTCCTATTTCATTTGTCCTATCTCATCCATTTTGATCGTGTTTCGATATTCCAATTTTTTACGATGAATGATGATATCGTAAGACCGGGGACAGTTGGCTGTGTTCACTTTCTGTGCGGTTTCGCCTTATGTCTTTTGGCATGTGCTGAGACTGCTACAATGGGGACTACAGTTACCTTTCTTTGTTTGGGAGATGAGATATTAATTCGGATGATTACGTTGGCACGGGTGGTTGAGCAATTATGGATTTTAATTCGTTTGCAGTGATACGGGGCCTTCCAGAACCAAAGAAATACATTGAACCGGTTTCACTGCAGTCAGAAATTCCCATATCCACTCCACCTCTTGTCGCAGTATTTCCCAAAATGTGTTGGTATATTCCATTGTCAAGGTCACTGTATGCACATCATACTCGACAACAGATCTTTCTAGTGTGGAAGAAACAAACAACATAAATCTAAACCAGAGGTGTGCAGCTTACAGTTGGGGGCCTGAGCCTGTTAATTGTGAAAACTTGAACAACCCAAGGGATTGGTTGAAAATTATTATACACTTTGTGGCCTCTGAATTGAAGCACATTTTACACAAATGTGTATAATTTGAAAAGTTCTACAAAATTATTTGTTAAACAGTGTCATCAAAAGGAAAATGATTTAGTCAAATATATAATCATGCAGGTTGAACATGTATTCTGAACCAACTCAGACTGCAAAAATTGATGCCTTTGATAAAGAGAAACTATGGTGCCAACAGTTATTTTTTTAACTGTCAGCAAATCTAAGAGATCAAAAATGATGTAGCTTTTTTTGTATTAGTGTAAGTATGTAGAAGGAATCATGGAATAAGGAAAGACTTTGAAAGTTAGTAGTCACTTGTCATTAGTAAGTTACTCAATGGCTCTGTCAAGCAAAAACAAGAAAATGAATAGAAAAGAAAGTACTTTGTAACTTTCCAGGAAAAATGGGCTTCTGATTATTTCCTCATCCCTTTAATTTTTTTCTCGATTATCCGGGGGGGATTAGTAAGAAAGTCAATACTCCCTCTACACCTTGTAGGCATATGCAGAAAATAGTGATAGTGACCATACTTTTCCATGACTCCGGTACAATTAGAATGATCTGGTCGGCATAACACCAGGCCACCTTCACTTCCCTTAAAAATCTCTGGTACTCATTTTTAGAGACTGTGTTAACCCTAGAGGTATATTTACAACACTTGGAAAAAACATCGCCAATGATAGCTATTTTTTTTTAAGTTTTCTCGTGCCAAGGCGCTGTGTTGAGAAGTATCGGTTCAATTCTGCTTTAGGCTCTCTATTTTCTTTGTTTTTTTTCTGTTAAATATTTTTTTTTTTTCCGAGGGTTGTAAATATACCTCTCCCCCTGAAATGGTTTGTTAACCCTAGAGCCTTCTTGATCTGAAAAAAAATTGGCCACTTCTGGAAATCAAACCCAGACCCTTCTTGTCTGGGGGTAAAAGCATATAAATGTGACAACTTCTGTAAAGCTGATGTTAACACTTTCCGTACGTTTTGCTGCATAGTGCGTCACTTTTATTTTGATTTGTGTGAACCGTCATCAAGACATATTCTTTTTTTACATGTCTTGTATCAACTTGGTATTGGTGAAATCTAGTTCCTTGTTAAATTATCTAGAATTTCGTATATAATATGTTATATGTTTAATATATATAAATACGTATCGCCGCATAGTGCGTCACTTTCAATTTGATTTGTGTGAACCGTCATCAAGACATATTCTTTTTTTACATGTCTTGTATCAACTTGGTATTGGTGGAATCTAGTTCCTTGTTTAATTATCTAAACTTTTGTATATAATATGTTATATATATATATACATATGTAGATTGATTCTTAAAAGCATGAAAACTTGTGTCTCTGAAATCCCTTCTGTTGCATTGATAAAAAAAATTTCTGACTGGAAAGAGTTAAGGATGAAAAGAAAAGAAAAATGTGATATGGAAACAGCTTTGCGTTGTTGGGGAACAGCATAAAATCAAAATGACATTGTGACTCAGTGAACCTTCGTGTCCTCTCACCACTCCTCTTCATCATATATATGGACAAAATAAATCAGGAAACAACCAACAACAAGGACAAATCAAATAATAACATAGAGGTAGAAAACTCCAACATCAATGAGCTACTCTTCGCAGATGACCAATGCCTAATATATGAGGATGAAAACCTGCTACAACAGCATTTAACATCTCTAGATAAAAGCTGCACAAACTACAGTATGAAAATTAACACAGCAAAAACAGAGGCTATAAGAATAAGCAAATTGAGACACCCATTAAACATCAAGATCAAAGACAAAGAAATAAAACAAGTAGAGGAATTCAAGTATTTAGGCACAATGTTCACAGAAGATGGAAAACTAGACAGAGAAATTGACATGAGAATACAAAAAACAAATGCTGTCACATACCAGCTTTCACCATTGTTAAGACATCCAAACATTTCTATGCCAGCTAAACAACAAATGATAAATAGCATCTTCATACCAACTTTGTGCTATGAAAGTCAAACATGGACCCTTTCTAAATCCCATTTAAGAAAGATCAATACATGTGAGATGCGTTGCTTGAGAAAAGTAACAAACAACACAAGAAGAGATAGAATACCAAATGAAACCATAAGAAAAATGGTAGGAACAAAACCCTGCCAAGAATATATAGAACAACAACAACTTAAATGGTTCGGCCACCTGGTCAGAATGAATCCTCACCAATCACCATCAAGGGCGTTCTTCTCGAGAATGCATGGGAAAAGACCAAGAGGAAGACCCAGAAGAAGATGGATAGATGCAGTGACAGAGACATGTAACAACAAAGGAAAATCACTAATTCAGACAATTCGAGCAGCACAAGAACGACAAATGATATAAATCACGACGCCTTTTAGGTATCAGTGAAAGAGAAAAGAAGAAGAAGAAGAACCTTCAGCTATTATTTTTCTTCAAAGGCCATAATGTAAAAAGTATCTACTGGTCAGCTGTTTATCGGTTTTATTTATACTTTTAAAAATTCCAATCCAGATGATGTATACATCTACTCCAATCCATCCAGCCACCCAATGTCCCGACAAGTTTAAGGGAGACAATTATAAAATCTGTTAAAGCGATATTGTTTGTCAAGAGTTATTTACCATGCCGCACACAACTAGCGATAAAGTACATTGTTCTTGGCAGTGTACTTTTATGTTGTGGTAAATTTAATGTGAAGCAATATTCCACGTGTGCGGTCTATGGCACATATTAATATCTGTCACAAAAATATTATTTATATTTATCCTATTTTCTGGAAATCGCTGAAGTGTATTTATGGCAACCGAATAACAGCCACCACCACCACCCCCCATGAACAATTGAACTGGATCGGGAAAAAAAATAACTATTTTATTATGGTCTACGCTGCAGATATCTTAATTGAATGGCAAATGGTTTCTATCTATTTAATGTTAATCTATATTTTATAAAAGGGAATCCGCGATAGCTCAGTGGTTAGTGAATTAGAACTGTAGATAGATGTCAGTTGTTGGTAGTGAATTAGAACTGTAGATAGATGTCAGTTGTTGGTAGTGAATTAGAACTGTAGAGAGATGTCAGTTGTAGGTAGTGAATTAGAATTGTAGAGAGATGTCAGTTATTGGTAGTCAATTAAAACTGTACAGAGATGTCAATTCTTGGTAGTCAATTAGAGCTATAGGGAGATTTCAATTGTTGGTAGTCAATTAGACCTATAGAGAGATGTCAATTGTTGGTAGTCAATTAGAACTGTAGAGAGATGTCAGTTGTTGGTTGTCAATTAGAGCTATAGAGAGATGTCAATTCTTGGTAGTCAATTAGAGCTATAGGGAGATGTCAGTTGTTGGTTGTCAATTAGAGCTATAGAGAGATGTCAATTCTTGGTAGTCAATTAGAACTGTAGAGAGATGTCAGTTGTTGGTAGTGAATTAGAACTGTAGAGAGATGTTAATTGTTGGTAGTGAATTAGAACTGTAGAGAGATGTTAATTGTTGGTAGTGAATTAGAGCTATAGAGATATGTTAATTGTTGGTAGTGAATTAGAACTGTAGAGAGATGTTAATTGTTGGTAGTGAATTAGAGCTGTACAGAGATGTTAATTGTTGGTAGTGAATTAGAACTGTAGAGAGATGTTAATTGTTGGTAGTCAATTAAAGCTATAGAGAGATGTTAATTGTTGGTAGTGAATTAGAACTGTAGATAGATGTCAGTTGTTGGTAGTGAATTAGAACTGTAGATAGATGTCAGTTGTTGGTAGTGAATTAGAACTGTAGAGAGATGTCAGTTGTAGGTAGTGAATTAGAATTGTAGAGAGATGTCAGTTATTGGTAGTCAATTAAAACTGTACAGAGATGTCAATTCTTGGTAGTCAATTAGAGCTATAGGGAGATTTCAATTGTTGGTAGTCAATTAGACCTATAGAGAGATGTCAATTGTTGGTAGTCAATTAGAACTGTAGAGAGATGTCAGTTGTTGGTTGTCAATTAGAGCTATAGAGAGATGTCAATTCTTGGTAGTCAATTAGAGCTATAGGGAGATGTCAGTTGTTGGTTGTCAATTAGAGCTATAGAGAGATGTCAATTCTTGGTGGTCAATTAGAACTGTAGAGAGATGTCAGTTGTTGGTAGTGAATTAGAACTGTAGAGAGATGTTAATTGTTGGTAGTGAATTAGAACTGTAGAGAGATGTTAATTGTTGGTAGTGAATTAGAGCTATAGAGATATGTTAATTGTTGGTAGTGAATTAGAACTGTAGAGAGATGTTAATTGTTGGTAGTGAATTAGAGCTGTACAGAGATGTTAATTGTTGGTAGTGAATTAGAACTGTAGAGAGATGTTAATTGTTGGTAGTCAATTAAAGCTATAGAGAGATGTTAATTGTTGGTAGTGAATTAGAACTGTAGAGAGATGTTTATTGTTGGTAGTCAATTAGAACTGTAGAGAGATGTTAATTGTTGGTAGTGAATTAGAACTGTAGAGAGATGTCAATTGTTGGTAGTCAATTAGAACTGTAGAGAGATGTTAATTGTTGGTAGTGAATTAGAGCTATAGAGAGATGTTAATTGTTGGTAGTGAATTAGAACTGTAGAGAGTTTTTACTTGTTTGTAGTGAATTAGAACTGTAGAGAGATGTTAATTGTTGGTAGTGAATTAGAACTGTAGATAGATGTTAATTGTTGGTAGTGAATTAGAACTGTAGAGAGTTTTTACTTGTTTGTAGTCAATTAGAACTGTAGAGAGATGTTAATTGTTGGTAGTCAATTAGAACTGTAGAGAGATGTCAGTTGTTGGTAGTGAATTAGAACTGTAGATAGATGTTAATTGTTGGTAGTGAATTAGAACTGTAGAGAGATGTCAGTTGTTGGTAGTGAATTAGAGCTATAGAGAGATGTCAGTTGTTGGTAGTCACTTAGAGCTGTAGAGAGATGTCAGTTGTTGGTAGTCACTTAGAGCTGTAGAGAGATGTTAATTGTTGGTAGTGAATTAGAACTGTAGAGAGATGTCAGTTGTTGGTAGTGAATTAGAACTGTACAGAGATGCTAATTGTTGGTAGTCCATTAGAGCTATAGAGAGATGTTAATTGTTGGTAGTCACTTAGAGCTAAAGAGAAATGCCAGTTGTTGGTTGTCAATTAGAACTGTAGAGAGATGTTAATTGTTGGTACTGAATTAGAACTGTAGAGAGATGTTAATTGTTGGTACTGAATTAGAACTGTAGAGAGATGTTAATTGTTGGTACTGAATTAGAACTGTAGAGAGATGTCAATTGTTGGTAGTCAATTAGAACGATAGAGAGATGTTAATTGTTGGTAGTGAATTAGAGCGATAGAGAGATGTTAATTGTTGGTAGTGAATTAGAACTGTAAAGAGATGTCAATTGTTGGTACTGAATTAGAACTGTAGAGAGATGTCAATTGTTGGTAGTCCCTTAGAGCTATAGAGAGATGTCAATTGTTGGTAGTCCCTTAGAGCTATCGAGAGATGTTAATTGTTGGTAGTCAATTAGAACCGTAGAGAGATGTCAATTGTTGGTAGGCCCTTAGAGCTATAGAGAAATGTCAGTTGTTTGTAGTTCCCACTAGGTGTACATAAATGTTAAACTGGGTGCATGTGTGTGTGTACATGTGTTTGCACACTATGAGGATTATATATATTATAATTAATTGTTGAATTCCCCCAATCATCTTTTCTGTGTCACTACTCTCCCTTTCATTCCACTCACTTTTCTGTCTTTCACTCGGCATCACTAATACAATGTTTACATTACAATCGATTGTGCATGCAAATTAGATACATTTAAATAATGGCTTCATTGGGATCTGGCTCTCAGCTACTTCATAGTTTTCAGATTTGGCCCTCAGAAAATGGAAGGTTTCCTTCAACTTTTCTAGCTAGCCACAACATACGCAGTACATACTAGAACATATGCAGTACATACTAGAACATATGCAGTACATACTAGAACATATGCAGTACATACTAGAATATATGCAGTACATACTAGAACATATGCAGTACATACTAGAACATATGCAGTACATACTAGAACATATGCAGTACATACTAGAACATATGCAGTACATACTAGAACATACGCAGTACATACTAGAACATATGCAGTACATACTAGAACATATGCAGTACATACTAGAACATATGCAGTACATACTAGAACATATGCAGTACATACTAGAACATATGCAGTGCAACTCGGTAATGTGTGAACAAGAAAGAAAGATTCACGCCCAAATGGTAGTTGGACCGTTCCTTTAGAAGAAAAAAAAACAACTCTTGAGCTAACCTAAATTAAATGTTAAAAAAATAGTGTCTCCTCATTCTCAAAGTTGGAAATTGTAATAACAGAAGCAACGACACAAGCACATCTTCCGACCCCACTTCAAAATCATGCAGTTTAATTAGCATGAGCCAGCTCTGAACTGCTCAGCCATGAACGATGAGATATGACACCATGCAACATTATAACCCAATAGATGTTCTACTATAAAAGGAGGTTTTATGCATTAAAACTTGACCAGTAGAGCACCTGTACAGATTTGCTCCTCTCACGTGTCTACATTACAAAGTGATCATCATCATCATGTGCCTTACCGGCTGGCGTAGGTGATCATGTCCCTCCACAATCTTCTATCTACAGTGCATCGTATCAGTTCTGTTGTTGACTGATTTCCATGCCATGACAACAAACTATCCAGTATTTTCTCTTTGTCGTCCGCGATCTCTCTTTCCTTTTATTTTGCCAGTTGTAACCAAGTATTCCAACTTTCCTCTTCTCGTGATGTGCCCGAAAAATGTTGATTGCTTCTTTCTTATATTTTTTAAGAGCTTCCTTTTTGTGTTGGCCTCTTTGAGAACTTCCTCATTGGTCTTTTTAGCTGTCCAGGGAGCAAAGTGATAGAGAAGCTTTAATGGCCATAACCCAAAGAGCATGTTCAATGGTAGCAATACTCTACAAGCTAGACAGGTCTAAAGGCTGGGACTTCCGTCTTCGCGTTGCCTCTAGTAACAGACTAGAAGTCTAGTCTGACCAAGCGAGTACGGATCAAAGAGAAAAGGCAACCCTGTACTCAAAAATGCCGTGCTGACGTCGGATATGTTGAGCCGGAAGGCGCAAATAAACCACAACACAACGCATCTACGCCTACTTAATGTTCTTTTAAGGACGGACGACAAAGAGGACAATCTATACCTTTAGTAGTCACCGGGAGAACGCTGTAAAGGAAAGTGCAGCTTAATTAATACTTGTCATGTGCACAACTCTACTCCATACACACCTATATCGGTATATGCTATGTAACTACCTTTACATTTGGTATGCGTCTCTTTTTTATAATTTAATTAAAAAAAAAAATACAAAACCCGGCATTTCACGTTCCTCCAAGCCCCCTATTTTTTTCTGTGAGATCCTGTACACACGTCACGGCACACATTTCGTAACGTGCATTAATCTCATTCATGTCGCCACCGTATTGAGGTCTTACGGACGGCAGTCATAAGCGAAGCATACATAATCTCACAGGAGCTCAAAGCCAGACAGCATGGATAATTTCTCTTTCTTATATAATGAAAACTCATTTGCTACGTGAATTGAATACTGGTTCTCGGCGCTGCATTCAGGTCTTGCGACCAACGGAGGGGACCCTTTTTACCATTGCAGATCATTGCAAGTACGGGCACAGGAAGGTTTTATTTATGTTTTGTAACAGAGAGAAAAAAGGCATAGAAATTGTATGTAACAACTTTACAGTTATAATGACAACAATAAATAACCAACGTTTCTATTTGAAATATTTTCAATAAATGACAGAGTTCTTTATTATACAACTTATGTCACAGTTTCTTGTGTTTAGTATAATTTTGTTGACAATAACAGATATGGTCAGGTCATCGAGTGCCTTCTCCGCAACGAAGGTTGGCTACCATGGAGCGCATTTCTGTTCTGTCTCTTGCTTTGATGGTGCAGATTTTCATAGGCTGATTTGTCCATCTTTTGATGTTACTCGTCCATGTTTGAATTGTGCTTAGCAGTTCTCTTTTCATTTTTAGTTGTTTTAAGACTTCATCGTTTGTTTTCTTTTCCTTCCATCCAATTCTACCTATTCTTCTATATATCCACATTTCAAAGGCTTCAATTCTCTGTTCTGTTTTCTTGTCTAATGTCCATGTTTCTGCACCATATAGGAATATTGAGAAGATGTAACATTTTGCTATTCTTAGTTTTAGCCCTGGTGTTATTTGTTTTGATGTTAGTATGTTCTTCATGACATTAAAATTACTTTTTGTCATTCCTATTCTTTTGTTTATTTCAGTTGTACATTTTCCATCACTGGTTATAGTATGTCCAAGGTAGTTAGTTGTAGTTCTGAACTGTCTCAAGGTCTATTCCTTCAATTGTGATATCCACTTGTGGGTTTAGGGTATTTTCTTTGTTTATGAACATAGTTTTAGTCTTTTTGATATTCATTTCTAGTCCATATTTTTTGCTTGTCATGTTTATTTCATTAAGTAATTGTTGTAGATCTGTAGGATTTTCTGCTAGTAGTACAATATCGTCAGCATATATTAGGTTATTGATTATCTTTCCATTAATTTGTAGGCCTTGCATCTCTATGATGTTTTTAAAAATCTGCTCAGTGTATAGATTGAACAAGCTTGGTGATAGGATGCATACCTGTCTTACTCCTCTTTTTATATCAATGGGTGTAGAGTTCTCTTTGTTATATTTTATTATTGCTGTTTGCTCCCAGTATAGATTACATATTAGTCGTATGTTCATGTCATCTAGATGTATCTCTTTTAGGCATTCTATAAGTTGTTTGTGGTGTACTCTATCAAAAGCTTTGGTGTAGTCTTTGAAGCAGGCATATATTGGTTTGTTTACTTCTGTGTATTTTTCGATTAATGTTCACATGGAGAATATGGCTTCTTTTGTCCCGCTATTTTTCCTAAATCCAAATTGCTGCTCATCTAATTCAGTATTGATTTTATTCTGAATCCTTCCACAGATATGGACGAGTAGATAATTGAGACACCAAAATGTAAATAGTGTCCCATCACTGTATTGACGTACACACACTGCATCCGGTGAACTCTCTATTATAATCTCTCGATCTAGCGGTGCAGATATTAGTTAGGACGAATTTGATCTATGTAATACTTTACAATCTTAGGTCATTTTCTTCTCTCTCTCTCTCTCTCTCTCTCTCTCTCTCTCTCTCTCTCTCTCTCTCGCTCTCTCTCTCTCGTGACTGTTAACTGTACTACGTCTTGGATAAATTCTTCTAGGTGTTGCAACTATTTATATATTATATGTTGTTGTTATTATTATTATGGTTCCAGCGGCCTGTGAGCATATACCCTTCGGCCCATATATTATTAGCCAATACCCTCTTGTCTATCAGTACGTGTTAACTACATGACTGAATCTCTTAGTCTATCTCGACCTTATACGTGTTAACTGCCTGCATATCTGAATCTTCTAGTCTTTCTCCTATGCTAACTGCCTGAATCTTCTAGTCGTTCTCATGTCTACCTGTACTAACTGCCCGAATCTTCTAGTCGTTCTCATGTCTACCTGTACTAACTGCCCGAATCTTCTAGTCTTTCTCCTGTGTTAACTGCCCGAATCTTCTAGTCTTTCTCATGTCTACCTGTACTAACTGCCCGAATCTTCTAGTCTTTCTCCTGTGCTAACTGCCCGAATCTTCTAGTCTTTCTCCTGTACTAACTGCCTGAATCTTCTAGTCTTTCTCATGTCTACCTGTGCTAACTGTCCGAATCTTCTAGTCTTTCTCATGTCTACCTGTACTAACTGCCCGAATCTTCTAGTCTTCCAAATGTCTACCTGTACTAACTGCCTGAATTTTCTAGTCTTTCTCATGTCTACATGTAGTAACTGCCTGAATCTTCTAGTCTTTCTCATATCTACCTGTACTAACTGTCCGAATCTTCTAGTCTTTCTCATGTCTACCGATACTAACTGCCCGAATCTTCTAGTCTTTCTCATGTCTACCTGTACTGACTGCCTGAATCTTTTAGTCTTTCTCTTGTCTACCTGTACTGACTGCCTGAATCTTCTAGTCTTTCTCGTGTCTACCTGTACTGACTGCCTGAATCTTTTAGTCTTTCTCATGTCTACCTGTACTAACTGCTTGAACCTTCTAGTCTTTCTCCTGTGCTAACTGCCCGAATCTTCTAGTCTTTCTCTTGTCTACCTGTACTGACTGCCTGAATCTTCTAGTCTTTCTCATATCTACCTGTACTAACTATCCGAATCTTCTAGTCTTTCTCATGTCTACCGATACTAACTGCCCGAATCTTCTAGTCTTTCTCATGTCTACCTGTACTGACTGCCTGAATCTTTTAGTCTTTCTCTTGTCTACCTGTACTGACTGCCTGAATCTTCTAGTCTTTCTCGTGTCTACCTGTACTGACTGCCTGAATCTTTTAGTCTTTCTCTTGTCTACGTGTACTGACTGCCTGAATCTTTTAGTCTTTCTCATGTCTACCTGTACTGACTGCCTGAATCTTTTAGTCTTTCTCTTGTCTACCTGTACTGACTGCTCGAACCTTCTAGTCTTTCTCCTGTGCTAACTGCCCGAACCTTCTAGTCTTTCTCCTGTGCTAATTGCCTGAAACCTCATCAAGGCCAGCTCCTTGTCGTAGGGATGGGGCTTAACAGTCACCAGAGATTGAAAACCAAGACTGGCCAGGCCTTCCTACACCCGAGCAAGACCACAGTCTGCTCTAGCAAGTTTAAGTGCTGAAGTCGGAGGCAACCAGTTAAAAGGCGCACTACAAAAATCGGGATGCCACGCACTCACGCCATTGGGAATTATGTCTATAACCGCAAATCAATATGGCACTCGCCCTGTGATGGACACTCAGGCAGGTGCAGCGCTGGGCCCTCAGCCTCGAAAGGGCCTAACCTCTATTACTGACAGACAAAACTATATGGGCCACTGCAAGAATTACAAAAGACAGTAAAATTTATACAGGAAACGACATTGCAGATATAGACAATACTTCGGGCGAACGAAAGATAGATAGATTGCCTGAATCTTCTAGTCTTTCTCCTGTGCTAATTGCCTGAATCTTCTAGTCTTTCTCATGTCTACCTGTGTTAACTGCCTGAATCATGTAGTCTTTCTCATGTCTACCTGTGTTAACTGCCTGAATCATGTAGTCTTTCTCCTGTCTACCAGTGTTAACTACCTGAATCTTCTAGTCTTTCTCCTGTCTACCAGTGTTAACTACCCGAATCTTCTAGTCTTTCTCCTGTCTACCTGTATTAACTGCCTACCTGTCTGAATCATGTAGTCTTTCTCCTGTCTACTATGTTAACTGAATGTTCTAGTCTTTCTCCTGTCTGCCTGTATTAACTGCCTACCTGTCTGAATCATGTAGTCTTTCTCCTGTCTACTATGTTAACTGAATGTTCTAGTCTTTCTCCTGTCTACTATGTTAACTGAATGTTCTAGTCTTTCTCCTGTCTACTATGTTAACTGAATGTTCTAGTCTTTCTCCTGTCTACCTGTAATAACTGCCTGATTGTCTGAATCTTTTAGTCTCTCTATCGCTGTCTTTATCTAAGTTTTCTCTGGCTTTCTCTAAAACTCTACTGTCCTATCCATCTATCACTACTTGAATCTGCCCCCCCCCCTTCCCACCACTAATCTGGTTCACCTATGAGTATTAATACTGACCAATAGGGAACTGGGAGGTCTAGAGGTAAGGCATCGGCGTCTGGACAAGGAGATCCCGGGTTCGATCCCCACCACAGGTGGTGGAAATTTGTCAAAATTCGAATCCGTGATTTCTTCCTGGCGTTACCTTCCCCCGGTCTTTGAGTAGTGAATGTCTAGCCCTCTAGGAAAACGACGAAAAACAGGAGATCACGTATGCACGTTAAAGAACCTTTAGTAGTTTAAAGTCGAAAAGGTGGCAAAAAATGACCGCCGTCCGGACAAAAATTGTTAGGCTAATCAACTCATCCATGCGAATTCGCATATGTCGGGGCGAAAGAGGCAGATATCGTAAAATAGCGAAACAACGCGTCGCCCATGCTCACTTAACTTGTGAACGCTAAGATGACAAAAGAACATACTGACCTATATTTATTTGTCGTCTCATTGTCATAGGACAAAAGGTCCAGCAACAAGTTAGTTTCCCAAGAAATTACAAATATATATCCACGTCTGGATTAGCGTCAAAGGAGTTCGTAAACTCTAAAAGGAATTCCCAGACAAGTTCTCGACATGAATGAATCCAGTTCATGTAATAAGGATGGGAAATCTTAACAAACGAAGACCTCCCCATTCTAAACGGGCTATTTTATTGTCGCTGACTTTGTTCTTTTATGTGTAAATGCATTATACTGAAACGTAATTGTGTACGTCCCAGTTAACTAAATTCGAAGTTAGAACCGCTTCTTCCGTAGACTCGTTTCATTGTCACGTCAGTTACCCACCACGAAAGAAGTTCTTGCCAGAGTCACTTATAGATTAACTATCATCATGTGTTTATTTTTCTTATAGATCACTTGTTTTAAATCTGTATTGACTAACGAAGTTATTTTTCTCTGCATGTTTATGTTTACCTGTCGCTAAAATGAAGTGACATTTATATAGTGTTGTCAGACTTATATCTATCACATTACTGGTTCTACACCAGCTATTATATATATATATATATATATATATATATATATATATATATATATATATATATATACACATATAAAAGCTAAGAAGAGGGATGAAAACGTTCTGAAAAAGGCCAAAGCAAAAAGAGCGCTAATTTCCAAAATTAGGAAGAAGCAATCATCATCTTTTGGCCATGCAATAAGAAGGGAACAACTGGAATATATTGTGATAACTGGGAAAATTGAGGGACGAAGAGATAGAGGGAAGCAAAGAGAAAAGATACCAGACAGCTTAAGAGAATGGCTTGGCAGAATGTCAACAACAGAAATTTTAAATAACTGTCAAGCTCGAAAGTTGTGGAGAAACATGATCACCTACCACAGAAAGCATGGTACTTGATGATATATATATATATATTGCACAAATGAAAAGACGATCAGAGACCACAGAAATTGGATTTCTCAGGGGAATGTTGAACAACAGTTGTTTTGTAACAGAGAGAAAAAAGGCATAGAAATTGTATGTAACAACTTTACAGTTATAATGACAACAATAAATAACCAACGTTTCTATTTGAAATATTTTCAATAAATGACAGAGTTCTTTATTATACAACTTATGTCACAGTTTCTTGTGTTTAGTATAATTTTGTTGACAATAACAGATATGGTCAGGTCATCGAGTGCCTTCTCCGCAACGAAGGTTGGCTACCATGGAGCGCATTTCTGTTCTGTCTCTTGCTTTGATGGTGCAGATTTTCATAGGCTGATTTGTCCATCTTTTGATGTTACTCGTCCATGTTTGAATTGTGCTTAGCAGTTCTCTTTTCATTTTTAGTTGTTTTAAGACTTCATCGTTTGTTTTCTTTCCTTCCATCCAATTCTACCTATTCTTCTATATATCCACATTTCAAAGGCTTCAATTCTCTGTTCTGTTTTCTTGTCTAATGTCCATGTTTCTGCACCATATAGGAATATTGAGAAGATGTAACATTTTGCTATTCTTAGTTTTAGCCCTGGTGTTATTTGTTTTGATGTTAGTATGTTCTTCATGACATTAAAATTACTTTTTGTCATTCCTATTCTTTTGTTTATTTCAGTTGTACATTTTCCATCACTGGTTATAGTATGTCCAAGGTAGTTAGTTGTAGTTCTGAACTGTCTCAAGGTCTATTCCTTCAATTGTGATATCCACTTGTGGGTTTAGGGTATTTTCTTTGTTTATGAACATAGTTTTAGTCTTTTTGATATTCATTTCTAGTCCATATTTTTTGCTTGTCATGTTTATTTCATTAAGTAATTGTTGTAGATCTGTAGGATTTTCTGCTAGTAGTACAATATCGTCAGCATATATTAGGTTATTGATTATCTTTCCATTAATTTGTAGGCCTTGCATCTCTATGATGTTTTTAAAAATCTGCTCAGTGTATAGATTGAACAAGCTTGGTGATAGGATGCATACCTGTCTTACTCCTCTTTTTATATCAATGGGTGTAGAGTTCTCTTTGTTATATTTTATTATTGCTGTTTGCTCCCAGTATAGATTACATATTAGTCGTATGTTCATGTCATCTAGATGTATCTCTTTTAGGCATTCTATAAGTTGTTTGTGGTGTACTCTATCAAAAGCTTTGGTGTAGTCTTTGAAGCAGGCATATATTGGTTTGTTTACTTCTGTGTATTTTTCGATTAATGTTCACATGGAGAATATGGCTTCTTTTGTCCCGCTATTTTTCCTAAATCCAAATTGCTGCTCATCTAATTCAGTATTGATTTTATTCTGAATCCTTCCACAGATATGGACGAGTAGATAATTGAGACACCAAAATGTAAATAGTGTCCCATCACTGTATTGACGTACACACACTGCATCCGGTGAACTCTCTATTATAATCTCTCGATCTAGCGGTGCAGATATTAGTTAGGACGAATTTGATCTATGTAATACTTTACAATCTTAGGTCATTTTCTCTCTCTCTCTCTCTCTCTCTCTCTCTCTCTCTCTCTCTCTCTCTCTCTCGCTCTCTCTCTCTCGTGACTGTTAACTGTACTACGTCTTGGATAAATTCTTCTAGGTGTTGCAACTATTTATATATTATATGTTGTTGTTATTATTATTATGGTTCCAGCGGCCTGTGAGCATATACCCTTCGGCCCATATATTATTAGCCAATACCCTCTTGTCTATCAGTACGTGTTAACTACATGACTGAATCTCTTAGTCTATCTCGACCTTATACGTGTTAACTGCCTGCATATCTGAATCTTCTAGTCTTTCTCCTATGCTAACTGCCTGAATCTTCTAGTCGTTCTCATGTCTACCTGTACTAACTGCCCGAATCTTCTAGTCGTTCTCATGTCTACCTGTACTAACTGCCCGAATCTTCTAGTCTTTCTCCTGTGCTAACTGCCCGAATCTTCTAGTCTTTCTCATGTCTACCTGTACTAACTGCCCGAATCTTCTAGTCTTTCTCCTGTGCTAACTGCCCGAATCTTCTAGTCTTTCTCCTGTACTAACTGCCTGAATCTTCTAGTCTTTCTCATGTCTACCTGTGCTAACTGTCCGAATCTTCTAGTCTTTCTCATGTCTACCTGTACTAACTGCCCGAATCTTCTAGTCTTCCAAATGTCTACCTGTACTAACTGCCTGAATTTTCTAGTCTTTCTCATGTCTACATGTAGTAACTGCCTGAATCTTCTAGTCTTTCTCATATCTACCTGTACTAACTGTCCGAATCTTCTAGTCTTTCTCATGTCTACCGATACTAACTGCCCGAATCTTCTAGTCTTTCTCATGTCTACCTGTACTGACTGCCTGAATCTTTTAGTCTTTCTCTTGTCTACCTGTACTGACTGCCTGAATCTTCTAGTCTTTCTCGTGTCTACCTGTACTGACTGCCTGAATCTTTTAGTCTTTCTCATGTCTACCTGTACTAACTGCTTGAACCTTCTAGTCTTTCTCCTGTGCTAACTGCCCGAATCTTCTAGTCTTTCTCTTGTCTACCTGTACTGACTGCCTGAATCTTCTAGTCTTTCTCATATCTACCTGTACTAACTATCCGAATCTTCTAGTCTTTCTCATGTCTACCGATACTAACTGCCCGAATCTTCTAGTCTTTCTCATGTCTACCTGTACTGACTGCCTGAATCTTTTAGTCTTTCTCTTGTCTACCTGTACTGACTGCCTGAATCTTCTAGTCTTTCTCGTGTCTACCTGTACTGACTGCCTGAATCTTTTAGTCTTTCTCTTGTCTACGTGTACTGACTGCCTGAATCTTTTAGTCTTTCTCATGTCTACCTGTACTGACTGCCTGAATCTTTTAGTCTTTCTCTTGTCTACCTGTACTGACTGCTCGAACCTTCTAGTCTTTCTCCTGTGCTAACTGCCCGAACCTTCTAGTCTTTCTCCTGTGCTAATTGCCTGAAACCTCATCAAGGCCAGCTCCTTGTCGTAGGGATGGGGCTTAACAGTCACCAGAGATTGAAAACCAAGACTGGCCAGGCCTTCCTACACCCGAGCAAGACCACAGTCTGCTCTAGCAAGTTTAAGTGCTGAAGTCGGAGGCAACCAGTTAAAAGGCGCACTACAAAAATCGGGATGCCACGCACTCACGCCATTGGGAATTATGTCTATAACCGCAAATCAATATGGCACTCGCCCTGTGATGGACACTCAGGCAGGTGCAGCGCTGGGCCCTCAGCCTCGAAAGGGCCTAACCTCTATTACTGACAGACAAAACTATATGGGCCACTGCAAGAATTACAAAAGACAGTAAAATTTATACAGGAAACGACATTGCAGATATAGACAATACTTCGGGCGAACGAAAGATAGATAGATTGCCTGAATCTTCTAGTCTTTCTCCTGTGCTAATTGCCTGAATCTTCTAGTCTTTCTCATGTCTACCTGTGTTAACTGCCTGAATCATGTAGTCTTTCTCATGTCTACCTGTGTTAACTGCCTGAATCATGTAGTCTTTCTCCTGTCTACCAGTGTTAACTACCTGAATCTTCTAGTCTTTCTCCTGTCTACCAGTGTTAACTACCCGAATCTTCTAGTCTTTCTCCTGTCTACCTGTATTAACTGCCTACCTGTCTGAATCATGTAGTCTTTCTCCTGTCTACTATGTTAACTGAATGTTCTAGTCTTTCTCCTGTCTGCCTGTATTAACTGCCTACCTGTCTGAATCATGTAGTCTTTCTCCTGTCTACTATGTTAACTGAATGTTCTAGTCTTTCTCCTGTCTACTATGTTAACTGAATGTTCTAGTCTTTCTCCTGTCTACTATGTTAACTGAATGTTCTAGTCTTTCTCCTGTCTACCTGTAATAACTGCCTGATTGTCTGAATCTTTTAGTCTCTCTATCGCTGTCTTTATCTAAGTTTTCTCTGGCTTTCTCTAAAACTCTACTGTCCTATCCATCTATCACTACTTGAATCTGCCCCCCCTTCCCACCACTAATCTGGTTCACCTATGAGTATTAATACTGACCAATAGGGAACTGGGAGGTCTAGAGGTAAGGCATCGGCGTCTGGACAAGGAGATCCCGGGTTCGATCCCCACCACAGGTGGTGGAAATTTGTCAAAATTCGAATCCGTGATTTCTTCCTGGCGTTACCTTCCCCCGGTCTTTGAGTAGTGAATGTCTAGCCCTCTAGGAAAACGACGAAAAACAGGAGATCACGTATGCACGTTAAAGAACCTTTAGTAGTTTAAAGTCGAAAAGGTGGCAAAAAATGACCGCCGTCCGGACAAAAATTGTTAGGCTAATCAACTCATCCATGCCGAATTCGCATATGTCGGGGCGAAAGAGGCAGATATCGTAAATTAGCGAAACAACGCGTCGCCCATGCTCACTTAACTTGTGAACGCTAAGATGACAAAAGAACATACTGACCTATATTTATTTGTCGTCTCATTGTCATAGGACAAAAGATCCAGCAACAAGTTAGTTTCCCAAGAAATTACAAATATATATCCACGTCTGGATTAGCGTCAAAGGAGTTCGTAAACTCTAAAAGGAATTCCCAGACAAGTTCTCGACATGAATGAATCCAGTTCATGTAATAAGGATGGGAAATCTTAACAAACGAAGACCTCCCCATTCTAAACGGGCTATTTTATTGTCGCTGACTTTGTTCTTTTATGTGTAAATGCATTATACTGAAACGTAATTGTGTACGTCCCAGTTAACTAAATTCGAAGTTAGAACCGCTTCTTCCGTAGACTCGTTTCATTGTCACGTCAGTTACCCACCACGAAAGAAGTTCTTGCCAGAGTCACTTATAGATTAACTATCATCATGTGTTTATTTTTCTTATAGATCACTTGTTTTAAATCTGTATTGACTAACGAAGTTATTTTTCTCTGCATGTTTATGTTTACCTGTCGCTAAAATGAAGTGACATTTATATAGTGTTGTCAGACTTATATCTATCACATTACTGGTTCTACACCAGCTATTATATATATATATATATATATATATATATATATATATATATATATATATATATATATACATATAAAAGCTAAGAAGAGGGATGAAAACGTTCTGAAAAAGGCCAAAGCAAAAAGAGCGCTAATTTCCAAAATTAGGAAGAAGCAATCATCATCTTTTGGCCATGCAATAAGAAGGGAACAACTGGAATATATTGTGATAACTGGGAAAATTGAGGGACGAAGAGATAGAGGGAAGCAAAGAGAAAAGATACCAGACAGCTTAAGAGAATGGCTTGGCAGAATGTCAACAACAGAAATTTTAAATAACTGTCAAGCTTGAAAGTTGTGGAGAAACATGATCACCTACCACAGAAAGCATGGTACTTGATGATATATATATATATATATTGCACAAATGAAAAGACGATCAGAGACCACAGAAATTGGATTTCTCAGGGGAATGTTGAAAGTTCCCTGGACATCTAAAACGACCAATGAAGAAATTCTCAAAGAGGCCAACACAAAAAGGGAACTCCTAAAAAACATAAGAAAGGAACAATCAACATTTTTGGAAACATCATGAGAAGAGAAAAGTTGGAATACTTGGTTACAACTGGCAAAATAAAAGGAAAGAGAGATCGAGGACGACAAAGAGAGAAAATACTGGATAGCCTGGTGTCGTGGCATGGAAAACAGTCAATAACAGAACTGATACGATGCACTGTAGATAGAAGGTTGTGGGAGAACATGATCGCCTACGCCAACCGGTATGGCACATGATGCTAATATATTGCACATGGCCTTCTTTGCACAGATTTTGTTTAATGTATTTTCTTATTTTAGCATGTAATTTTCTTGGGAGAGTATTGGTGCGAAGACAGATATAGTATGCTAAACAACTAGTGATCGGCAAAATAAACAGAAATAAAACTTGTCTTCTTGTAAAGAAAAAGAACGACAAAAATCGAGAGCAAGAGAAATCCATGTAAGATAAGCGTTTTTCTCTATTGGGGGCGAAATAACAACTTAGACTCGAACACCTCGCGGCCACAGCAGTGGACAAGCGGCCTTTATTCAAAGGGCCTTTAAGACCGTAGTAATTTGAAAATGCCGTAAAGCGCTAGTTGTCTTGAGGTGGATAGAGAGAATCGCCACAAAACGACCCGACTTTGCGGTCATGAAATGTCTTCTGCAGGGTACATATGCAGATCTATATACAGATACATGAATAAATATGAAAGTAATAAATAGGAGCACTTGTGTGAACTTATCTCAAGGTTTACCCAGTGAATGATACTGGAATAGCATATATATCTGCCCATGGAAAGAAAATCCATATCGGATAAAACTAAATCGTTTATTTCGCTATTTACGTTTTTTTTAAAAACCTGTATTATTTATTTGTTATTGCTTTTCATTCTTTGAGGGTCGTTATCTTTTGCTTTCTTACATTTCTTCGTTCATGTTTCCTTATTTTATATGGGAAAGAAGATTAATCTCTTTTAGTAAATGAGCATTGTGATGATACGGCCCGTCATATGGACGGTTCGTATAAATCGTTACTTACACATTTTGCTAATCTGCTGTCTCGTCGTTCTGCTCATTTGGAGCTTAACTTCAAGTTAAAATGTATTACAATTGCTCTCTAAATCAGTGCTTCTCAACATTATTTGTTTTTTGTTTTTACCTTGGCGCCCTTTTCAACCTTGTTTTCTTCCTGTGGCCCACCTGTCCTTTCACAAAAAAAGATAATTATGTAAATGGAAATAATAATTGACGCAGACTTCAAAGGTCGATGATGGTCTCTTTTAAGTCCGTCAAATACTTTTGATGTTCGCTTCTTTTATTTCCCTCTTGGGCCGAAGGCGACATATAGTGCAGGAGTTGTTGCTCTCTACAGTTGACAATCTGTGCGAGTTCCTGTAAGTCTTGGTTGTTTCTTAGTCTCATAGTTCAGCCTTCCCTAATTCATGTATTGTTCAGCGTAGTATTTCTTTTGACTTCTCTTATAAGCGCTGCTCATGGAACAATACACTGGAAATAATTCATACCTGAGCCCTGCATTCTACAAACACATGCATCCACATGCATTGTTTTCATATTTCGTGCCGCGGCGCCTCTGTCTCGTGTCGTGGCTCCCCAATTCTGCCAATTTTACCCGTGGCCCCCTTAGAATTTCTTGAGGCTTCCTGGGGCCATATGACCCTCCTTTGAGAAACACTGCTCTAAATCATTGTTGTGTCGCTTTACATTTGTCAAAGCCAAGTCTAGATATAGGTTGCCGCGCGACGAATACCTGTCGGTTTTGGGGTCAGATATAAACATTTGTTGTGATGTATCTATAACAAAGTTAACAGACAATTGGTAAAGGGATCCAGTTAACATTGGCGCTTGTTGGACTGGGTCTGGTCGTAAAAGCCAGACAACTCAAAATACGACGATCCTATTTGGTTGGTTGCGTTCGCCCGATGACTAAAGTATTCTAGAGTATCGTAGTAGACTAGAATATCCCTCTTCATCATCCGCCCTTACAAGGATGCAGTGGACGTGTCTGCGTTGTGTTGTGGTTTGCAGTATAACTGTTATATTTGCGCCTTTCGGCCCGATCCTATTTAATAAAATTCCTGTCACGAATATATAAATCCATGAAAACTCAGCACAAGAGGAAAAAGACCCTCGTCGATCCTCTTCTCTTGGTGACGTATAGGAGGCATTGTGGTAACGCCTATATTTTTCGAGCATCTGCGCTTATTTTGACAATGTGGTCTTCACCACGCCAGTTCCGTTCTTTCTTTCTCATAAAAAGTAATGTCTAGTAATGTCCTTTTAAGATTTGATGAAGCTAAATATTATCGATCGGGATCGAACCCAACGCCTCCCCGTGTTCTTCGTAGCCAGTTGACTTACTGACGCTCTACTGTGGCCCTAACTCAACACACTTAACGTACACCTGTTGGCAGTAGACGCTTGGACACCGTGAACCCTACGATGGGAAAAGTATAATAACAGTGTTCAAGTCACTCTAGAACCGGTCACAGATCTTCTTTCCTTCCTCATTTGCCTGTCAGCGACTGCGGGAAATATATAATTTGCGCTCTTTTGTTGGCCTGTGATGCTGTTAAACATAACAGCGTTTATAATATTTCATCAATCCATTTGGAGGCGAAGACGCGCTTCACAGCAGCGGAGCTGGAAGTTGTCAGCGACCCACAGCTGATGGCTTGCGCCAGGATCGGTGAACCTGAACTATCAAGACCATGTTCCACCTCTCCGTGGTGCCTCCAATAACAATCTAACCTGTATAGTCTGGTCAGGCGAGTAGGGATCGAAGAGGAAAGACAACCCGGTACTCAAAAATGTCGTGCTGAAGTCGGATGTGTTATGCCGAGGGTTGCAAATATCACAAGAATAATGCAAACCACAACACAACGCAGACACGCTCACTTAACGTCGGGGTAGTACGAACTTGTCTGTCATTGATATACTGCAGATCTGTTATATCTAAAGAGCACCACGCGTTGACTACGGTGTTCTTTACTGTAAGGTGATGTGAGGTCTTTATCAGCTGTGAGTCACTAATTCTCCCGCGGTCACCTAAATCGTGCTGCATACAAGAATCATGTAGAAGTTATAGTTCTAAAGTCAGAAAATGACCAAGACAGCTAAAAAAATCAGTGGCAAACAGTGTTGAATAACGAGGGTCATACCCTCCCTGAACCCCCGACAACAAAATCAGACATAAGAAAAAAATCTGAATATAGTAATGTAAAAGAATACAGCTCTTTACAAAATACATTTTTAGTGGTTGGCAAATAAAGAAACATTAAGTATCATGAAGTTTAAGCAGTAATGTAAGAACAGGAACCATTGAGTAACGATAAAATGCAGTCTTTTGAATTATATGTTTTATTAAGCAATGAAAAATCCTAGACCTTTTATATAACATGATAGCTTTTTATATTGCTAATAATGATAGCCTTCATACCATGAGCTATAATTCTCATTCAGATTTCTCAAGCTGTAAATTCTTATTGAGGTTAACAGCAACAAAACACTCTGCGGGAGCTGGAAATATTAGATTTGTGTGTAGCTAGTTCTCTTGTGATACCATTCGGGAAACTCGAGACTGGGATACCAAGACGTTTTGTCGCAGAGTCGTAATATCGTGCGTGTCCAATTGAAGCTACCGGTGGATAAATGTTATATCAAATGTAACTGTTTCCTTCTGTACATCTGATTTTGATATGGGCGTAAAAAATTGAACAAAACAGAGCACTGGTATAGGGTTATGATGTAAAGAATGTCCCGTAACATATAGTGTTGCTTAGTGGGGTGAGGTATTAAACTTCACTGTGTTAGATCTCAGCATTTGGAGTAAGATGACCACGTGAAGTTTTTATGTGGTGGACATTCTTGTAATAGGGAGGGGGGGGGGGGCTTTCTTATAGATAGACGACATTAGGATAAAACATCAAAATTGAATACATTTAATTCGCCTGTCTGGCTACCGGGCCCAGACCACAGTGAGGAGAAAAAGATAAATAGAGCCACAGTCACCTGCCACGACCGTGTGGCTACCATGACCATTGTGAGAAGAGAAAAAAATAGGGCCACTGTCGCCTGCCACGACCGAGCCCTGACCACAGTGAGGAGGAAAAGAAAATTAGAGCCACTGTCACCTGCCACGACCGTGTGGCTACCATGACCATTGTAAGAAGAGACAAAATAGAGCCACTGTCACCTGCCACGGCCGTGTGGCTACCATGACCATTGTAAGAAGAGACAAAATAGAGCCACTGTCACCTGCCACTACCGTGTGGCTACCATGACCATTGTAAGAAGAGACAAAATAGAGCCACTGTCACCTGCCACTACCGTGTGGCTACCATGACCATTGTGAGGAGAGAACAAAATAGAGCCACTGTCCCCTGCCACGACCGTGTGGCTACCATGACCATTGTGAGAAGAGAAACAAATAGAGCCACTGTCACCTGGCACGACCGTGTGACTACCATGACCATTGTGAGAAGAGAAACAAATAGAGCCACTGTCACCTGGCACGACCGTGTGACTACCATGACCATTGTGAGAAGAGAAAAAAATAGGGCCACAGTCACCTGGCACGACCGTGTGGCTACCATGACCATTGTGAGAAGAGAAAAAAATAGGGCCACTGTCACCTGGCACGACCGTGTGACTACCACGACCATTGTGAGAAGAGAAAAAAATAGAGCCACTGTCACCTGGCACGACCGTGTGACTACCATAACCATTGTGAGAAGAGAAAAAATAGAGCCATTGTCACCTGGCACGACCGTGTGACTACCACGACCATTGTGAGGAGAGAACAAAATAGAGCCATTGTCACCTGGCACGACCGTGTGACTACCACGACCATTGTGAGGAGAGAACAAAATAGAGCCATTGTCACCTGGCACAACCGTGTGGCTACCATGACCATTGTGAGGAGAGAACAAAATAGAGTCATTGTCACCTGGTACACTACCATGACCATTGTGAGGAGAGAACAAAATAGAGCCATTGTCACCTGGCACACTACCATGACCATTGTGAGGAGAGAACAAAATAGAGCCATTGTCACCTGGCACAACCTTGTGGCTACCATGACCATTGTAAGGAGAGAATAAAATAGAGCCATTGTCACCTGGCACACTACCATGACCATTGTGAGGAGAGAACAAAATAGAGCAATTGTCACCTGGCACAACCATGTAGCTACCATGACCATTGTTAGGAAAGAACAAAATAGAGCCACTGTCACCTTCCACGACCGTGTAGCTACCAGGACCATTGTGAGGAAAGAACAAAATAGAGCCACTGTCACCTGGCACAACCGTGTGGCTACCATGACCATTATGAGGAGAGAACAAAATAGAGCCACTGTCACCTGGCACAACCGTGTGGCTACCATGACCATTGTGAGGAGAGAACAAAATAGAGCCTTTGTCAACTGGCACAACCTTGTGGCTACCATGACCATTGTAAGGAGAGAATAAAATAGAGCCATTGTCACCTGGCACACTACCATGACCATTGTGAGGAGAGAACAAAATAGAGCAATTGTCACCTGGCACACTACCATGACCATTGTGAGGAGAGAACAAAATAGAGCCACTGTCACCTGGCACGACCGTGTGGCTACCAAAACCTTTGCGAGAAGAGAAAAAAATAGAGCCACTGTCACCTGGCACGACCGTGTGACTACCACGACCATTGTGAGAAGAGAAAAAAATAGAGCCACTGTCACCTGGCACGACCGTGTGGCTACCATGACCATTGTGAGAAGAGAAAAAATAGAGCCATTGTCACCTGCCACGACCGTGTGACTACCATGACCATTGTGAGGAGAGAACAAAATAGAGCCACTGTCACCTGGCACGACCGTGTGACTACCATGACCATTGTTAGGAGAGAACAAAATAGAGCCACTGTCACCTGGCACAACCGTGTGGCTACCATGACCATTGTGAGGAGAGAACAAAATAGAGCCACTGTCACCTGGCACAACCGTGTAGCTACCATGACCATTGTGAGGAGAGAACAAAATAGAGCCATTGTCACCTGGCACAACCGTGTAGCTACCATGACCATTGTGAGGAGAGAACAAAATAGAGCCGTTGTCACCTGGCATAACCGTGTGGCTACCATGACCATTGTGAGGAGAGAACAAAATAGAGCCATTGTCACCTGGCACACTACCATGACCATTGTGAGGAGAGAACGAAATAGAGCCATTGTCACCTGCAGTGTATACCGTGGCAGACGATTAAAGAGGTTGGAGACAAGGTCTTCGCCATTGCAGCAGAGATCGTGTATCTGACCTGAAGCCATCTTCAGTGCTTTCGCTAGTGTATGGCGGGCGTATTTCATATTGGAGACTGCTATGGAGGGAATCTCAGCACTGTCTAGTTGACCGCTATGCAATGAAGATGATCTGTGGACTAAACTGAATTGGACATGTCATCACTGCATAGATGATAATGTAAGAGTTGTAAGTGTTTCGCGCTGATACCTGACCATAGCACTTACATTTCACAGAAGATGCTAATTATATTCTCGCCACATACAGACACACCTATTTGTACAATTCTTCCAGTCATGTTATCTCAATTATGTTTCATCATTTTTTTATCTCGTTATCTGGCTCCGACGAACAGGTGTATTTATTTATTTGTCCGCAGGGCATGATTAGTTATACAACGCTTCTCAGACTGCATGTTTGATAGAAAAACTCTTGTCACACAATAAAAAAATAAAAGTAAAGTACCCCCGTCACGCCAAGTGGCGTATAGGGAATATGATGTTAGTGACCATAAATTTTACAGACCTTCGGCACATGATTTTTGGGGTAATGTGGTCGGTATTACGCCCGTGCTGCTTCACTTTCCCAGAAAAAAATCCGGTACCCATTAAAGGCTGGGTGAACCCGGAAGCCGTCGGTTGGGATCGAAGCCTACCCCTTGTCCTTTGTAGTCCAGTTCACTAACCACTGAGCTATCGCGGCTCCCGATGCTCATCCATATGTACTTTTCCATCCATCATACACACACGTGCACATATTAATAATAATTGTGTAATTACAAAAATAGTAAAAAAAAAAAACCTTTTTTTTCAAGCAGTTATTTAGATGGCATATTTTATACGGAAGTAAAAGGGTGCAAACAAATTTATACATAAAACTGTCAGAGGTATTTTTATTGTGAATGCAATTGGTACTTAGAGAAATAATCTTTATAAACTATAATTTCGCTTATTATTACTTTGTTTATTGCTATTTAAATTTAGAAACATTAGGTGTTATCCCCTATTTAATTGTTATCGTTCTTTGATTTAGAGTGTAGGTTATTTCTCTTTGTATAACTTATGATGCTATTACATGCATCTCTTTCATGGAAGCTCTTGTAATTATATAACAGATATACTCACTTTTGACAGAGCCGCTTAGTACAAAAAAACATTAATTCTGGAGAGTATGTTCTTGCATGACTTAAACATCTACTAGGAAACTTTTTTTTTTTCGAAAATGTAAAACTAAGGTGTTAATGGATTCTACTTGGATTGTTATCGATTCCTCGATATATACAAACCAATTTGTAGCCTGGCTGTCTTGACCACCAACTGTTTGTCGTGCATTAATTTCGTGTTCGTGTTCCCGTTATTATTCCAGTTAGTAATACTGTATCTTCCATGCCAACGACGTGGAGACTCTGAATATAAACCCTGCAGTCTGGGAAGACATCTCCGCAGAGCGCAATCTTTGGAAACACATTCTAAAGCTCCAACTGAAGCAAGAAGCAGGCAGATTCATAGAAAAAAAGTATACGCGGCGCAAGAAAAGAAAACAATAACATTTCATATGGGCGCTGCAAAATCCATAGACAACAATGACTGACGGAGGCTACTACTACTGTATAAAACAACTAACCCAAGCGAGGGTAACTTCATAGAGCCCACTCCTGCAGATGACCAAGCTTTACCCTCCCGCAATAGGAAACTAACCAAAGCGGAGACAGTGTGTCAACATTACAGCATGGAAGCTAACATAGACAAGTCAGACGTCATGATTATAGCAAGATAAGAAACACAAATCTTCGCAGAGAACACAAATAAAACACAAGACTCATTTTTAAAAAAAACTTAGGATGTGTCATGCATATCATCCAATGGGAACATTCTAGCAGAGATTAACAACAAATGCTGCAAAGCAAACCGGACGACTGGACTGTTGGCTTCAGTTTTACTTAATGGGCATGCAGCAGACACAACGAGAGCACTAAACAACTCAATGTCCCTCCTTTCACTCTGCTACTAAATACTAAGTTTGGACATTAACATCATCATCGTCGAGTGCCTTCTCCGCAACGAAGGTTGGCTACCATGGAGCGCCATTCTGCTCTGTCTCTTGCGTTGATGGTGTAGGTTGTCATAGGCTGATTTGTACATCTTTTGATGTTACTCGTCCATGTTAGTCTTGGTCTTCCTCTGCCTCTTTTACCTTGTATTTTCTCCTCCAGGATTACTTTTAGTATGCATTAACAGCTGCATGCAAATAAATTCCTCACAACAGAAATGAAATGCTTGAACAAGAATACTGTATATGACAAGAAGTGATAAAATTAGACACGATGTTATCGGTGCTGGATCAAAATAAGAAACAAAAGGTCAAATGGTTTGTCATGAAACACGACCAAAACTAGACACCTACCATAGAACGTTAATGCTCAAAGAGAAGAGAAGTGCCCCATCGCGGCTCGTGGCGTATATGAAATATATTGTTAGCTCCCATATTTGTTAATTTACCTTCGGCGCATTGTTTTTGGGTTATGTGGTCAGGATTACACCTCTGCCACTTTTCCTTCCCTGAAATAAATCCAATAACCACTTACGGCTAGGGGGTACTCAATTAAGACTGGAAGACCTCGATAATGATCGAATACAACATCTTATCCTTAGTAATCCGGTCTAGTTCACTAACCACTGTTCTATCACTGCTCTCTTTAACGCTAGAAAACAGCCAGAGATGGGTGGATGATTTGTTAAATGAAGGAGCAGACATCATACTAAAATATTGAACTGGATTCGGATGTATTTGATCGAGCGACTCAAATATATCTAAAGTTTTGAACCACGACCCAGTGCAACTTGCGTTTATTTTAAAGTCGGGCGCAACAAGAAACAATAGTCGGATATAACATTAACAGACAATCTCTGTTTCATGGGCACACAAACCTGGATCAGCGCTAATGACGATTAGAAATTGTTCATGTCCAGGTAGCGTTGTAATAGCCCTGTAACAGTTCTTTCGTTTTTGTTTTTTTTTTTGGCTGCATTCTTTCTTTTAATACATGCACGCGTTTTAAATAGAAACATGTTTTATACAGAAATTTTGATTTTTAAAAAGTCTTTCTTTACGGCATTTTCCCCATTACAGAGGTGTGGGAGGGAGGGGGGAATTGTAGGCCCAGAGAATAAAGGACAAATTGCAGTCGCCGCGAGGTGTTGAGGTTTTTTTAAAATTTCATCCCCGACATAAACAATATTTTGACCCTGCCGGGATTTGAACCATCGGTCTCCGGATTTGGAGTCCGACAACCTTCGTTGTTCACAATTTCAAGTCACATGTTTGTGTTCAAACAAGGAAAATAACTCCTTACCGAGGAATTAAGTGTTTTCACACAATTAATTCATGTAAAATTTAGACACACTTCTTCACGCACTTTTTCTTTGCGGTCACTAGAAGACTAAATAAATAGTTAAGCCTCTTTGCCACCCGCTGCTAAAAGGGCGTTACCTGGGCGTAAATGCGTTGTGTTGCTATTTACAGTAAAATTGTGATATTGGCGGTTTTTCGGCCAACACATCCGACATTAGCACTGTACTTTTGAGCACCGGATTGCCTTCCCAGTCTTTGAGCAAACACTCCCAACGCCAGTTGTTACACTCATTAGTAGTAATGTGAAGCGGAAACGCCCTCATGAGACGTTATATGCGATGGAACCTCTACGCTATGCGGAAGGTGGCAGAGTTATCAACATAACTTGTTAGATAATATGGCATTGACACAAATATTTCTTTCTTTCTATCTAACGTTCACGCGATGATGGCCACTAAAAGAATCGATAGTCAGCTTATCATCCACCCTTCAAATGGCGTTAAGTTGATGTAGGTGCGTTGCGTTGTGGTTTTTAGATAGGTTGTGATATTTGCGCATTTCGGCCCAACACATCCGACTTCAACATATAATTTTGAGTACCGGGTTGCCTTTCCTCTTCGCTCCCTATTCGCTTGGCTAGACTGGATCGTCATTTTCCCATGAACATCGCTAGGAGGTGGAGCAGGGCCTGGATCAGCTCTGTTATTTGCTGATCCTGGCACATGCAATCAGCAGTGGGTCGCTGCTTCCACTGAGCTGTGTTGTTTGCCGATCCTGGCACATACAGTCGGATATGGGTCGCTGCTTCCACTCAGCTCAGTTACTGGATGGGCGTCTTAGCCCCCTATACCATTTTTTTTCTAAAAAATGCCTCAGTACCTCTATTAATTCTTTGTGCCAATCAAAACTCGGAGTTTCCCTATAATGTTTAAATTATGTATATGGTATATCCTATGAAATGGGATTACCTTCGTACTATTGCACGGTATCGGTTTGTTGTCAGTGCACTTGCTGTCACGATTGGTGCACTTAAGTGGCTATCCCGAGACGCGCGAGGATGCGACGAGAGTTCAGTGATTTGCAAATTACCCAGCCAAGCATTAGTTTATCACCGTATAACTCTTTCGGGGCCATAAACTTCGCAGTTATTTGGAATGTTGAAAGTGAGAGTAACCGAATGTTGAGAGAAGTCTATACAGACATTGAACCGTGTGATATGTACAATTTATTCACAGCAGTGTTGTCATCACGGCTCATTCACAGACAGGTGTAAACACACATTTATCGTCCTGGACTTGTTGAAAGTGGAATCACTTACTGTGATAGATCTATGAAGAAGAACCATGCTTTTTAAAAATAATTTATATATTTATTTGATGTACCAAGGATAGTTCCCGATTAATGAAATTGTTTACCCTCCTGTTGAGCAACCTAAACAAAGATGTTTTCTTCTTCTGCTGCGAACATGGCTCATTCAGACTAGGATTCCGGACTCTTGTGAAGGCAGCTGTCTGTTTCAATGATTCACGTGTCCCGTAGAGTTTCTGCTCCAGGGATGTGGCGAATCAATTCAGAGGAAGAGTTATGTTTACAGCACTCGGAAAAATTGACAAATAATCAATAGAAAAAAAAAAAAACATGGACCAAAGCAGGATCGAAGTCGTACTCAGTGGCACAGCGCCTTGCCACGAAAAACCAAACGCTAGGGAACACTGCCACTCAGCTAACAAAAAATTAGCTTCGTAGGCAATGTCTTTTCGTGCAGGTGTTCTCATGACTTTGGCTTTTCGTGGCAAGGCGCTGTGCCACTGAATACAGGTTCGATCCTGCTTTGGTCCATGTTTTTTTTTTTTCCGTTGTTGATTACTTGTCAATTTTTTCGAGTGCTATAAACATACCTCTTTCTCTGAATTGATTCTCTGATTATCGCCTCGGAAGTTTCCCTCTATAATAATATTCATTTATTATGTGTCTCCAGGGATGTGGGCGTGGACCGCATTGACCTCCTCAGGTATCTCTACTTGAGTGGTTGGGCTTCGTCATCCTTACTTATGGGGCATAAAGCAGGCGTAAACCTGATTTATGGTATATGGTGATTTACAGCAAGCAGTATCTTTCGGCCCAACACATCCAACTTCAGTGTCTTTTTTTTAGTCCATGGTTGCCTACGCTATCGCTCTCAACTCGCTTGGTGATTAGCCCACCATGGGCAAGTAATGTATAATCTTGATCAGTTTTAATTCACTGACCTGATGAAAGCAATCAGCTAAGAGTTGCTGGCTGCTTACAGCCCAGGTAGTAATTGTAATTTTGGCCCTTATTTATTACTAATTTCTTATATAGGACCTTTGTCGTCTTGACAGACGGTTGGTAGCAAGCAGTCACGATTTGTCAGTAGTTTGGTAATATATTAGTGTCTTAAGCTGACTGCTTGGGAGCCGCGATAGCTCAGTGGTTAGTGAACCGGACTACAAAGGACAAGAGGTAGGGTTCGATCCCACTCGACGGCTTCCGGGTTCACTCAGCCTTAAATAGGTACCGGAATTTTTCTGGGAAAGTAAAGCGGCACGGGCGTAATACCGACCACATTACCCCAAAAATCATGTGCTGAAGGTCTGTAAAATTTATGGTCATTAACACCCTATTCCCTATACGTCACTTGGCGTGACGGGGGCTTTTTACTTTTACTTTATGCTGCTGCTGTTTTACTGAACAGCTTCTCTCATGAGTAAATATGCCCGTATTGAATAGACAGATCCGATCGCAGAATGAACAACATATATTCATGATGTCCGGCTTCATCTTCTTTCTCGTAGGTCGTTTTTTTTTTTTTTCTGATTGTGACACCATCAATTCCTTGAATGTTGCTGTGCCGTTTCTTATTCCGTCTGTTTTCGTTCTCCCTGTACTACAAACTGACGCGAGATTTTCCCAGTTTCTTTCGCTGATGGAGAATTCTCTCAAGGAAGTCATGCAAACATCTTTATATCTCAGTGCTTAGGTCCCATTTGGTCTCTTTCTGTCCCCAACTTTCTTTCCACAATAAATGTTTGGTAATACGATTGCTAGCTAATCTTTTCAAGTAGCTCAACCACCACGATCTCCGACTCCTCAAGTGTTGCCATGATGAATGGAAGATTAGCTCGTTGCAGGACGATGGAATTGGTTACTTTGTACTGTCATCTGATGTCCCTGTTCATTATCTTGCGAAGGCAACTCACATGAGTGTTTTTTTTTTTTTTTAACCTACTCTACCTGCCCTGCATAGGTAGTCAAAGTTTCTGCTCCGTATAGAAGTTCATAGCTTTTATAAATTATAATATTTGTCCTAGGTGTTAGTTTTATGTTGGCCCATGCTGTATAATTAAGTTTACGAAATGTTGAAGGTTCCTTTCCTTCTAAAATACTTATATCTTTATTAAGTGAGATCGAGTTATTTGCGGGTCATCAACATTTCACTCCGAAAGCGCACAGATCACCTCTTCTGCAAGTCCCGCAGTGTCCAGCAACTGACGACGCCAGTTCAGTGTTTATTGATAAGTCTTCTTATACACCAACTAAGTTTCTCGTTTCTGGCTGTCATCTTAACTCCGATCTCTTTTATCCAAAGGAGTAACTCGGACTCGTGGTTGACGAAGTCCTATGCCCTTCTCGCATCTCGGAGGTCATAGATGATGTCCACCCGATCCATTGGTTGACTGTCTTCGGCGACTGTACGGACAGCTAGCCAGCCCATCTCCTCTTTCATTCCCCCGTACTCCCGCATATCCAGTGACGTAGACAAAGGTGACTATACGCATTGTTGGCTTCTGCAATGATTCTACCCATTGTTTGCGTACAATGCCCGCTTCCACTTTTTTTTATCATGCTCTTCGAATCATTTAAGATACAGGCCAGGGTGTAGTCTTGTGACTCCGACTAGATGAATGTCTGGTCACTGCCATCACCTCCATCGTCATGTTATTCGTGGTCACAACGTATGCACCACTATCTTATTTGACTATGGCTGCTGGGCGTGCTGTAAATGCCAATGCACTCCTTTGGTGTCTTATTACGGATCCCCTGTATAGATGACTGCATCTTTTTTCATTAGTGTTATCCCAGATGAGACCATTGACCTCCGCATTGACAACGACTGGATTCTGCTCCCTACATTTCCTGTCGAGTGTGACAATACACGAGAATTGCCCCCCTGAATGTTGTAGGCACCGGTATCCACTCCTCGCCAGCGTTGATATTAGTAAGCCAAAGACCTGTCTGATGACATTTTCTGCTGGCCGGGCCACCCATGATTTACCTCTTTTTAGCCTGTCATCGTACTCTGTGTTGAGCTCGTGGTGCAATAGATGCTCTATATCTGCACATATCTTCAGGTATGCTCGCGCCCTCCAGATCTTGATCTTGTCATCCATGGCTGGAAAGTCAAGAAGATAGCTTATTGCAACACATGGAGTATCCTTCATACACCCCAAGATAATGCGCATAGCTTCTTTATGTATTTACTCCAGCCTGTCACTTTGCGTCGTGCTGACAGTAAGAATTGCTAGGGCATACTCAATTGGTACGGTCCCTGGAACAGAAGGGTAAGTAACCTCTGCTCGATGTTGGCAGCTGCTATGACCTTCCAGGCTTTTGTTTTCACGTGTCTGACATGGTCCGTGAGACAGTGATCATGCGTAACTCCTAGGTACGTCAGCAACCTGTCCATGGTCACGCAATCAGCTCCCATTCGCACCACTAATGTTTTATAATAGTGTTAACTATATGATTGTTAAGGGCGAACCAAGCAGATAATAAGTTAGATGGTGGTTGTGACCGTAGAGTCGATGTAGGTGAACATATGCACAGATTGAAGTGATATATTTATTTAGTGTTATAGTCGCGGGTCTGGATTCTGCCTGTTGGAGAATCACAATCTTCCGTACACTTTTTGGCTAAGAGAATAAGTTACATGATATGTCTGATTGTTATGGGTTATGTTAACTGCAGATCAGCTTCGTCTTGAACAACTAATGTTGCATCATCAGCAAATGGAAGCTTATTGACTAGAAACTCAGCTGTTTTAAAACGTAGTTCAAGGTTGAAATCATCTAGATAAGAGAGCATATATATATAAATATATACATTGAGAGAAAGAGAGATCATTGAGCCCTTTGTGTGAAGACAATAAAAGTAAATAGAGAACTTATTATTGTGGGGGAATCATCAAGAGAGGCGGGGACACACTTTATTTATACAGGAACACCTGCTATTGTTTTACCCATCTCCACTTTCTGAGTAGTGAGATCCAATGTATAGCCCATTCGGAAAATGGCAATAAATCAGAAGATCCCGTGTGCACTTGAGCACGTTAAATAACTATTGGAAGTTTAAAGTCGTAAAGAATAAACAAGAAATAGCCGCTGCCCAGGCAAACAAATTTCTAAACAAATCTACCCATATGGAGGACGAATGTCTCGGGCCGAAACGCGCAGAAATCGCGGCTTTGCTGTAAAGACACGGCTCATTCACGCTCACGTCACGGGTAAAGGCTAAGAAGAAGATTGGAAGTTTCTTCGTGACTTTACTTACCCTTCCCCGGTCTCTGGGTTGTGAGATTCGATGCCCAGCCCTCTCGGATAACAGCCAAAAGCAGGAAGTCCTCTGTGTGATCTGCGCATATTAAAGAACCCTTGGCAGTTGTTCATCGAAATGAGCGGGCCAAAAATGGCCGATGCATGGACAAAATAGATGAGAGATATATACCCAAACACGTCTAAACTCTTAACAATGAAAAATGAGAGTACCTCGGAAGTGGGAGAATATATGCCTGTATGGCGACGAACCCATGTGCACACGGCTGCCGGTGTGAAAAGAAGAAAAGGTGGGGGGGGGGGGGAGTGTAATTCATGCAGAATGAAGTCATTCGGAACTTATCATGAGATATAAAGTTGCCGTAGTCGAACAACAAAACCCAATTCTTCTTCATCGTCCGTCCTTAGAAGGGTGTAAGTTGGCTTAGATTCGTTGTGTTTCAGTTTTGCAGCAAAACTGATATCTGCGTCTTTTGGCTGAACACACCCGATTTGAGAACAACATTTGTATCAGGTTTGCCTACCATCTTCGAGAATTGCTTGGCCAGATTGGTTACTCTGTTTTCAGGCTCACCGCTTGAAGGTGGAGTAGGGTCTTCATCAACTCTGTTTGTGCGCCAATTCAAACGCCGGCAGTCAGTTCTTTTTTTTTTTTTTTACCAACACAGCTTCAGGGTTCACCCAGTCACTGAAAATTTATACTAGAGATTTTTTGTTTGTTTGCTCTAGCATGATACTGACTACATCAGCTAGACTATGATATCTACAGAAATGAACAAAACCTAGAATTATGAATATTTCGAAATTTATTGATTTAGATATCTCTCTTTCTCTCTCTCTTTCTCTCTCTCTCTTTCTTTCTTTCTCTCTCTCTTTCTCTACCCCTCCCCCCTGCTTTCCAAACCACACAAAGAAAAACGTTCTTTTTTCTTCTGTGCAACACGATACCCTCCACCATTGAATGTTAACAAAATGCACACAAGCAACTCTTGGCTCTATCCATTATTTCATCAACTTTCTCTTCTTGCTATTTTTCAGCTATCATAAGCAAGTTCTCACAGATTATTCTAGTCGTTCTCTACACCATAGACTTTTCCTCCTTTGCATTTTGCTATGGGCAGTCCGAGATCAGTTCCGATAACGCACAATTATTAATGGCGCGTATATCTACTACCAGGTGGAGAAAGAGAGTGAAAGAGAGAGAGAGAAAAACTCAATTTGATTGACAAGCAAACGATAATGATGAATGCATACTCCCATACCGCTGGTTATCATGCTGTTGGGAGGGGCGAATTGAAATAGCGGCGCTCCGATTGGTTGCAGTGCGTGTGAATGGGCCTAGTCTTCACGAGAGGTTGAATATTTTGTGTGCGAGTCTCCAGTATTGCCGTCAGTTGCTCGACTCTACCGAGACGAAAGGGAGTCGGCCTGCGTGATGTTGCTACAGCCACTCTGGGATTTAGTCTTGACTGCTAGCCTTGCTGCGTGAACGTCGTTGTTCCACACGCTGAGTAACTAAAGATTTCAGGAACTTTGGATTACACGATATTTCTGCCTGACACGTTTTCTTTATAAGTGTAACAATGGCAAGTGATTGTGATAACTTGTTTTCTTGGCAGTGTGTTAAGACTGATTAGTAGGAAATTACAGTTTTTACGAATGATATTAAATTGCTAGAAGTATACTTGAGAATAGACCTGGACTTTGCATATTCGAGGTGTTGTATTGTATATATAGTTTGGCATCGCGACGAAGTCTGCCTATCTTATGTGCAGGAATGTTTCCCTACCGTCCCACGGGAATGGCAGGCGAGGCATGTGTTACTTGCAGCGATCTAATGTGTTGTTTTCGTCTGCATAGATAAACGTGTAGGCCTGTTCACCTCGCCTCAAGAAAACGATTTGTAACATCACATTAACAGCGGGGCTGCCCTTATTGACATGGCTTGTTCCTGTTTGCAGGGGCACGATTTGTGTAGACTAAAACACCAGAGGAAGATACAAACTGTGTTACGTTTGTTGATACTCCTATGCTTCTTCTCGTGTTCGCTTGCCTCAGAAACCGTACGAACATGTGAGCCCATACGTTCTACCATGTGCCGAGGTCTCGGCTACAACGTAACGGGTATGCCAAATCTCGTTGATCAGCCAGACCAGGAAGATGCGATCTTGCAGTTACAAACGTTTACCCCTTTGATTCAGTATGGTTGCTCTAGCCGTTTAAAGTTTTTTCTCTGTTCTGTCTACGTTCCAATGTGTACAGAAAAAGTTATGACTCCTATAGGGCCGTGCAGGCCGCTATGCGAGAGTGTCAGAGACCGCTGTAAACCTGTTCTACACGAGTTTGGCTACCCGTGGCCCGGGCTCTCAATTGTTCCAAGTTCCCTGCAGAAAATAACCACGAACACATGTGCATGGAGGGCCCTGACGATGAGGACGATAAGCATACGGTCCCCCTATTCGTCGCCCTAGTCGGCCTGAGCATACAAACCGACTCTGTACATAGGTATCCGCCTGGGCTAAAACCCCCAGACATTCCAGACAAGAAACTGCCAGACTTGCCTAAACAAAACTATAAACCATGTTTACATTAGGATACCGTACTTCATCAAGTACACGTACATTAATCGCACCGATCGGTGTGCCCTGCTGTGTGATCAAAATGACGCATTTACGGACGACAATAAGTACTTTGCCAATGTATGGATGGCGGTTTGGGCTGGTCTTTGCTTTGTATCGACTCTCTTTACAATACTTACATTTTTAATCGATTCACAACGCTTTCGCTACCCGGAGAGACCCATTATCCTAATGGCTATGTGCTACAACATATACAGTATCGCATATATAGTTCGTCTGATCGCAGGTCGGGACGACATAGCATGTGACACTGAGAGTCTCAGCAGTCAGAGTATCCTTATCCAGGAAGGTCTTGAGAACACGGACTGTGCAATCGTGTTTTTGTTGCTCTACTTCTTTGGCACGGCCAGTGCATTGTGGTGGGTTATGCTTACCTTAACCTGGTTTTTGGCCACCGGGCTCAAATGGGGGCATGAGGCCATCCAGGTTCACAGCAGTTACTTCCACCTGGCGGCCTGGGCAATCCCAGCTATCAAAACCATTGTGATTCTCGTCATGAGAGATGTGGACGCCGACGAGCTGACCGGGATTTGCTACGTGGGCACCAAAACACGGCCACACTTATGGGCTTCGCCATAGCTCCTCTTATGGCCTACCTCATTCTTGGAACATCTTTCCTAGTCGCGGGTTTTGTCTCGCTTTTCAAATCCATGAAAAAATCCATTCGAACAACGGACAAAGCTGCAAGTAGCAGCAGTGTGGGAGCTGTCAGGGAGGACAAAATCGAAGCTCTCATGGTCAGGATTGGAATATTCTCTGTCTTGTACACTGTTCCCGCAGCGTGTGTCATAGGCTGTTTGTTGTACGAATACACGTCCAGGAAGACTGGTACTCGGCAAAGTCTAAAGCCACGCCAAACATTGAGATTTTTATGCTCAAACTCTTTATGTCCCTTGTTGTTGGTATTACTAGCGGAATCTGGGTGTGGTCTACGAAAACCATGGGATCATGGAGAACTCAGTTCAAGAAATTGTTTGCTCCAAGAAGAGACAGGAAAGGTATTGAATACACAGTTCCGGTACATCAGTACCATCAAGTGCCCGCTAAAGCGAGCAGTGCTTCATCGTCCAGGGCTATTAGAGCGGACAAATCCAAACGCGGCAAGTCGGACAGTGAGACTATTGTGTGATCAATGTAAGTTTATTGTTATTACTTGTATACATGTCTACTATAAAGTAAAGATTTTATAAGTAAAGAGCCAAGTGGCGGCGTATACGGAATATAGTGTTAGTGACCATAATTTTTTTAGACCTTCGGCACATGTTTTTTGGGGTAATGTGGTCGGTATTACGCCCGTGCCACTTTACTTTCCCAGAAAAAATTCGGTACCCATTTAAGGCTGGGTGAACCCGAAAGCCGTCGATCAGGATCGAACCTTATCTCTTGTCCTTTGTAGTCCAATTCACTAACCACCGAGCGATCGCGGCTCCCGCAGTTTGTATGTAATTTGATGAACCAGCATAAGCTGAACGTTCGGGTATTCCCAAAAGTAAACATGTACTACACAGTTACACACTATTTCAGCACAAAAAGTGTGCAACAGAAAACACCCATAAGTGGCTAATCGATTCCTGACCCAGAAAAAAAATTGTATGCAGTATCGGCTTAGGAGTTAAGAGGTAGGGCTGAATTAAAATGAAATACTTTATAATTATGCTTTGAAAATCACAAAGGGCTGATGAAAACGTGACTTGCTCCCATAGAGCTCAGACTGCACTTGGCCACATTTGTGGATGCCTTTATTCGTAACAGAATTAAATCTTTTAATATATGTTGCGTTTATTTTATAGTTTGTTGCAAACATATGCATTGACCCGTTTTGGTGTGTTTGAAAAAAAAATTGGGAAAGAAAACTCTGAAATATGTTCTGCAAACTTAATTTCTTTGACTCAGGCGCAATTGCATATTTAATATTAATAGCCTTTTCATGTTTTGTTGACTTTCTGAGCATCTGCTAAAAACTAAATAGGGTCCAGGCTGGTATGTTGCCGTTGATGCGTCTGTGCACCTAAAACGTACAGTTTCTCATTCTAGAAAATCTAGCTATTTTTCTCTTATTCATTTCCCGCCATTTTCAAATACTCTGCGCGATCTAAGTAATGCAGTTGTTACACAACATGTCATTGTAGGTTGGGTGTTGTTATAAAGTTGCTTTCTTGCTGGCGTTCGTCCGATGACTAAATGAGTGCACTTCTTCATCATCCGCTCTTAAAAAGACGTTAAGTGGGCGTGTCTGCGTTGTGTTGTGGTTTTCAGCATAACTGTGATATTTGCGCCTTTCGGCCAACACATCCGACTTCAGCACGTGTTATGAAGTTAATTACTAGTTGTTATGTATTTCTATCGTTACTATGAGGTATCCGATCTTGATATCCCTGATAATTACCAATAAATATCAAATGTACTACTTTCCTCCATTATTTTATGAATCCTCTTCATGGTCTCTTGTTTCCTCTTACACAACTACTTTATGACTATTTTATATTTAGTCATCATGAACTAGAGATAAGAATATACAACCGAGTCATTGCAACACTAACCTCTTAGTAATCACCCCATGTTTTTTTGAGGCAGCAACTTCTCGTGTTTTCAACGGTTGTGCTACCAGCATTCATCATTTAAGTTTCCCGCAATCCTACCCAGCTTGCCACTGTGCTTCATCGTCCACCCTGTTCATCTGTTTCCACTGTGCTTCATCGTCCACCCCGTTCATCTGTTTCCACTGTGCTTCATCGTCCACCCTGTTCATCTGTTTCAACTGTGCTTCATCGCCCACTCTGTCATTTGTTTCCACAGTCCTTCATCACCCACCCTGTTCATCTGTTTCCACAGTCCTTCATCACCCAACCTGTTCATCTGTTTCCAGTCCTTCATCACCCACCCTGTCATCTGTTTCCACAGTCCTTCATCACCCACCCTGTTCATCTGTTTCAACAGTCCTTCATCACCCACCCTGTTCATCTTTTCTAGTCCTTCATCACCCAACCTGTTCATGTTTCCACAGTCCTTCATCACCCACCCTGTTCATCTGTTTCCATAGTCCTTCATCACCCACCTTGTTCATCTGTTTCAACAGTCCTTCATCACCCACCCTGTTCATCTGCTTCCATAGTCCTTCATCACCCACCCTGTTCATCTGTTTCAACAGTCCTTCATCACCCACCCTGTTCATCTGTTTCAACAGTCCTTCATCACCCACCCTGTTCATCTGCTTCCACAGTCCTTCATCACCCACCCTGTTCATCTGTTTCAACAGTCCTTCATCGCCCACCCTGTTCATCTGTTTTAGGATTGTGTAGCAGCAGCAACTTTATAGCGAATACAGAAAACATCATAGAATTGTGCTGTTCTGAAACAGCTAAGCCATGCTACCCTAGAATTGCCTTTAATGGGATTACTGTGACCACAAACCACTCTCCATGTGTGTGCCACATATTTACACCCCAGAAAGAAATACTGAATATAACATCATATGCCGTCTGTGATATTAATGACCACAAACCAGGAGCCTCCTGTATGATTGATACAACTGTTGCACCAAGCACTCATCAGCAGAGCCAGATCTATGGAATGTTAATCTGACATTGTTCTTGAATGATGTCCAAGTTAATGAGACATCAGAATTGTGTGGCAGCAGCTACAAGAAGGGAGCGGAGAACATCAAGTTCTGCTGCTATAAAGGAGACTTGCCTTGCTATCACAGAATTGCCTTAAATGGGATCACTGTAGTTAAAAACTTCTCTTGTGTAAACTACACATTCACATCCAAGAGTGAATCAGTGAAGGTCACAAAATCATATTCTCTCTGTGGTTTTACTAACTACAGGTCAGGTGGCTTCTGTTGGATTGGAAATGATAACTGTGAAATGACCACAGTGTGTCTATATGTTTAGAATTGGAGTCATCAACGATGGCCTAACATCTTCAAGTGCTACGACGATCACCATTTTCTGGAGGACGCGAACTTCCATGGTATATGGTGGATAGGCGGCAAGAACCATTGAAGGCTATGTCTGAAAAGTATTCCTTCTTGCAGTTTTCCTCATATTCCAAGTCCGGCTTGTTGCAGGAGCTACTGAGTTAAGTGCTCTGTGCACACCGTGAGCGGTGTGTCTCATCCGTTTTGATCCTGTTTCGATATCCCGCTTGTTTACGATGAATGATGATATCGTATGACAGGGAACAGTTGGCTGTGTTCACTTTCTGCGCGGTTTCGCCTTATGTCTTTTGGCGTGTGCTGAGACTGCTACGATGGGGACTACAGTTACCTTTCTTTGTTTGGGAGATGTGTTAGTAATTCGGATGATTCCACTGGCACGGGTAGTTGAGCAATTATGGATTTTAATTCGTTTGCAGTGATACCGAGGCCTTCCATAACCAATAACCAATCATCACCCAACTTGTTCATCTGTCTCAAAAGTCCTTCATCACCCACCCTGTTCATCTGTTTCAACAGTCCTTCATCACCCACCCTGTTCATCTGTTTCAACAGTCCTTCATCACCCACCCTGTTCATATGTTTCAACAGTCCTTCATCACCCACCCTGTTCATATGTTTCAACAGTCCTTCATCACCCACCCTGTTCATCTGTTTCAACAGTCCTTCATCACCCACCCTGTTCATCTGTTTCAACAGTCCTTCATCACCCACCCTGTTCATCTGTTTCAACAGTCCTTCATCACCCACCCTGTTCATCTGTTTCAACAGTCCTTCGGCACCCACCGTGCTCATCGGTTTCCACATGTCTTTGTCCTTAGTCTCTTCTCCCCTCGCCCAGTGCCCATTGTATGACAGCCAGTTTTTGTGAATGTTCCCGCATTTCTCCCGAGCACGTGTCCTATCTAGATAATAATAATGTAACTTCTGCCTGTTGTTACTCACACTGTGATATTTCCATCTTGGGAGGCCCACCTTAGAGAAAGTCAATGAGTAGTAGTTAGCGAATAAAACCTGCTTAAATAAGATTGCTAAAGATCACAGCGATGAGGTGCACTGGCCACTTTAAATAAAAATATTCGGACATAATTTAAAGGATAACGGATGTTGTGTTAACACTTACAAGACATCATCATCTGGCGATGTTCTTCAAGACATCACCATCTGGTGATGTTCTTCAAGACATCATCATCTGGTGATGTTCTTCAAGATACCATCATCTGGTGATGTTCTTCCTCGCGGTGGCTTCCTTCCCAACGCAGGTAATGGGTAGAGTCATTGCAGAAGTCAACAATGCATAGGATCGCCTTTGTCTACGTCCCAAGACATGCGGGAGCACTGGGAAATGGAAGAGCGAACAGGTTGTCTAGCTGCGCTATGTTGAAGACTCTCAACCAATGGATCGGGTGAACTTCATCAATGCTCTCTGAATTGTGGGAAGGGCACAGGACTTCGACAACCATGAGTCCACGTCACTCTTTTGGTTATAAGAGATTGGTGTAGCCAGAAACGAGAAATTTAGTGGGCGTATAAGAAGACTTATCAACCAAGACACAGAACTGGAGTCGTCAGTCGCTGGACACTGCGAGACTTATTGAGGAGGGGATCTGAGCATCTACGGACATGTTCGGAGTGCAATGATGATGACCCGCAAATAACTCAAAACAACTCAGTGAGCCTGTACCTATTCTTCTTTAATTTGGTAGACCTGAGACCATCAGACAGGGATTGACACGACGTTTAATTTGTGACCAAGCCCGCGAGCTCTAGCTGCTGGCCCTATCGTGAAGCATTTCACACTGCCACTGAACGAACATTCGTTATGTTAAATCAACGATTCCAGTTACCAATGCTTCATCTTTTGTCACTAATGTTAGAATCATCATCATCAAATACCGGGCCTGCTGGCATAGGTGATCATGTCACTCCACAACTTTCGATCTCGGCAGCTATTTATCATTTCTGTTGTTGACCTTCTGCCAAGCCATTCTCTTAAGCTGTCTGTTATTTTTTCTCTTTGCTTCCCTCTATCTTCTCGTCCCTCAATTTTTCCAGTTGTTACAATATATTCCAGTTGTTCTCTTCTCATTACATGGCCAAAAACGATGATTGTTTCTTCCTAATATTGGAAATTAGCTCTCTTTTTGCTTTGACCTCTCTCAATATTTGTACAATGTTAGAATAGGAAGTCGTTATAGACCAGCTTTTGTGAACTGTTCACCCTCCCGTCCCCAATCGATCAGTTTTAGGTTCACCTAGCTTTAGATTATAGTACCAGAGCTGTCTTATATCCCCCCACCCCCCTGAAAACGGAAAGGCGACCTGGAGTGGTGCTGACCTCATTACTAAAAACATGAGGTCGGTGTACAAGAATATGGAGACAAAACCAGTCTCCTTAAGCTCGTGGCTTGACATGGTTCGCTTTCTTGCTTTCTTTTTCTTTTTGTGGGAAATATAAATGACTGTCCCTTTACAAACTGTATGTGCTTAACTCAATTAGATCTCCTATAAGCAAACACAAATATAAGCCGACAGATTTAGAACTTTCTTATAGGATTACTTTTATCACAATGAAACACTGTACTTGCCGGTCAAACATTTATTGATAGATGATTGTTTAGTCTACGTTAGCGTGCCTGCTGCTGCGCCAAAGCTCGGTTAATTGCCCCGCTAGTTATTTGACTAGACTTTATGGGGTGGGGGTTGAACCTATGTCCCCGCCTCTCGATGATAACAGATCAGTTTATCAACAAAAGACGAGATCAATTTTCCTATTTAGCAGCTATAAATGTGCATTAGTGTTCAATACAAGGGAGCAGGAATTGACTGAGTGAGAGAGGGAGCTGTAGATTCGAGATATCGTTATTGATCGTTATATAGATTTGTGCACAGCTGTTTGCCGCCAATACTTTAGTTGCCATGCTAACTAAAACAAAGAACTTAACATTAATCTGTCATGTTCAACAGAGACTCATATCATCGTCATCATCATCATGTGCCGTGCCGGTTAGCGTAGGCGGCCATGTCCTTCCACAATCTTCTATCAATAGTGCATCGCATCAATTCTGTTGTTTACCGTTTTCCATGCCATGACACCAAGCTATCCAGTATTTTCTCTCTTTGTCGTCCGATATCTCTCTTTTCTTTTATTTTGCAAGTTGTAAACAAGTATCCCAACTTTCCTCTTCTCATGTGTCCGAAAAATGTTGTTTCTTTCTGATGTATTTTAGGAGCTCCCTTTTTGTGTTGGCCTCTTTGAAAATTTCGTCATTGATCTTTTTAGCTGTCCAGGACTCTTTCAACACTATTCTGAGAAATCCCATCTCTGTGGCCCCTAACCATTTATTTGTCTACTGTTTGTTTTGACATAATTATACTAGACAGTATATGAAGGTAGATTGCCATTCCTTTCCTTCTTCATATCAACAGGGTTTTGATATATCGTAATACCAACCACATTACCCCAAAAAGAACGTGCTGAGGTCTCCAAAAATATGGTTATTAACACCATATTCCCTATACGCCGCTTGGCGTGATGGGGCACTTTACTCTTTATTTTACTTATACATATATATACATATATATTTACCGTATTTTATTTAACACCAGTTGTATAAAGCAATGTGCAGAAAATCATCAAGTTCAAATATATTAGTAGAATGCCATTTACGTGCTTGTGTATTGGACGTCGGAGTTGATAAAATGTTAAAGCTTGGAAGCATGAAATATTTTTTGTATGCAACTACTGCCATGAAAAATTTATTTTTGAAAAGACAGAAATTAAAACAGAATGGGGACATCTTTTTTTTTTTAAATTTATATATAGTCACTATATTACATCTCCAGGACTTAAACTAAATCACCACTTTTAGGCAGAAACGAGCTGCAGTGGCGTGCATGGTTACAGTAAAACTTACAATGTAACAAAAGTGTATGCCTTCAGTTTATCGTTGAGCATAACCTATATCCAAGTCCAATCTATGCACACAGCGTGGCGCTCTTCACGTTGCATAATTTCTGCCGTCGTTTTTCACGTTTCTTTTTCATTGTTAGGACTCGACCAGGCTTAAACATACAAAAGAACACGCCTAGTATTGGGGTGATTCCTGCTGGCTTTGTCCTAAGCCTTAAGACAGCATCAGCACAATACGTTTTTTGCTCCTGTTCACCGCACGCTGGTACCTCCTTCTGTAACCAGCTTGGTTTATTCTGTGCGTTTTTTTTTTACTGCTGAAGTCCGCAGCATGTTGGTTGGTGTAGTGACATGTTAATATCGTGTTGGTCTAATGACATGTTAATAGTGTGTTGGTCTAGTGACGTGTTAATATCGTGTTGGTGTAGTGACGTGTTAATATCGTGTTGGTCTAATGATATGTTAATAGTGTGTTGGTCTAGTGACGTGTTAATATCGTGTTGGTGTAGTGACGTGTTAATATCGTGTTGGTCTAGTGACGTGATAATATCGTGTTGTTCTAGTGACGTGTTAATATCGTGTTCGTCTAGTGACGTGTTAATATCGTGTTGGTTCAATGACATGTTAATATCGTGTTGGTCTAGTGACGTGTTAATATCGTGTTGGTCTAGTGACGTGTTAATATCGTATTGGTCTAGCGACGTGTTAATATCGTGTTGGTTTAGTGACACGTTAATTAATATCGTGTTTGTCTAGTGACGTGTTAATATCGTTTTGGTCTAGTGACATGAGTTTATAAAATGTTGCTTTTAATGATAATATATGAGGTTGTACAACGTTGGTTTAAAATGACAAGAATTCATAACATGTTGGTCTACTGGAAATTGGTAACACGTTAGTCTTATTGAAACATGGTGTGTTTGTTTACTGACAATTCATAGCATATTGGTTTAGTGGTAGAGATATTCCACAGCATATTGGACAGGTGCCAAGAGTACATAGTGCCTTGTCTTGTGCCAAGAGTTCGTAACACTTTTTCGATGCCACTTTTGTAGTACATTGTCTGGTGCTAAGAGTGTAGCCCTCGATTCTTTGCCAATTGTACACAGAACCTTTGTATGGTGCCAAGAGTTCATAGTATTCTGTCCTTTACCAATAGTACCTTTTTCAATAGTACACAGAACCTTTGTTTGGTGCCAAGAGTTCATAGTACCCTGTCCTTTGCCAATAGTACATAGATCCTTGCTTGATGTCAAGAGTGTAATACCCTTCCTTGCCACGCGTTTAACTAATGACGCTATAGCTTTACAGTTTTCTTATTTTCTCATTCTTTCTCCCTCTCTTCCATATCTTCCTGTTTTCTCTATCCTTTCCTTCATTCTATTTCTCGCTGTTTTTCTTACTATGTGCCTCTCCAATCTTCATTCTCTCCTCTCCTGGCAAACACACACGCGCCCTCGCCTCCTCCACGATATGTGCCAGTTTATTAAGTTAACCTCTGTTGAACAACCCCCCAAATCCTGCGCTAAATTTGTTTCTAGACCATTAAGCCCGTAAGCAGCGTTGCAAGCGGTCCGCATTTTAATGTGGGAATCATGCGGGGTTAGCCTGCGTTTATGCCGGTTTTAAACACATTAAACAATGGATAACTTGCTTGTTGTTTCATCTGGCTTAGGTCTCTTCCTTTTAAACGCTATACAGATCATGATTGTCCCTAGTGATGTAGAGTTTCAACAACTGCCAAGTGTCAGTCTGGTAGACGATCGAACATCTGAAACTGATGGCCGTTGCAGCAGCACTCACATGAAAAGATGTCGGGTTTTTTATGCACAAGTGCTTTGTGTACAGGCAGTGTGTTTTTATGTGCAGAGTTGCGCTTAACGACCACATAGAAAGTTGTGTTATCTATCTCTGCCCTGAGCAGTCGTCGGCTTTCTGTGTCTTCTAGAATGTGTTATTTCTATTGAGGCTAAGGCACAGGCTTGCTCAGCTCTGTGGGCCTGTTTGTCTTGGAGTGAATGTAGGCACGTATGCATGGTTAGTGGAGTGGTTAGGTTACTGGTTAACATGGAATTTGTTCAGCTGTAATGGTCTTGGTTAAATATAAGGTCTGACTTTATGGTTAGTGGACTGGTTCCGGTTACCAGTTAATGTTGATTGTGGTTTGCTCAGCTTTAAGGGCCTGTTTAAGTATATGATCTGGCTCTGGGATTAAGTGGACTGGTTCGGTTACCAAGTTAACGATCTTGTTTTGTTCAGATATCAGGGTCTGTCTTCAATAATAATGACTCTCATGTATTATTAATCAACTGATCATCTGTATTGCACTTTGGACAACTCTATATGCTCAGATCCCCTCCCCCAGCTCGCAGCACCGCCGCCACACTTTCGCGAAAGCACTGACAATTATTTCAGTTCAGATACATAGACTCGGTAGCACTGGTGAAGACTTACAATTGTGGGAGTGATTGGGTAGATTGTTATCCTTAATGGTTTTTACCCGGAACTATATTTGGCCTACTTTTTTCATTGTTTAATTGTCAAGGGTTCTTTATTGTGCACATAGTAACCACACAACCTCCTTTTCACCTTTATCCGATATGACTAGACATGGCATCTCACTGCCCAGAAACCAGGGAATGGTAAAGCCAAGATAAATCCACGGATTCCAACAGAAACATTTCCACCGAGTTTCGAACCTGATACATTCTTGTCCAGAGACAGACGTCTAGTCTGGACTACCCAACCTCCTGCGGGAAAACGGGTGGGGGTGGTGGAGGCTGGTTAAATTATCTTGTAACGGTCTTAGCTCGGTTTGTTGGTATAAAAAAAAAAAAGCACCCCCGTCACGCCAAATGGCGTATAAGGAAATATGGTGTTAGTGACCCTATATTTTACAGACCTTCAGCACATGATTTTTGGGGTAATGTGGTCGGTATTACGCCCGTGCTGCTTTACTTTCCCAGAAAAAATCCGGTACCCATTTAAGGCTGGGTGAACCGGGAAGCCGTCGTTTGGGATCGAACCCTACCCCTTGTCCTTTGTAGTCCAGTTCACTAACCACTGAGCTATCGCGGCTCCCGTTTGTTGGTATGCCTGACTTAAATTGTCCTCAACATGGCGTTTCTAGCGTACATTTCTTCTAATACATTTGTCTGAGGATACATAGTTATATTTTGTTTGTAGTTGCAGTACCCATGCTCATTAACACGTTATCAATACATGACATTGGGTTAAAGTCCAGGGTTCATAGGTTTGCTGGACCAGTAATCATCAACCAACTAGCCTCCAGGCCATTCTAATTAATATTTCAAACTCGCGTGTAAGTCTTGAGAAATTGCTATAATTTCCTCACGTTTGCCGTGAGGACATCTCATTTCCTAGTACTTTATTTAATAGCAAGAGATACTTTCACTTGTTAGCAGTAAGGGACTTATAACTTACAACTGATTTCAGGGTTAGTGAATCATACCCTACTTCACTCGGCTTAAATGCAGATAATTTTGGGGAGATTGGTTGGTCTCGGCAAGACGCCGGCCTCGAGAAAGAGAGGTTATGGGTTCAAATCCCGGCTACACCAGTTGGGATTTTTATCTATGATTTCTCTCTGCGGCAACCACCTCTGGTCTCAGCAGCGAGGCCCGGCATGAAATATAAATTACTCATCGACGGAAAAAAAATATGAGTACCTCCGAAGTCGGAGTTATCTGCCTGTGCGGCGAGGGACCCCTGTGCACACGGCTGCCAGGGAAAAATGGATTAACACGCAAAATTCAGTTCCTGGTCTCCAGGGACTTCGTCAGAGGTAAAAGCTGGCGAATGGGAAAAAATGCGAAAAAAGGTCAAGTAGTATGAAGAAGAGGACAGTTGGAATACTTTGTTCTTTCTCTTCTTCTACCTTTCAGTTCCCCGGGGAGCATAAGTCTTCAACAAACACAATTCAAGCCGTTCTGTTTCTTGCCATTCTTTTAATATCATTTTATGTCTTCACCATCATCTTCATCTCTGCTTTAATCTGTCTTTTCCAATAATATTTTGGTCTTCCTCGTTGTCGTTTGCTTTGGGGATTCCAGAAAAGGGTATGTTGTGTAATACTCTCAGTTGGCTTCCGCAGTTTGTGTCCTATCCAGTGCCATCGTCTTCGGTGTATCTCTTTACCCACTGGTATTTAACTGGTACATTTCCATAATTCTATGTTAGTGATTTTGTCCTGCCATTTTCATCCTTTTGTTCTGCGTAAGCATCCATTAATGAAAATCTGTATCTTCATGACTGTCAGTTTTGTTGTTCTCCATATTTCACAGCCATATAATAGGACTGACTTAACATTGGAGTTGAACATTTCTATTTTTGTATTTATCCTATTTTCTTTGGATTTTCATATGTGTCACAGTGCAACAAATGCTCCTCTTGATTTTGATATCCTTATTTTGGTATCATTCTCTTTTCCTCCATCTTTGTCTATATTACTGCCCAGGTAAATGTAAGATTGTACGTCTAGTAGAGGTATTTCTTCTATTATTATTTGGTTATTGCCAACTGCATTTCTCATAATTTTTGTCTTTTCTTTATTTATTTTCAATCCCAGCTGTTGTGATCTCTTCAAGTATGCTCATTTTATCTTGCATCTGTTGATGATTATGTTATAGAAGAGCTATGTCATCAGCAAAGTTGCTCGGTCACTGACCACTGAATTCCATTTCTGTTGTTCTGAGTTATTTTCGTAATCCAATCTATGGCCAGTAGAAAGAGAAATGGAGATAGAAGGCATCCCTGCCGTACTCCTGTTCTTATTTCAAATGCTTCTGTAAGCTGTACAACACTACATTTCATTCCTTCATTCATTGTTCTTATCAGGTTAATAAATTTTATGGGGATTCCGTAATAACTCAGTAACTTCCAAAGCATTTCTTTGTCTAAACTATCAAATGCATTACTTGGTTACAGCTGGCAAAATACAGGGAACGAGAGATCCCGAACAACAAGGAGAAAAGGCACTAGATAGCTAGGTTACAAAGCATGGAAAACAGTCAACAACAGAATTGATACGATGCACTGTTGATAGAAAATTGTGGAAGGGCATGATTGCCTACGCCAACTGGTTTGGTACATGATAATGATGAGTGAATAAATCTGTAGGAAGCAAAGAGGGAATGCTAATTTGGACGAATATGCAGTTACGAAATCGTATGTGTCCTGTCTATAGTATGAGAAATAACACATTTTCATCGTCAACTACGACACTACGCAACAAATGCCGTCTTCAGTTATCCTTCTCCTTCGTTAGGACGAGACTACACAAAGAAATGAATTGCTTCCATAAATCTAGTCGTTAGCTGAAGGCCATTAGAAGTGCCCCATAATGTGTCTACCACTTGTCATTCTGGAGGCCAGATTTCTCTACTTCGGTCTGTGCACGATTTTATGTTTATAGAGAATGTTCTGGAGCAATGTTAGCTTCACGCTCTTTATTTTTAGCTTCATCTGTTTTTTTTTTTCCGTTTAATAATTAATTTCTTTTAAGTTTGTTCCTTTGGGGCCGAAAACTGCCCAGTGTTTCTCAATCTTAAGTCCCGTTTTGTTCTGAAGCCTAAATTCCAGCCATACTTATTGTTCTTTTAGCGATTAAAATAAACAGCACAGCATAACCTGCATCACTATAAATAGAAATGATTTTTTCCATTGATTTTTTTTACTCTGACATTCCAGTAAAGGTAACGACCTTTTTATACCAGCCGAGTTGTTTGCTCTTCTCTTGAGTTTTCTTGTGTGCACTCTGACGTCAGTATCATTACGTGGCATTGGTAGTTAATTCCTGTGACAAAGTTTGCTTAGAGCTTGTTCATTACTTTCCATTCACTCTCTCCTCCCATAGCTTCTTATGATGCTGTATTATCTGTTCTTTGTCTTCCATGACTTTTTAACAAATATGAGTAAACATATTTTGTTCTTGTTGTAATTGTTTCCCCAATAACCATACCGTAGACTCCATGTTTATGGCGGCTGAACCGTTTGTATAGAATATCTCTTAATGGACATTGTCGTATGTAGGAGTGAAGGAGCAAACTTCCACTGTGTAGAGACCACAGCATTTGGAGGTTGGAGAGTTGTGCTCTCCCACGCTGTTAATGGTTATGGTTATGGTAGGCCCCGACATCACTGCAGACGAATTAAAATCCATAATTGCTCAACCGCCCGTGCCAGTGGAATCATCCGAATTACTATCTCATCTCCCAAACAAAAAAGGTAGCTGCAGTCCTCATCATAGCAGTCTCAGCACACGCCAAAAGACATAAGGCGAAACCGCACAGAAAGTGAACACAACAGTCTGTTCCCTGTCATACGATATTATCATTCATCGTAAACAATCGGAATATTGATACACGATTAAAACGGATGAAACGCACAGCTCACGGTGTGCACAAAGCACCTAACTCAGTAGCTCCTGCAACAAGCCTGATTTGGAATATGAGGAAACTGTAACAAGGAACACCTTTAGGCATAATCTTTAACGCTGTTAATACCATCCCTAACTTAGTGAGTTTTATTTACCCTCTTTTTTTCAATTTGGTCGACCTTCGGAGTGTCATAATATAAATGAATAGTAAGAAAAACGGTTGATAATGAGAAATATATTTAATGTGTCTTCGTAAGGTTACTATTTGTTCTCACTTTCTTACTTATTTGCTCGTTGACTTCCTCAAATTTTCCCCTGTTCACATTTTGTGTGTTTTAGTTCATGTTTTTGTTTTTCGTTCTTTAGAAGTAGTAAATGAGTGACGAAGAAAAGAAACCGTAGGCAGTTTAATACATCTCTCTCTGTCTCTCCCTCTCTCTGTCTCACTCTCTCTGTCTCTCCCTCTCACACTCTTTCTTTGTTTCTTATAAACGCATCTATAACACTTTCGTTATGATGAAACTGACATGACAATCAGATCCCCTCAAATATAAGATAATCACTTAGATACAGCCGCCATGTGCTGCATGCAATCATGCTTCTTCATTGATCTTTATCCTAGGTTTCTCTGATTATATCAATCGCCATTTGTTTGCTGTGCTGTTCTGTTAGCCCTTTTTCCACAGTTTACTTGTAGCTGAACAATTGTGGTTATTTTTTTCACTCAGAGTGTTTGACAAAAGGGATGAATGTGTTAGTAACGGAAAGAACTACGCCTAACGGTCAGAACATTCTCTGTCATGTTGCACTTATTGTTATTATTTCATTGTTAAATATGCCGCATTCACCTCCCCTCGCCCTCATGGAAAGTGCTGAAAGACGTGGAGACCACACAGCACTTTCCAACCACAGAATCATCCTATTGAGTAGGGAAGTAAAGACATTAATGCGAGGCTGATGTAAAGCTGTCATTAAAGTTTGAAAAGATCACATTTAGTTTCACTTGCTTCACTTACATGTGTGTTTAGTCCATTGTTCCAGCTGTAGGTCTACTGGTCCGCAACGTCGTTTTGATTTTATGTTCCTCACCTACATACGGCTGCAACCATGTTACAGTTGTTTTTTATTCATTTTCAATCCTATTTGGTAGCTTTATTTTTTATCAATCAATAACGACAAACAACGAGACAAACAAAAACATCAACATTAATAGCAAAGAAACTACATAAATATTCTTAAAGTTAGTTACAATCTTTTTATCTCTCTCCACACCCCCCCCCCCTTTTTTTCAGCGTTTACGTCCCCTTAATTTTTTCTTTATCTGCTCCTTCTTCCCCCCCCCCCCCCCAGCGGTTTGTTTATTCAGAAACAAAATATCAACAGGCGCCTAGAAGGGTCTATAAACCGCGGAAAGTCCTACGCCCGTCAGTGCTCACAGACCCAGGCCAAATCTCTCCCACTCCCTCCCCACAACTGTAAAGCCTAGTATTTAGGATTGCCGAAGCCAGTAGTCGTAAATCACTCGACTGTCAGAAAGGGTCGAACAGAATCGTGGCTAGGAATTCCTTCTCTTGTGCTCCCATTTTCCCCTGGAGCCTGGCCATGTTTACCCTCTCTTGCCACTAGAAAATGAAACTAACGCCTTCCGGTTGAAAGATCCAGCAATTTTTTTTTTTTTAAAGTGGCGTCATTCTTTATACGCTTTCTTTGTTTTTAACATTCATTTATATCCCGCTCTTTCTATAGTTGGAGGTTAGGGGAAAAGAAACTTGGTGGCTAACATAGTGGCTCTGCATAGCTTAACAGCTGCCGTGGGGATCAGCAAATCAAACTGATCGAGACCCGGCGCCACTCCTACCAGAGTAATCCAGAAACAAGCATAATTCAGTTTAGCCAAGTGTTTGAGAATCTACGAGGAAAGACAAATTGGATATACAAGTGTGATTGAATCGGATTTGTTAGTCAGAAAAAAATGGATAGTCAGAAAGGTACAAAATACGGCACGTGCTTTGTGTTTTAAATGTTTTAAAGACAACAACTGGTATTGGCGTTCCTTGATTTTCACCATTTAGCATCATCATCATGTGCCATACCGGTTGGCGTAGGTGATCATGTCCCTCCACAATCTTCTATCTACAGTGCATCGTATCAGTTCTGTTGTTGACTGTTTTCCATGCCATGACACCATCCAGTATTGTCTCTCTTTGTCGTCCGCGATCTCTCATTCCTTTTATTTTGCCAGTTGTAACCAGTATTCCATCTTTCCTCTTCTCATGATGTGCCCGAAACATGTTTATTGCTTATTTCTGATGTTTTTTAAGAGCTCCCTTTTTGTGTTGGCCTCTTTGAGAACTTCCTCATTGGTCTTTTTAGCTGTCCAGGGAACTTTCAACATTCTTTTGAGAAATCCCATCTCTGTGGTCTCTAATCGTCTTTTCATTTGTTTATCTACTGTCCATGAATCGCTTCCATAGGTCAGAATTGGTTCTATATAGCACCGATGAACTCTCTTTCTCATTTTTATTGACATAGATTTGTTGCATAAGATATTTTTCATTTTCTGAAATGCTATTTTGGCCTGAGCTATTCTGCTTTTTATTTCTGTGGTGCATCTCCCATCTGATGTTATTATTGTGCCCAAGTATTTGAAACGTTGCACTTGTTTCAGATTTGTCTCGTTTATTTTTATGCTGCATGATGGTGGTGATTGTTTCTTTGATATAACCATTACTTCTGTTTTCTTACTATTCAGGCTGAGACCTTTCTTGTTGCTTTCTTTTACTATTATGTCTATCATTTCTTATAGTTCATTACCATTTAGCATAGTTTTGGTAAAAGATGGAAGAGAGAGGATGAACTTTGATTGATCTATAAAGAAGTTGTAAAGTCTCGTCAGATTGTCTTAGAGGCGTGAAGTATTAAATACTATACTCTGTACTATACTGCGTGATTTGAAGGCAACTAATGTTCGATACTTGTAAGAGAAGTGCTTTTACTTGCTGTTAATTACCTTCCATGACTTCAGTTTTGAGTCAGATATTAAATTGTTTCAGCTGGTTTGACTAATGAGAAAAAAAAATGATTGTACCTGTGTTCACTGTCACACGAAGCCAGCGAGCTGGCCACTGAACTTTTGACACTAACAATCTTTACATGCAGCTGAATGCAGTGATTTTAGAACAATACGCCTAATGAGCCATGTAACGAACATCTTGCTAAAAGTTATACAAGGAAGAATAAAAACAATGTAGAATTAGAACAGTAATTTGGATTTAGGAAAAACAGTGGGACAAAAGAAGTCATATTCTGTATGAGGACATTAATCGAAAAGTACACAGAAATAACAAACCAATATATGCCTGCTTCATAGACTACGCTAAAGCTTGTGATAGAATACGCCATAAACAAATTATAGACTGCCTAAAAGATATGATTAGATGACACAGACATACGACTGATATGTTCTTTATACTGGGAGCAAACAGAAATTTTAGAATATAACAAAGAGAATTCTACTTCTATTGATATCAAAAGAAGAGTAAGACAGGGATGCATCCTATCACCAATCTTTGTTCAATCTATCATCATCATCATGTACCGTACCGGTTGGCGTTGGCGATAGTGTCCTTCCACAATCTTCTATCCACAGTGCATCGTATGAGTTCTGTTGTTGACTGTTTATTCAATCTATACACTGAGCAAATCTTTAAAAACATCACAGTGATGCCAGGCCTAAACATTAACGGAAAGATGAATCAATAACCTAAGATATACTGAGATACTGTATTACTGGCAGAAAATTCTAAAGAGCTACAATTACATAATGAAATAAACACGACAAACAAAAGATATGGGTTAGATATGAATATTAAAAAGACTAAAAATTTGAAGAAATAGACCTAGTTACAGTTCAGAGCTACAGTTACAATGGACATGCTATTAGAAGTGATGGAAATGTAAAACTGAAATGAACAAAAGAATAGGAATGGTAAAAAAGTAATGTTAATGTCATGAAAAATATACTAAGATGAAAACAAATAACACCAGGGCTAAAACTAAGAAAGCAAAATGTTATATCTTCTCAACATTCCTGTATGGTACAGAAACATGGATATTTGACAAGCAAACAGAACAGAAAATTGAAGACTTTGAAATGTGGACATATAGAAGAATTGAATGGAACAAAAAGAAAACAAACGATAAAGTCTTAAAACAGCTAAAAATGAAAAGAGAACTACTAAAGATAATTAAAACAAGACAATTAGATTTTTGGGGCGTGTTGAAAGACACACCAGCCTACTAGAAGTATTCTTGAAGGGAAAATACAAGGTAAAAGAGGCAGAGGCAGACCAAGACTAACATGGACGAGTAACATAAAAAAATATACAAGTCAGCATATGACTATCTGCAACATCAAAGCAAGAGATAGAGCGAAATGACGCTCCATGGTAGTCAACCTTCGATGCAGAGACGGCGCTCAATGAATGAATCTTTACATGAACGTTTAAAGACCAGCAATTAATAACGACGGCAAAAAGTGATCCGGTCTTTTTATTTTTTTTCTTTCTTGCCCCGTCACAGCAATCACGTGGTGGTATATATAGAATATAGTTTAACATGGTCGGTATTACGCCAGTACCGTATTTCTCAGAAAAATACCGTATTTTTCTGAGAAAGACGGTACTGGCGTAATACCGACCATGTTACCCAAAATATAATCTGCCGAAAGTTTATTATTAAAAAGATATAAACACTAAATAAACTATATTCTATTTACACCACCACGAGGATGCCGTGACGGGGAAAGAAACAAAATGAAAGACCGGATCACTTTTTGCCTTCGTTATTAATGACGTCAGTTGATCTGATGTATTACCACGTTCTATGTGGACAGATTGTGTTGAGGGGTCACCTATCTTGAGCTAGGCTGGCCATGCAATGTTCTCATGGAATTTGTTGAGTTTGACGTCTAGAAGTAAACGTAGCGGAAGATGGTCGTAACGTCCGGATGTTAGTCCTTTCACCCAGAACAAGCTGATTAGGATGTGTCAGATAACGTCAGCGTCTTCTGTCTGTAAACCATGATTGGAGGCTGGTCAATATCAAGCAGTTAGTCCTATGTTAGATGAACGATTAACCTAGCGTATGACCATCTTCTAGTAAACCCGCCCAACTGAAATACAAGCCTATCTTTGCGACCATTTCTGATGTGTGCTGGGAGTGTTCTTTGAGGCCGGAGAATGATGGCAGCATGCCCAGAGCAGTCGACACGCGATATTCAGTTAACAATTTTATTTCAACCCGAAGTACAAGAAATAAATATTTATTTACAGGACGGAAACGATACGAACGAGATATACAAATAACACGAACATTTATTATACAACCGTTATAAAAATCAACAACAAACAAACACAATAAACAGATTTGGATCTGTTGTTTATGCATTTATCTACCATATCGCTGCATGTAATATAATACGTAAGATTGACTCTAGTCTACTGTTGACAATCATAAAGATCAATGTAGATTACTATTACGCTGTACGGGTACAAATAAAATAATTTATTTTTTCCACTTTCCTCATGTTAATCTTCTACTAACCATCTCCCATACAATATACATGTCACACACACAAAGTTATAACTTGGTGTTATCCATATGCCAGCAAACACACAAATCTTTTCACAACAGCACTGCAGAAACATGCCAGGCGAAGGCCTAGCCTAGATCTTAAAAATAGGGGGCACGGAGGTATATCTTTTTTTTTATTTTCTCTTTTAATCAGCTCCCTCCTGCTCCCCTCGTCGTCTAGTCCCCTACCTGATACCGTTAGCTTTCACAGCGTTTCCTTTCTATATTTCATTCCGTTGGATTCGTGGTGCACTCTCCTTGGGGCTGATGTTAAATCAAGCCAAGTTACGGTGGCAATAGTATTTTTAACACCTTCTGGGGGTTAGAGGCGTTGGTGTAATTCGTCCGCTACGTTTTTTGTCTATCTTCCAAATACATACAGCGGAATGTGAGGTTGCACTTAAATACTAGAAGTATAGAGTACCCATCAAACCTTGACATGTATGACTTCTGACATTTATAGGTGATTCCTGTAAGTATCACATCAAGAGGTTCTACTTTCTCTGACCCATTTTCAGAGATTGGGTGAGCTCAGAATTTTGGTTTGTTAGTGGGAGAAAAAAAACGACACAGAGAGAATGGAACCAGAACCATCTAATAACTGGCAGTGCGCTACTTTCGAACAATTCCTTTGGGAAGTTGAATGGTGGCTAGAATTAAAAGGAGACAGCACAGATATAATACATATAGAATATTAAATACTATGAGGGGTCGCTAGTAAAGCTACAAAAAACAATGAAAATAGATAGCATTAAGGAGTATACGATTATCATTCCCCTTTCTGTTATTTTCTTTCAATGGTTTGTATGCTAAACTGTTGCTTTTCCATTCTTTCTTAAACACAACTGGTCCTGGCGCACAGGAGAAATTACGGAAACCCTCAAGAATTTTGGTCTAAACTGGAGAGAAAGAAAATGTCCAAGAAAATACGGATAGATGGAAAGACCTTGTCAGTGTCCTATACTCGATCCACTAACTGGTCTAGTGGCTTTGATTGATAAACACAACCGAGAGACCAAACCGTATACATCACAATTATAGTGTACCATGCATCCTGGTGTAGGTGACCATGTCGCTCCACAACTTATTGTATTTAAGTTTCATATCATAGAAACATCCCATACCCCTGAATTGCCTGTCACATTTCACAAAATACACTAGTCAGTTCTGTTGACAAGGTTGCTCCGTGACGTCCTACTCTACTGCACATGCGACGATTGCAAATCTCGTAAGTCGTCTTCTATGACATGTGCGGCAGGTAACAGTGACAATTCTTTTCTCCGCACTGTGGGGGCCGCAGTAGCCACACTGGTGACCATTATTATTTTCAGCCTTATATTATCTAGTATCTTCTCTCTAAGCAGAGGCTGCAGTTTACATCGCCTGCATCATCAGTATCATCTTGTATTGCAGCGAATCATGGGCAGCTTATGCATAGCAGAGGCAAGGCTAAATGGGTCCTTATGGGATCGAAGTCAGCGCCATATTCTTGGTATCGCCTGGAAGGACAAAGTGGCACATACGGTGTCACTCGCACAGGCCTCCCGAACAACTGCTCAAAAATGTAGTGGCTTGGCCACTTACACCGTATGCAAGATGGTCACGTGGCAAAAAAACTAGGGGGCGTCCAAAGATTTATAGACGAATATAAACGTGACATGAAGACTCTTGAGCATAAACCCTGGAACCTGGGAAGACATTGTTGTAGACAACAATCTTTGGAAACACACTCTAAAGCTACAACGGAAGCAAGAAGCAGCCAGATTCATGGAAAAAGAGAATTCACCCCGAAAGAAAAGAAATAAAATAACATTTCATAGTAGCGCTTAAAAATACATAGCCAACTTTGACTGGCAGAAGCAACTATCTTTTCTCTGTTTTCCCTCAGTGTTTCCACTTGTCACAACATATTCCTAATGTTCCTTTCTCATCACAAGAGCAAACAATTGTCTCTCCTGATGCTGGTTATAAGCTTTCTTTTGCCTCTTCTAGAACTTCCTTCTCACCCATTTTAGCGGCCTCCTGGTACTCTTAACGTTTCCCTCAACATCATGTTTTTTTCACAACAAAACATAACATTAATTCTACAATTATCAGCTCTATACATAAGTTGTACAAAAGGTTTCACCAGCTCAGTCATTACGGTGATATTTGGGAGGGGAGGGGGGACATACTGGGTGATCCAGAGGTAAGACGTCGGCCTCTGGCCAGGAAAGTACGTACAGGCCGGAGGGGAAGGGGGTTTATAAAACGAATCCGTGGTTTTTTTCGTGGCGCCACCCCCCCCCCCCCCCCCCCCCCCTTTTCCCTTGTCTCCGAGTAATAATATCCGGTGTCCAACCCTTTCGGACAACGGTGAAAAGCAGCAGGTGCCGTGTTCCCTCTCACACGTTAAAGATATATAGTGACAGTCATAGTTGAAATGAGTGGGTCAAAACAACAATTAAGCACATCTACTCATGTTGATGACGAATATGTCGGGTCGAAAGGCACAGATATCGCGGCTTTTGCCGTAAACTAAAAGACACAACGTATCCACGCCCACTTAACGGGTGAACGCTTGGCTTAAAGAGAAGAGAGTGCTCATGTCGGGGAATATTTCTGAACAATGAAAGATGAGGAAACAGCATTGGAAAACGAAACGGCCTTGAGCTTGTCAAGTCACAACAGCAAGCAAACACAGGAATTGAGGAAACTGATGGCTGCCTTCAGCGTTGCTCAAAAGGTTAACGTGAAAAAATGGCGGGGGTGGAGGGGGAGACAAGTGGGAAAGGAAAGCAAGGATATGTAGCATGTGTGTTATTTCACGGTTGAAACACGTCGTTTCACTAGTACACACACACACATGCAAGCTTACATCTGTTTTTTTTTTTTTATTTATCGATTTTTTAGTTGTCTTGCTCATGTAAACAGCTTGTGCTTTTTATGTATTCAGGAGATGGAGATAGTTTATAGCATAAATTGTATCATTTATGGTTTTTAAACAATAGCTCCCGCCATAAAGTGCCAAATTAATTAGTTTGACATATTTATTATCATTAAGTATTAATGTACTATATATATATATATATATATATATATATATATATATATATATATATATATATATATATATGTTGTCATAGGCTGACTTATCTATGTTAGTCTTGGTCTGCCTCTGCCACTTGTACCTTGTATTTTCCCTTCCAAGATTACTTTTAGTAGTCCGCTGTGCCTTTTAACATGCCCAAAAAATCTCATTTGTCTTGTTTGTTTAGTAGTTCTCTTTTAATTTTAGTTGTTTTAAGACTTCATCATTTGTTTTCTTTTCTTTCCACCCAATTCTTCTATAAATCCACATTTCCAAGGCTTCAATTTTCTGTTCTGGTTTCTTGTCTAATGTCCATGTTTCTGCACCATACAGAAATGTTGAGAATGAATATACGACAGCTTGCTATTCTAGTTGTGGCCCTGGTGTTATTTGTTTTCATGTTAATATATGTTTCATGGCATTAAAATTACTTTTTGTCTTTCCAATTCTTTTGTTTAATTTAGTGTTACATTTTCCTTCACTGATTATAGTAGCTATAACTCTGAACTGTCTCCAGGTCTATTCCTTCAACATTGATATCTATGTGTAGGTTTTGAATATTATCTTTGTTTATGGTCATAGTTTTAGTCTTTGATATTCTCTCTCTCTCTTTCTGTCTGTCTATATATATATATATATATATATATATATATATCACAAATTATATATATATATATATATATATATATATATATATATATATATATATATATATATATATATATATACATATATACACACACACGCAAATAATTTTATATATAGATATATATGTATATATAGATATATAGATATATACACACACACGCAGACACACACAATTAAGTCAAGTCTAAGTATCATCATTAGGTATGGTCGGAATGTAGTCAACTCATTTCATTATCTAGATCTTTACATATTGCCAGCTTTATTGTATTACAACTATGGTGTCACTTTGATATCAAAACAGTTGTGAGCTGCCCCATCTGTAAATATGTTTATCTTGGAAGGTTAAGAAAGGTATTAACAGCGAGTGAGAACACCAATCTCTCTCACTTTCGATGTGACTTAGTTTGTGAACTAAAGCATGTTATTATGTCGAAAAGGTGGGTTAGGGTAGGCCCACCAAAGTGGATTAGTGAAACATCAATGGCTACACAGATCAATTTATATGACCGCGCCAGTTGGTGTAGTTGTTAGCTTGTTGCTTCAGGATTATGTCAATGTAGATTCAATCCCAACATGACGTTCGCCAATCGATACAGACGAATAAAAATGGCGTTCAAGGGTGGTTGGGTCGAAGGTGCTGCAGTGTAGAAGAGCACCATCCCATCACTTCATTGTGACCTAATACAATAAAGTTAATGCTCTTTGAAGTCTTTAGTCGAAACGTTGCAGACTATTTTTTTTAAGTATTCTCCCTTCGTTATATTTTTCATGTTTATTATTGTAAGGTTCCGCTCCTTACACACTTACATGTTTGTTAAGGGACATACAAAAAAACGCAACACAATCACACACATTAATGTGCAATACTATTAGCTAAAAAGCTCTAATGAAACATTAATTTCACTCCAGGAAAGATAGAGTGCTGCCCAGGTAGTGACAAGACGCTCTTTATATATAGCTTTGTAAGAAGATGGAATCTAATCATCAGAGGTAGTCGTTACGTCTTCATCACCAGGTCGCATGTCCTTTGCAGAACTTTGATTCATCATAGCTCGTCTGAAAAAATCTCTTCTCTAGGCAGCTCTCCCATTTCTGTTGTCATGTTCATTTTGTGTCTTAAAACCACCTTCTTCTTAAGCAGCCCTGATGCGTCGTCCATGAATCATGACTTCCATTTTGTTTTTCCAGCCACTGTGTCTTTTGAAGTGGTCATAATATATATATATCTATATATATATATATATATATATATATATATATATATATATTTATTTTTTTTTTTTTTTTTTTTTAATGTAGAATGATGTATATAAGCCAGTTATTTTAATGTTTAAGTCTTAATATGTCTTCGTTGTTCTTTTTTCATTATCCATGGTATCTTAATGATTTTTTCTTTAGCATTTTATTTCGAATGAATGGATTTTATTCCTTGCTGTTTTTGCGAGATTGTCCATGATTCACAACCACATTTTGATTCGAGAAGATGCAAGTCCTCTGTAATTTTAACTGCCTTGCTAGAATTGTGTCACATGCTCTTCCGGTCGTTTACTTTTTGTATTGCTGTTGCTAATCTTCGTTTGATCTCTTTCTAACAGTCTCCATTGCTAGCTACTACAGATCCCAAATATTTGTAGTTTGTTTACAATTTCAAATTCTTTCAGTGTTGTTGTATTTCGTCCTTTTGGAGACTTGAGTTTCCTGTCACTGCCAGAGCGATGTGTGGTCGTCGTGAAATTTATACAATTCATCTTTGCCAGATAGTTATCACGGGAGCTGTCCGACACAAGTGTCTTGCTTACTAAAATTGGTAACCGGTATTTGCTGTCATCTAGAAAACATTGTATGATGAGGGTGATCCGGAGCATGCTTCACCAAGACAAAACACAAACCCAAATCAACAACATCCACAGTTGTCTTCTCTTTTTTAATATATCCATGTATCTAACATCAGTGAGGTACAAATTAGTGTTTGTAACAATCACTCTATCCTCACCTGGTATCTGGGTAGTGGGGTTCCTTCTCGGATAGCGGTGAACAACATGATGTCTCGCATGCACACTGCGCACGTTAAAAACTGATAGTTAAAAATCTAAAAGAGTAGGCCAAAACGTCCGTTGCCCGGGTAAAAAAAAAACAAATAGAAATGTTATCGTGACGAAAACAGTTGTGTCGGGTCGAAAGGTACAGATATCGAGGTAACGATTAGAAGCATAGAAGAATAAGTGTTTATCACCGAACATATAACGGGTGTAGTATAATATGTATCATTCTTCTGAGCTAATGACCTCCATGGATAGATGAAAAGATCATTTTAATCTCTGATTGTGGACACACAACAGAAGTTAGGTGCAGAATAGCACCGTTAAATTGTGTATTTCAAAGAATGAACAAAAATGTATGCAACCAATTTTTATGAAAAGCTCATAATGCCATGTACAGTAAAGAGCTACTCCTACATATGGAAGAGAATCATGGACAATCGGAAAAAAGGCAAGAAAATCGTTGGAGACCACAAAATACCGTTTTACAGAGGTATATTTTGAAAACCATGGACTTCTAAAAGGATAAATGAAGCGGTTCTGTGAAAAGTTTTTGCCACCATCAAGAGCAAACAGTAATAATTGTTGTCGTGTGATAAGTAGGGAGCAACAGAAATATATTGTGACAGCAATGAAAAAAAAGGAAAAAAGTTATGGACAAAGAGATCGAGCGAAACAGAACCCCCCCCCCCCCCCCCCCCCCCCCAAAAAAAAAAAAAAAAAAATTAATAAAATAAAAAGAGTTCAAGTTTGGTAGGAATTTGTCATCAAAACGGTAATTGTATACATATAAAGTTGTGAAGAGACATGATCACCTACGCTAGCAGACACTTTACTCGAAGAAATATTCATTTACCCACAGTTTTATGACGCCCCTAGCAGGGTCCATTTCCATTGCGCACGCCTCGAAACCCCTTCTAAAAAGGAGTCCGAACTACGCCTTTGTTATCGTCCTTTTAACCTCCGGTGTGCGAAGTTCTCTCCCCTGTGGCACACGAAAGGTAAGGGTATGTTCTGTAATAATTTCACGGCAATTTAAGGCTGTGTCCTTTGTGTCTTTTACGTGACCTGGAATACGGAGTAAAACATTACAGCACCAAGCTGAACATGAAGTGTTACAATGAGTGTGTTATTTTTAAAGTAACAACTTGTTCACATAAACAACGAGCTTGTCAGTCGATAATAATAACAACATAAACTTGTTAAATAATTAACGATCTTGTTAAAATAACACTAGCGCTTATTTATTTATTTTTTAAAATATGCTTTCTGTGTAAGGAATGCGCTTGTACAAATAACAAAGAGGTTGTTAAGGAGAGCAAACATCAGATAATTATTGCACGTGCTTCCATTTTAAAAATAAATATAATTCATAACATGTGCTGAGCTAATGCATATTTATCTGCTTGTTTGAGACTGTAGAATCAACATTTTCAGCCGAATGTACTATCTGATCTATATTCATTTTTTTGTAGTTTTAAATATTATATTTGGGAATAATAAGAGTAGGAAAGTATACAGAAACAAGTACTTGCTGGCGACAGATAGTTGTACTAAAGGGTACAAAATATACCACGATACTAGATTAAAAGGCTGCTAACGTGGAGACTCTTTTTAAAAAAAGTGCTTGTTGATTTGTCTCGACTTTTGCTAGTACCTAAGCATATAAATGTTTTAGAACAACGACAATGAGAATTATGAAATTGGATGATGTACCCGATGGCTTTTGTCGAAACGTAGTAGTTTATCTTGTCTTTCTGTTAGTCTAGCTGGTCAATACCATTGTATATGTATTTTATATGTTAATACGAAGACGAGTCAATGATGACAAGAAAAAGACCCACATATCTGGGTGCATTTTGGTTCTCTTCTCGAATCCTATGATTTTGTGATAACATAGGCGGTAATGGCGTTCAGTGAATTTGTTTCTGTGATAATGTCTTTGATATTTCACAAGCTAGACGCTTTCAACGGGGAGGATTTCACTGCGATTTTTATTTTTCAATAAATTGGGTATCGCTGAGAGATTTAATAGTTTATTCATTGCATGTTTGCGAGATCTTAATGAAACGCATTTATAAAATATACAACTTTCTCCGTTCTTTGCTCATTCTCATCTGTCTGGTTATCAGGAATGTAATCTGATAACATAATTCGTGGCGATAATGCTCCTGAAACTCATCTGCAATGAAACGGGGCAGAACCGGTGCATCCGACTAAGAGATGATCCTTCTCTCATTCACATTCGCTTAGCAGTTTCTATGATCCAAGGAGGGACTTCCGTTTCCAAACATGGTGGAATGAGGTCACGTTCGCTGGACCGCTGCAGAAGTTGCATTAGGGAACTGATTAGCTTCGGCTCTACGGTGTAATTTTCTGCGTCTGAGCTAATCAACTGATCCAGTTAGCAAAGTTCGCCGATGATGACAGGTTGTACTCACCTCATTGTTCTTCATTGTCAAGTCAAAAGTTTGTGAATACGACCTTCCCCTGCCTAGCGATATGTGCGAATTACGTCAACACATCGTGTGATGTTCCAAAACCGTCGATGTAATTGTATGACGTCAAGTTCTTGCATTGTACAACGTCTTGCTAAGCTCTGCTCAGTCTAGTCAGTAGAAATTTTCAATTTGGAAATTGTGCATCAGTTTTTTGTGTGCTGTTGGCAGCTTTAACTATAGTAACTGGAATATTGTGAGTGCAGCCATTGTTGTGTGAGCTACGTCATCAAGTTAGTTGCATAGCCCAAGGACGGTCGTACTCTAATCAATGAAAGACGGAGTGGGGTTTCGTACATGACTTGTCAGCATCGGTGAGACTCCCGGAAGTTCGTGATGGTTAGGAGGGTCTTATAGTCTGTTGTTTGATGTGTGATGGTGATGGTCTAATCACCAACTAATAACTACATCAAACTTGGGCAGATGGTGCTCGTAAACCTGGAGGGCCGACCATCTAAGGGCAGAACCCCCTTACAGAAAAGACAATCTGCTGCTTTGCAGGAAGATTGGGGACATTCAAAGGCTAAGGAAAGCAAACCTGAATAAAATGTTGGCTGAAATCGGACCCACTGGGCCACTGGCGCAGAACACAGTGCAACGTTTTAACAAGTAATCAATCAGACTGGATCTAACAGACTCTAATTATGATAGAAACTACCGCTGACCGGAAAGGCTTCAAGAAACAGCTGAATATAATACACTGGAATGCGGAGGGCATATACCACAAAAAAAAAAAAGCTCTAACAATCAGACTAGCAGAGGAGGAGATAGACGTTGTCTGAATCCAGGAAACTCATCTTAATCCTCAGCACAGATTTATGATCAGGGGCTACCAAACATTTGGACAGAACAGGGAAGGTCACAAGGGTGGAATTCTTATACTTATTAAAAATTCCATCCCAGCAAAACTGATAGATGTAGTCACAAACGGAGAAGCAGAGATCATTGGTACAGACCTACACATTAAATCCGCTAGTATAAGGATATTTAATATATACTGTCCAAATGACAAATTACTGAAGCTGGAGTCAATGGAAAAAAAAATAACACCATCAAAGTGTCTGGAAGTAGGAGACTTTAACAGCCACTCTGAAAGATGGGGATATAAGGAGTCCAATATTCGAGGTGAAGAAGTGGAAGAATGGGAAATAGACAACAACCTATTCCTCATAAACTCTAGGTAGGACCCCCCAACCTTCTACTCAAGAAAATGGAAAACTTCCACTCCCGACCTAGCATTTGCAACTGGAGACATATCTATCAAAATAAGCAGAAAAGTGCTGAACAAACTTGGAGATAGTGACCATAGACCAGTTAAACTTTCAGTGGCTCTTGTTCACAAACAGGAGTTGCAAATACTTCTTCCCCGCTGGAACTATAGGAGAGCAGATTGGGCAAAGTTTGCCGGGCTCACTGATGCATATACTGCGCCTATCAACACCCACGAAAAGAAGGTCATTAATATGATAGAGCGGTTAACAAATGGAATCCTGAGAGCTGCTAAAGAATACATTCCTAGAGGAGCAAGAGGAAACTACAAGCCATACTGGAGCAAGGGAATACAAAGACTAGAAGAGGAACTAACTAGCTGAAACATTACACAGCACAGAGAGCAAAATTGCCTACAAAGCAGCCTCGGCCAAATACAGACGTGAGGTCATGATATCAGCAAGACAGAGCTGGATAGACAAAACAGAGAGCCTTAATCTAGACAAAAATGGTCATAAACTATGGAAACTTGCGAAAGCTCTGAGCGACGAAAAGAACTGCCGACCTCCAATTATCATTAGCACACAATCAGAACATCCTCACATGCAAAAGGGTATCAAATCTACTGATAGAGACTTACAAAAACAGTAGAATAAACATTCCAATAGACAAACAGAAAGCTGCATACAGGAAAACCAAGATGCAAAACACATGCCTTCAGCACCAGAAGAGCATCAGACGACCATCTTTACCCCAACTGAATTAGATGTTGCCCTCAAAGGATTGAAGCTCAAAAGTTCCCCTGGTAAAGATGGAATCTCCAACGAAATGCTCCTAAATCTGGGACAGAAAGCCAAGAGCCAGCTTCTAATGATAATAAATGCTAGCTGGAAGAGAGGTCATGTGCCGCAATCTGGAAAGAAGCTATTATGGTGCCCACCCTCAAGTGTGGAAAAGACCCACTAGACCCATGCAGTTATAGACCAATTAGCCTACTGAGCTGCCTGAGTAAACTCATGGAAAGGCTGGTTAACAGAAGACTTATGTGGCATTTGGAGATAAAACAACAAATTGTACCACAACAAAGTGGCTTCCATCAGCACAGATCAACTGAATACCTGGTCACCTACATCGCACATGAAATAGAGGATGCTCTACAAGAAAGAAACACACATTGGCAATGTGGGTCGACATGGAGAAGGCTTTTGATAGGGTATGACGAGAGGGTTTAAAGAACAAGCTTTTAAGACTTGGCATCCAGGGTCGTTTATTCAATTGGGTCTCTCAATACCTTCAGGATAGAATGGCCTGAGTACAAGTTCAAGATCAACAAAGTAAGAAGGTCTCATTCGAACAAGGTGTCCCACAAGGCGGAGTCTTGTCCCCAACACTCTTTTTAATTTTCATAAATGACATAGTAATGAACATTCCACCCAGAATACACTCAGCAATATACGCAGATGATCTGGCGTTATGGGCTCGTGAGGAAAGTATGTCGGTGGCTGGACCCAGGATGCAAGATGCCCTAGGTGAACTTGAAAAATGGACGAACAACTGGTTCTTACCAATCAACGAAAAAAAAACTACATATACAATTTTCAGCCTATCAAGAAAAACACACTCTCTGCAAACTTGAAGATAAAAGACCATACACTCCCTATTGACCAAAACCCAACATATCTTGGCGTCACCATGAATCGCAGAATGACTTGGAAAAATCAGATAGACAGAGCCAGAAAAAAAAAGCCAGAAAACGAACTATATAATATTATGAAGAAATTGGCAGGAACGGACTGGGGGGCAGACAGCAATATTTTGAAAAGACTATACGTAGGAAGAGTCAGACCAGTTCTAGAGTATGGAGTCACAGCCTGGGCTATGGCTTCCAAATCACACCTTAGCAAAATTAACAGAACACAGAACCAAGCTGCCCGTATCATCACTGGTGCTATGAAATCTACACCTATCAATACTCTAGAAACAGTAACAGGTTTACAACCCTTTGATAACAGGCGGGTCACTAAAGTATTTCAACAAGCGGAGTAATATAGAAGGCTCCTTAGCCACCTTATGCACCAAAAATAACTGGTTTCGGAATTGTACGACTAAAGAGGAGCAACTTCGCTGCAATTGCCAATGAACTAACTACTGGATATCCAGTACCTTCCCAAACAATATCGAAACCCTTGGGCTCATCTGATATGACTCCTCATGGAAAATATAAATACAAGAACTTAAGAAAATATAACAGGAATCATGAAAAAAAGGCACCAAATCAGACACAGAAAGAAAACACGTAGCAGAAAAACACATTCACGATACCTACCCACAGGACTCTTGGCCCCACATATACACAGATGGCCCTGCTACAAATTCCACCAGAAATGGAAGAGGAGGTGTGTTCCTGACGCTGAATAATCAGCTCGAGATCACCAGTCAATAGCTACTGGAAAATTCTCAAACAACTTTAAAGCTGAAACTGAGGCCATCAGAGATGCTGCAACACTGGCTACTCAACACAAAAATTACATGCACAATAAATTGGTGATTCTGACTGATGCACTGTCAGTACTATGAGCTCTAAATGCCCCAAGAACAATGAACTAGATGACTTGAGAACAACCCTGGACCAACTATGCAATAACTTCCAGAGAGTGGTCATTCAGTGGATACCATCACACTGTAATATACACGGGAACGAACGCGCAGAAAAATTAGCTAAAGAGGGAGGGAGATTACCACAAGAGAACCATCCGCTCAGTTATGATGAAGCCAAATCCATACTCAAAGGTCAGTTCCATGAAAAATGGAAACGAGAACACCCAAAGCATAACGAGAGTGACGGATACCACCAACTATCAAGGAGGGATCAAGTCATCATACTTCGCCTACGCACTGGCCACAATAGAATGAGAAATCACATGTTCACCAAATTCAAAATAGGTACAACCAGCCTATGCCACTGTACACTGGACAGTATGACTACAAAACATGTTCTACATGATTGCCCCCAGTACACAGACCTGAGAAGAGCAATGTGGTCCACACCCACCTCCCTGGAAGAGAAACCATATGGGGCAATCGATTCACTTAAACAGACAGCTGACTTCATGAGAGAGTCTGGAATCCTAATCTGATTGGGTCTTGATCGCAGAGAGAGAGAGAGAGAGAGAGAGAGAGATCCAAGGAGAATTACTTCGAGATATTATCGTGATCATTTGTATATGTTTCACCCTGTTAAACTGACGTAACACCTGAGACAGATGTTTTGTTTGCTTTCATTCCTTTTCTCTTTCTACCCCGCTTGTCTCTTTCCATCAGATCGATAACGCAATCAGATCTAAGCAATCACGCATTCAGTCAAGACAGCAACACAGCATCTCTGATGTACAAGGCTGTGGTGTCCAAAATATGGTCCATACTGTTCATATCAGTTTCCTCTGGTCTTCAACTTATTTTTGGTCAATCTCTCTTTCATCTTTCCTCAGGATTCCACTTATGTCAGTTATTGTTAGACATTAAAATGAATGTTATTTTGAACGGAAACTTTCCTACGCGACAGATCACCGATTTATATCAGGGGAGATGTCTACAACACTGGTGGACACTTTCATAAGCGAGAAAAGAAACCTGAGTAGGAATGATTCATTAGTAGAGGGTCAATTTCATATGAGAAACACCGTTGACTACAAACAACTTACTGCATTTCAAGGAAGTGAAGGAAAATCTAAGTCAAATGCGTTTTAAATGGATACACTAGATCGCTAGGTGCAAAACACAATGCAACGCGTTCCTCTAAAACACTATTAAAGTGGACGAAGTTCATAGACGCCCACCAGCAAATGAGCTGACAGAGGTCACCTGACTCACAGCTGACAACGTGCTGCACGATCAGCGAGTTTATCATCCACCTCGCAGTGGTACCCCTGGAAACAGACTAACCAGTCTGGTCGAATACGTATTGAAGTGGGAAGAAAACCTGGTACACAAAAGTATCATACCAAAAACGGATGTGTCTGGCTGAAAAATGCCAATGCTGCGGACGTGCCGTAAATTAGCGACAAAACGCACTCCCTCCGAATAATGCCCTTTCTATCTTTTTCGTTTGCTCAAGTATTGCCTATTTCCGCAATGTCGTTTCTTGTGTAAGTGTAACAGTTCTTGTGTGGTTCGTGCAGAAGCTCATATAGTTTTCTTAACGTCATTATAAGGACGGACGACGAAGAGGGGTAGTTGGTGGATGGGCAATTCAAAAAAAGAAAACGAATTAAAACAAAAAAAAATAATCTGACGGAATTTTCCCATTATTGGGGTCTGCCGGGAGAAATTGTGAGGTCCGAGAATAAGGGCTGCTTGTCCGGTGCAGTCCCCGCCAGGAGTGTGCAATTTATTAGAAAAAAAGAATGCGAAGGAGCAATTCAGGTTGAATCAGATAGCTCTTCTGGTGCAACACAATCATCATCATCAAATACCATGCCACCTGACGTAGGTGATCATGTCTCTCCACAAATTTTGATCTCGACAGTCACTTATCAATTCTATTGTTGACCTTCTGCCAAGCCATTCTTTTAAGCTGTTTGGTATGTTTTCTCTTTGCTTCCCTCTGTATCATCGTTCCTCAATTTTCCAAGTTGTTACAATATATTCCAGTTGTTCCCTTCTCATTACATAGCCAAAAAAGTGATGATCGTTTCTTCCTCTTATTGGATATCAACTCTCTTTTACTTTGACCTCTTTCAGAACGTTTTCATTACTGTTATTAGCTCTCCATGGTATTTTCTACATTCGTCTGAAAAACCACATTTCTACAGACTCCAGTGATTTTCTTGTCTGTTGTACTATTGTCCATGATTCACATCCATATGTTAGGACTGGCTCTACATAACATTTAAGAACTCTTTTTCTTGTTTCTATTGTCAAAAATGGATTGCACAGTATCTTCCACAACACAATATGCCAGCGATTATATTCACTACTTGAAAATGTCATAAAGTAACGAGAACATTCCCCGTCATGTGGTTAATTGTTGTATTTCCCCCACCACCACCCCTCTAAACTACTGTACAATAAAACACCAGCTCGCATGCTGTGCTGAATATTGGTTTCCAATCCTGTGCATTAGTTGTTAGTCTAGCTAGATTTAAAGCTGTGTGCTATTTCTTCGTTTCCTTCTCTTGCCAGCTGTTTTATGTTGCACAACGCCTTTGTTCTGTTGCTCTTTGGTACATTCATCTTTTGTCTGCCATGTCTGTTTCAAAGAGCTACATATTAAATGTTAATGTGCCTTATTGGCTCCTGAATTGGTAAGATACTCGCCTTAGAGCCAGAAGATATTTGGTTCGAACCTCATTTGGACCAATCTTTATTTTTTTCTTTTCTCCAGTAGCCTCCGATATAAGGTAGGTACGATAAATACCTAATCTTATCGACTTTCTTAGGAAAAATAAAGATCTTAACGCAGTACTTAAGCACCGTAACACCCGCGACAGCCTCATCACAACACTGGTTAATTATTATGGAAAAGTCTTCTTTATATATAATATAATATAATATAATATAATATAATATAATAATATATAATATAATATAATATAATATAATATATATATATAATATAATATAATATAATATATAATATAATATAATATAATATAATATAATATAATATAGTATAGTATAGTATAGTATAGTATAGTATAGTATAGTATAGTATAGTATAGTATAGTATAGTATAGTATAGTATAGTATAGTATAGTATAGTATAGTATAGTATAGTATAGTATAGTATAGTATAGTATAGTATAGTATAGTATAGTATAGTATAGTATAGTATAGTATAGTATAGTATAGTATAGTATAGTATAGTATAGTATAGTATAGTATAGTATAGTATAGTATAGTATAGTATAGTATAGTATAGTATAGTATAGTATAGTATAGTATTAGTATAGTATAGTATAGTATAGTATAGTATAGTATAGTATAGTATAGTATAGTATAGTATAGTATAACATAACATAACATAACATAACATAACATAACATAACATATAACATAACATATAACATAACATAACAATAACAATAACAATAACAATTATAATATAATATAATATAATATAATATAATATAATATAATATAATATAATATAATATAATATAATATAATATAATATAATACAATACAATACAATACAATACAATACAATACAATACAATACAATACAATACAATACAATACAATACAATACAATACAATACAATACAATACAATACAATACAATACAATACAATACATACAATATAATATAATATAATATAATATAATATAATATAATATAATATAATATAATATAATATAACAAATATAATATAATATAATAAATATAATATATATAATATATAACATATATCTACATCATTCGTATATAGCGTGGTGATTGCCCAAAAACAAAATTGTGTATATATATCTATCTTGCTGAAACCCTAATGCCGAAGTAGTTAGTTTGCTCGTCCTATAACTAAGTGGCCCAAGTTCAATTCTTGAATCGAATGTTATTTCCATCAGATACAGCTTGCGAGTTTTTTATACACAGCCTCTGTAAATGGTTACCAGGTATTTTCTCTAAGAAAGTACGGTGGTCTGCGTGATATTGACGTTAACACTATATGCCCTCTCCTCACAACACGCAGCTTGACGAATATTCTTTACTTTTTACTTGGGGGTGGGGGGTGCAAAGGAGGTTGGGAAGGTCGAACTATTCACAGAAGCTACAGATAACAAGGTTTATTTTTTTATTCTTAAGTAAACCTGTCCAGGGAAAGCACCGTTCTTTTAACAGCCTGTCGGAATGTTTCTGCTTGTCTGGCTGTGCTGTCTGTTTCAGTGAGTGTAGTTATTGCGATGGTATGGGTCTCATGGTCTAAATCTTCTTTGAAGATAATTCCCCTTCTCTATTTTCCACAATACATATCATTCTTTATTGTTTTTGCTTTGTCAAATTATGTGTGTTTTCTTTGCTTCGTTAAATTCAATAACCAGTTGTCGTTTATTATGTTTTTTTTCTCATTTTCCCTACGATTTACGTATATTTGGTGATTTCCTTTTCCCTCTACAGGTCTCGTATATTCGGTGATTTTCTTTTCTCTCTACGATCTTTATATATTTGTTGATTTCCTTTCCCCTCTACAGATCTCGTATATTTGTTTATTTCCTTTTCTCTCTACAGATCTCGTATATTCGGTGATTTTCTTTTCTCTCTACGATCTTTATATATTTGTTGATTTCCTTTCCCCTCTACAGATCTCGTATATTTGTTTATTTCCTTTTCTCTCTACAGATCTCGTATATTCGGTGATTTTCTTTTCTCTCTACGATCTTTATATATTTGTTGATTTCGTTTCCCCTCTATATATCTCATATATTTGTTGATTTCCTTTCCCCTCTACATATCTCATATATTTGTTAATTTCCTTTCCCCTCTACATATCTCATATATTTGTTAATTTCCTTTCCCCTCTACATATCTCATATATTTGTTAATTTCCTTTCCCCTCTACATATCTCATATATTTGTTAATTTCCTTTCCCCTCTACATATCTCATATATTTGTTAATTTCCTTTCCCCTCTACATATCTTATATTTGTTGATTTCCTTTCCCCTCTACAGATCTCGTATATTCGTTGATTTCCTTTTCCCTCTACAGATCTCGTATGTTTGATGATTTTCTTTTCTCTCTACGATCTTCGTATATTTGTTGATTTCCTTTTCACTACGGTCCTCGTATATTTGTTTCTTTTCATTTTCCTTACTTAGTTACTTACTTGCGTTCGCTCGATGACTAAAGGAATACACCTCTTCGCCCGACCTTAACAGGACTTTAAGTGGCGTGTATACATTGTGTTGTGGTTTGCAGTAAAAATGTGACATTTGCGCATTTTGACCCAACACATCCAACTTCAGCATGTTATTTTTGAGTACCGGGTTATCTTTCCTATTCGATCCCTACTCACTTCGCCAGACTAGTCAGGTTAGTCTGTTTCTAGAGGCACCACGAAGATGTGGAGTAGTGTCTAGCTAGATGGTTCTGGTTCACCAATCCTGGCGCAAGCCATCAGCTGTGGATGGTTGGCTGATAGCAATCAGGCTTTGCTGCTGTTAGACACCTTGTCTCCTAATTTTCCCTACGAATCTCCTAAATTTGTTGGTTTCATTTTCCTTTCGATTCTTGTATATTTGTTGATGTCGTTTTCCCAACGATTCTCGTATATTTGTTGATTCTTTTATCTCGGCAGGGTAAATGAATTATTCTTTTGCAACGTATTCAAAGATTTTTTCTTTTCAGCAGAGTTGGCATCTATAGCAGCTACAGTTGGAATAGTAGAGTATTGTTACTATCGTACACTTTTATGTTGCCATCGAGGGATATCAGAGGTTTTGGGTCATTGTTTTAAATTGTCACTCCTGCATTGTACTCTGTGTGATGTTTGTTAGTTTATTAATTTACTATTATCTTCTTTATTATCGTCTTATTTTTTTTTCTCCTTTTTTTACTATCGTCTTCTTTACTATCCTCATCTTCCTTACCATCGTTTCCTTTACTATAATCTTCTTTACTGTCTTCTTTACTATCATCTTTTTTACTATCCCCATCTCCTTTACTATCGTCTTCTTTACTATCGTCTTCTTCTTTACTATCATGATCATCTGTACTATAATCTTCTTTACTGTCATCTTCTTTTTTTCGTCTTTTTCTTTACTATCGTCTTCCTTTTTTCTTTTCTTTTGTTATTGTCTTCTTTACTATAATCTTCTTTACTGTCGTCTTCTTTTTTACTATCGTCTTCTTTATTCTCGTCTTCTTTTTTCCTCCTTTTTATTATTATTGTCTTACTTTTTACTTTCATCTTTTTTCTCTCTTTTTTTTTTTTACTGTCTTGTTTCCCTCTTTCTTAAACTGTCTTTTCCCCCTCTTTATTTTTACTATTGTCTTCTTCTTTACTCTCGATATCTTCTTTACCCTCATCTTCATCTTTACTATCGTCTTTACTATATTTTTTTTTCTCCATCTTGCCATTGCTTCTGGGCAGTAAATTCCTAAGTGAGTGGAAAATGGGAGTTTAGGATATTCTGCCTGATGTTTATCGCGTTAAATGGTCCAACCATTCCATCTTCGTCTTTCTTTACATGATCTAACACCGACAAACCCACAAACTTTTTCCTTATATCATCTTTTTTGTCATCAAATATTCTTCTTAGGCATCCCATACACACACATATGTGTATGTAAAAACTCTTGGTGTCTGCATGTATGTGTCTATGTATTTCGCCGCCTCCTTTTTCTGAATGATGTGCCTTCAACCATATCTCTGCAATAAATCCTATCATAACACATCTTGCAGCCTTTGTTCACCACTGAAAGCATGACAGATGGTTTTCTTATCATTCTCTTAATGCCTCCCCCAACTGTTTATTTGTCGACCAGTTGTATGCGCGCTTTGTGACAGATGAGCTGTTACGGGACCAATCTGGCCCCAAATCACCCGTTCATTTCTTTGCGGTTCCCTGAACCGTTAATGCTACGTCACATTTATTAGGCCAGTGCCCAATTATTATGGTGGTCATCTCCCTTTCTAACATTTATTTCTGTTGATGCCGTTTAAGTATGTGGACTCACCACATTGTGTTAACATGCATAATTATTGAATGGCACAAGGGCTGGAAGTAGGCAGGAATAGCATATGGGCTGGAAGTAAGCAGGAATAGCACAAGGACTGGAAGTAGGCAGGGATAGCACAAGGGCTGGAAGTAGGCAGGAATAGCACAAGGGCTGGAAGTAGGCAGGAACAGCACAAGGGTTGGAAGTAGGCAGCAACAGCACAAGGGCTGGAAGTAGGCAGCAACAGCACAAGGGCTGGAAGTAGGCAGGAACAGCACAAGGGCTGGAAGTAGGCAGGAACAGCACAAGGGCTGGAAGTAGGCAGGAATAGCACAAGGGCTAGAAGTAGGCAGGAATATCACAAGAGCTGGAAGTAATCAGGAATAGCACTTGGGTTGGAAGTAGGCAGGAAAAGCACATGGGCTGGAAGGGAGTCAAGAATAGCACAAGGGCTGGAAGTAGTCAGAAATAGCACATGGGCTGGAAGTAGGCAGGAATATCACAAGAGCTGGAAGTAATCAGGAATAGCACTTGGGTTGGAAGTAGGCAGGAAAAGCACATGGGCTGGAAGGGAGTCAAGAATAGCACAAGGGCTGGAAGTAGGCAGGAATAGCACAAGGGCTGGAAGTAGTCAGGAATAGCACATGGGCTGGAAGTAGTCAGGAATAGCACACGAGCTGGAAGTAGGCAGGAATAGCACAAGGGCTAGAAGTAGGCAGGAATAGCACTAGGGCTGGAAGTAGTCAGGAATAGCACATGGGCTGGAAGTAGGCAGGAATATCACAAGAGCTGGAAGTAATCAGGAATAGCACTTGGGTTGGAAGTAGGCAGGAATAGCACATGGGTTGGAAGGGAGTCAAGAATAGCACAAGGGCTGGAAGTAGGCAGGAATAGCACAAGGGCTGGAAGTAGGCAAGAATAGCACACGGGCTGGAAGGAGTCAGGAATAGCACACGAGCTGGAAGTAGGCAGGAATAGCACAAGGGCTGGAAATAGTCAGGAATAGCACAAGGGCTGGAAGTAGTCAGGAATAGCACAAGGGCTGGAAGTAGGCAGGAATAGCACAAGGGCTGGAAGTTTGACAGGAATAGCACAAGGGCTGGAAGTAGGCAGGAATAGCACAAGGGCTGGAAGTAGGCAGGTATAGCACAAGGGCTGGAAGTAGGCAGGAATAGCACAAGGGCTGGAAGTAGGCAGGGATAGCACAAGGGCTGGAAGTAGGCAGGAATAGCACAAGGGCTGGAAGTAGGCAGGAATAGCACAAGGGTTTGAAGTAGGCCGGTATACCACAAGGGCTGGAAATAGGCCGGTATACCACAAGGGCTGGAAGTAGGCCAGTATACCACAAGGGCTGGAAGTAGGCCAGTATACCACAAGGGTTGGAAGTAGGCAGGAATAGCACAAGGGTTGGAAGTAGGCAGAGGTAGCACAATGGCTGGAAGTAGGTAGGAATAGCACAAGGGTTGGAAGTAGGCAGGAATAGCACAAGGGTTGGAAGTAGGCAGAGGTATCACAATGGCTGGAAGTAGGTAGGAATAGCACAAGGGTTGGAAGTAGGCAGGAATTGCACAAGGGCTGGAAGTAGGCAGGAATAGCACATGGGCTGGAAGTAGGCAGGAATAGCACATGGGCTGGAAGGAGTCAAGAATAGCACAAGGGCTGGAAGTAGTCAGGAATAGCACATGGGCTGGAAGTAATCAGGAATAGCACAAGGGCTGAAAGTAGGCAGGAATAGCACGTGGGCTGGAAGGTGTCAGGAATAGCACAAGAGCTGGAAGTTGGCAGGAATAGCACAAGGGCTGGAAGTAGGCAGGGATAGCACAATGGCTGGAAGTTTGACAGGAATATCACAAGGGCTCGAAGTAGGCAGGAATAGCACAAGGGCTGGAAGTAGGAAGGAATTACCACATGGACTGGAGGCCAGCGACTCATAGCTTATTGCTATGATCAGCAAATCAAAACCGATCAGGGTTCTACTCCACCTCACTGTGGTGAGCTTGGAAAAAAGTAATGGCCGAGAGAGAGAGAGAAGTCGTCAAATGGGGGAGATAAAACGGTTTCAAAAATTGCATCTCTGAAATCGGATGTATTGGGCCTAAAAACGTCAGTAAACCACAACATAACGCATCTGCGTCCATGTAACGTCCTTTTAAAAGTCGGCTGTGGCGAGGGTTCAGTAGTCACTGGAAAAAACCTAGAGGAGGAATATCTGCTAAACTTCAAATATAAATACCTGCAGAATGGATGCTTTGTTTCGCGTAGTACAAAACACAGTGCAGCAGAATCCGCTAATAAGATAATAATGATTAAGAAAGTGAATGTTAAACAAAAAAAAAAAAAAAAAAATTTATTACAATACTATCCTATTTCTAGGTCTACTCGGGGAGCAGGGGGTCTTACCGTACGTAAGTAGAGCGTGCAGTCGGGAAGTGACAGGTTAGGGTTTACGTCAGACATCAGCGCGAAGAAACTAGCAGGAAAGTAAATTAGGTCCGTGCTCTTCTATGATGTCAGTGATGATTGTTGATCCATCTCTTTTCTTTTGGTTTCTATTTCCCCGACGACAGCAGTTATTCATCGCTCAATCCTAAAATAACGTTTAACTTGCCACATTTTTTTGTCTCTCCATGGTTTATTTTTTTTTTCAATCTGCACCATCAAAGCAAGTCCCATGCCAGATCTTCGATGCGGAGACGGCACACAGTTTTGATAATGATGAATTTTTTTGCTGTTTTGGTAGACAGCGAGCGATATCAAGCCAGTTATATATTTTATATTTCTGTTGTCATTTCTTTTGAGGTAACATTCACGTTTTGTAAAGCTTACTCACTGGCCACTGAACCAAGTAATTATTATCTAGCTAGCTAATCAACTAATAAATATCAATAAATGGACTAATCAATAAACTAAACGGAAACGTTTGTTGCATTAACGTCATTATTAATCTGGGCTTTTTGCAGCCGTAACGGTCCGGGACGCGTTTCGGTAAACTTTTAGGACTTTAACGGCCCGAGTACCAAATATATTTTATGAGTATTTGGTAGGTTATCTTGTTATGGTCATTTGGAACGATAATATAAATGTAAATAGGCCAACGTTTCAGAGGCCTTGTATTATACTATTTTCTCATTTTATGAGAACGGGATAATGTGGTTTCCATAAAATGCATTTTAGAGAGAGAGAAATCGTTGCCATTAACTGTCATTTTGATTAATTAATCCTGACATTGAAAGACGCTCTAAAAATACTACATATATTTCATGATTATAATGTGTATGTGTACACACACACCACACACACACCACACACACACACACACATACACACATATATATTTGCGTTCTCCAGAATTCACTTCTGGCGAAGTTCCTAGATACTAGTCACTGAATTTTGCGTGTTAATCACTATTTTACCCTGGCAGATGTGTGCACATGGGTCCCTCGCCGCAAAGGCAGATAACAAGATAGTCTTCTTTCCTGATAATAAGATAATTTGTTCTGTCTGTGCTTGCGTTGTTCCTTCTAAATACAGCTCTTCCTTTTCCTGGTACGCTAGTATGATGGTATCAATTACAGTACAACTCTCTCTTGTCTGTATTATGTCCCTACTGTAGGACTTTTCTGAGCTCTGATATTTTGTCGCCGTTGAGGCCTGCAGGTCTGACATTTCGTAAGGAATACAACCTGCTGACACTGACTTAGATTTTTTTTTTAAATCTCCGCTGCCTGCCTTAATGCTGTGTAGTTAGGGGAGTGTAGTTAGAGCAAAACGCTCCAGTTGGAAGGCACGGACTTTCTATGTCTGGGTATACCACAAAAAGTCCAGCACCTTCACACTGCTCAAGTTGCTTGCTGATACGTCAGTGTATAATTGTATTCTTTCTTCTGTGGAGTATCTTTTTTAACATTCCCATATCTAAAATATTTCGTATCAACTTTCAGAGTCTTGGTGAAATATGAAGCCATGTAAGTTGGTTGGTTGTGATGGGGGAGATACTAAGTGTGTGCATAACCAGCTAGCTAATTGAACCATCAGCTCAGTGTGCACCCACTTATCTCCTGAAAGCGACTGAACACCAGTAAATGAACACGGGGTGCAGTCATACCAATGAACAATCTCATTGATTAATAATAATTGTTATGCTAATTTCTCAAACATTTATCACATTTTAATCGATGGGCTGGTAAAGCATATGATGTGCTAACGGAACATTTTATGAACAGAAGCCAAAGAATTGCTTACAGACGAAAAAAAAAAACCTACTATAGAAACGGCTCAGGGAGACCCATAGAATCTTTTTCACAAAGTTGATTACAATCGACGTTAAGAAGGTCACATACAAAAAAAAAAAAACAACTCCCATGAAACGGCTTGGTATTGTTCTTGGGGAATCAGGGAAGGGTGGGGGTTTGAAGTACTGAAGGTCTTATTTCTTCAAGAGGTTTATGAAAGGAATTGATCGGTGACGCCTCACAACCCATCATAATTATTATCAGAGAGGTTTCAACAACCGCAGTCTATTGGAAACATTTCCTTCTTTGTTCACATGCGTTGCTGTAATCAGCATGTCTGGTTGCAGTTTCTCTAAAACGACAGCTCTTTATGCTTCTTTGTTCGCCTTGATGTGATTTTTTTTTTTAAATGCAACATTGTTTATGCAATAGTGCTGCAATATGTACAATTTTTTTTTTTTATATTCGATTTTGCCAGCAAATTTCTTTAACATATTAAAGATGCAACAGATTCTTACAAAAATTAATTATTCAGCTTGTGCGGGACAGCTAAGATAGGGTGAGCACATTTTTACTAGGGAACTACATGGGTGCTTTTTTAAATTTATTAGTCTGAGCGCGATTGCACATATGCATCGACACGGACACAGACAAACAGAAAGGAGAAAGAAAGAGATAGTTTATAGAATGTGTTTAGGATTTAAGTTAGAGGAATCAAGATACTCACCATCTGTACGTACTCTATCCTCAAGCAATAGTCTGAGTCATCGGTTCTTGTTGATCAATAAAATAACAGCAGCATAATTAGTACTTCTTGTACCTTTATAGCCTCAAGAGAAAAAAATACCTAACAGATAAAGATCCCTGCTTCACTATTTCATTGGAATGTCTGTAATCATCATCATCATCAAGTGCCATGCTTGCTGACTTGTCCATGTCTCTCCACAAACCTCTTGTCTGTACAGTTTATCAATACTGTTGTTGATTTCCTACCAAGTCGTTTTCTTAAACTGTCTGTTTTTTTCTCGTTAGTTTCCTTATATTTCTTCTGACCTCAGTTTTCCCAGTCACAATATATTCTAGCTGTTCCTTGCTTATTACATGACCAAACAAACAAACTGCGATTGTTTCCTCCCGAAGTTCTAATAAATACATTATCTTTTTTGTTGTTTCTGTTTTCTTTGAGCACTTTTAGAATGTCCTCGTTATGTCTTTTACCTGCTGTCTACTGTAATCTCATTATTTTCTAGTAAAACCACATTTGTCTAGCCTTCAACGATTTTCTGTATTTGTTGTCCTGTCGTGGAAGATTCACTTGCTAATGTCAGAACTGTCTGTGCAGTGTAAATAAATATATGCTGCATAACGTACTAGCCCTACTTAATATTTAACTCAATATATTACTACATAACAAACGTATCTTTTGTCCTTTTGAGCCGAAAACAACATAAGGGGCAGAAATTCAAAACTTTGCATGTCCGATGATCTTTTTTGTTATTCATCAGACTTGGCACAGGATGAATGAACTTTTCCACGTGACCCTATTCTGTGTGAGTCTTTCAATCTCGGCAAGACATCTGATGACTGTCGTCGTTGGCCTCTCGTATTGGTGCTTTTAGTACATTATACACTGACTATACACACACAAAATAATGATAATAACATTCTTTTACAAAGTAAAGGGTCCCACCACACGGTGTATAGGGAATATGGTGTTAGTGCCGATATTTTTCTTTATAGACCCCGGCATATTATTTTTGGTCCGTGTCGCTTTTCTTTTTCAGAAATCCATTTATTTTAAACCTGAGTAAAATTGGAAGCCTTTCTCCTACTAGTCCAGTTGGGCCGAAGAGCGTCCGCTCACAGGCTTCTGGATCTATAGTAGCTGTAACATATTAGTCCAGTTGGGCCGAAGAGCATCCGCTCACAGACTTCTGGATCTATAGTAGCTATAACATATTAGTCCAGTTGGGCCGAAGAGCGTCCGCTCACAGGCTTCTGGATCTATAGTAGCTATAACATATTAGTCCAGTTGGGCCGAAAAGGTCCGCTCACAGACTTCTGGATCTATAGTAGCTATAACATATTAGTCCAGTTGGGCCGAAGAGCATCCGCTCACAGACTTCTGGATCTATAGTAGCTATAACATATTAGTCCAGTTTGGCCGAAGAGCATCCGCTCACAGGCTTCTGGATCTATAGTAGCTATAACATATTAGTCCAGTTGGGCCGAAGAGCGTCCGCTCACAGACTTCTGGATCTATAGTAGCTATAACATATTAGTCCAGTTGGGCCGAAGAGCATCCGCTCACAGGCTTCTGGATCTATAGTAGCTATAACATATTAGTCCAGTTGGGCCGAAGAGCATCCGCTCACAGGCTTCTGGATCTATAGTAGCTATAACATATTAGTCCAGTTGGGCCGAAGAGCGTCCGCTCACAGGCTTCTGGATCTATAGTAGCTATAACATATTAGTCCAGTTGGGCCGAAGAGCGTCCGCTCACAGGCTTCTGGATCTATAGTAGCTATAACATATTAGTCCAGTTGGGCCGAAGAGCGTCCGCTCACAGGCTTCTGGATCTATAGTAGCTATAACATATTAGTCCAGTTGGGCCGAAGAGCATCCGCTCACAGACTTCTGGATCTATAGTAGCTATAACATATTAGTCCAGTTGGGCCAAAGAGCGACCGCTCACAGACTTCTGGATCTATAGTAGCTATAACATATTAGTCCAGTTGGGCCGAAGAGTGTCCGCTCACAGGCTTCTGGATCTATAGTAGCTATAACAATTTAGTCCAGTTGGGCCGAAGAGTGTCCGCTCACAGGCTTCTGGATCTATAGTAGCTATAACATATTAGTCCAGTTGGGCCGAAGAGCGTCCGCTCACAGGCTTCTGGATCTATAGTAGCTATAACATATTAGTCCAGTTCACTATTGAGCTGTCGCGGCTTTAAGTAATAACATGAAGACATACAAATCATCCAGTCACACAGCTGTAATTCACTCATTCACACACTTATTCACTCACTTCCGCTAGACATTGTCCAAAGTGCTTCACAGCATTCAGGGAAAATGAAGATAACGGATTATACGGTTTGCTTCTTACGTGACGTTTGATATTTCGCAAATCTCTCCCCTCTTTCATCCCCGAGATGACTTCCTTGCAATATCGCCTCTGTTTGTTGATAGCTTGATGCACACTTCCTTTCTAATATATTCGCCTCCAATACTGTTATTACATTCTCATACATCTCATCTCAAAGTTCTGTATTTGGTCATTGTTATTGTTCAAGCTAGACTTTGGTAGCACAGTGTTGACAGCAGATTTTCAATTACAAATCGAGCCCTTCGTATACATCGATCGTCTTGTGATTATTTTATTTTTTAGTGTTAATTGTCCAACTATTAGATTTGCTATTTTGCACCTGTTTTTTCTTATTTCATTATCTTTTTTTTTCGGCTTTTGATGTTACAATGCCTTCCATATACTTTAAAAGCAACTGTGTTTCACCTGTTTAAAATCATGTTTTCTGTTTAGATTTCTATTGTGATTATCTTTCTGTCTATGATTACTGCATTTCCTAATATTCATTTCTATTTCTTAATCTTCTTTCTTCTTCTTTTGATCTTTTCGTTTCCCATTCAATTAAAATGTTGCAGTTTTCTTTTTGTGTTATTGCTGTTGGTGGCAGATCGCTGGCAAATAGGAACTGAGACAACCTAAGCGTGGTCATCACTAACATTTTTGAAATATCTGGGGTGGGATGGGGGAGATTATGTTTACATGCTGCCGTAAACATTGTGGTTTCGCAAGGAATGGAAGGTTTTACCGCACCGCCTAGACACAAGTCTATGCCAAGTCCATCAGCTGGGCCGAGAGCAGTCTGCAACTCATAACTGACTGTATAGCCAGGATAAGCAGACCTAACGAAGAATTACTCCACCTGCTAATAATGCTCATGGAAACAGGCTATAAACAGTGGTGCCAAATGAGTAGGTATAGATGAGGACAGGCATCCTAGTACACAAATAATACTATGATGAAGCCGGATGCGTTGGCCGAAAGAAGCAGAAATCACAAGTCTGTTTCGTATAACAACATAACACGTGTACCCCTACTTGATACTCATTTAACGGAAGACAATGAAGAGGCGGAGTCAGCACAAAAATATGGGTAGAGCAGCTAATTGAAATAAGGAATAGATATTGAAGAAAACCTAGTTAGAAGTAAAGAGACGCCGTCGTGCTTTGCGAAGTACTGAGAGTAATTGAGACAACTTCTATAAAATATAAACATTAAGATTGAGTGGAATGTACAAACTAGATTATGGACATCTTCATCCAGGAACAGAATAAATTGTCCATGATTAAAACTAAAATGCCACTTATAGATGGAAGCAAACAGCTGTGCATGCAAAGAAACTAGAAAGTTGTTGTTAACCAATAATGATGATGATAATGGTGATTAATAAAAATGACAGAGCAGTATAATCAGTACTTTCGGTACTTGTACCGTGAAGCCTCATTAAAAAAAATACTTAACAGAGAAAGATTCCTGCATCTCTATTTCATTGGAATACTTTCCAGAACACTTCTTCTTAATATAATTCCGCTCTCATTTCTTCCATATCTCCCCTTACCTCCTCCTTCTCCTCCATATTGAATACCAACCCTCTAGCATTCCTTTTCCGCAATGCTCTCTCCTACCTTTTCAACAGAGAGACCCCATCTGTGCTCCGCGGAAAACAATTGTTCCCAAGATTGCTTGCAGGCGAGGCCATGAACCAGCTTTTGTTAACGACCACAAACAACACTATTCTACCTCCTCCCTGTTCCTTTTGAGTATGGATTCCGTTCCTCCCTCCAGCGCTTGTTATCTGATTACATGAGGCAGTGGATTACATCATTCATTTTATTGCGTGTCTTTCTGGCTACATTTTCCCTGCTGACTACATTTGTATATCCTTTGCCAAACATCCAAGCGCGTCAGTGCGTGTGTTACTTCGTTTTCTGTAAATCCCATGTCTACTCTCCCACCCCCGTCTCGTCAACACATTATTAAATCTACAACGGTATTATGTAATTAAATGTATGTTTGTAGGTATGTGTCTATGTATGCATGTATCTATCTATATGTGTTGATTTATCATTATGTATGTATGTATGTATGTGTATAAATATATATATATATATATATATATATATATATATATATATATGTACATACATTTGTGAATATATATTATGTGTTTCCTTATGTGTGGGCATATGGTATATATGTATACATTTATATGTGTTATGTATATATTAAGTTTATGTATGAGTGTATGTATCTATGTGTGCTATGTATGTAATTGTGTGTATATATTGTGTGTGTGTATATGTGAGTGTGTGTGCATGTTTGTTTGTATCGTGTGTGCTATGTTTGTATTATGTGTGTGTATCTCTATGTTATGTATGTAAGCGTGCATTTATATGTGTTGTGTATGTGCTATGTATATATGTGTGTTATGTATGTAGTTATGTAAGAATGCGTGCATTTATATGTGTTATGTATGTTCTATGTGTATATGTTTGTTATATATGTATCTTTGTTATGTATGTATATATGCATGCATGTATATGTATTGTGTATGTGTTTTTTACTTTACCTATTTTATGTAGAACTACAACTACCTGGGACATACTATAACCAGTGATGGAAAATGTAAAACTTAAATAAACAAAAGAATAGGTATGGCAAAAAGTGATTTTAATGCCATGAAAAAAATATACTAACATCAAAACAAATAACACCAGGGCTAAAACTAAGAATTACATCTTCTCAATATTCCTGTATGGTGCAGAAAACATGGACATTAGACCAGAAAACAGAACAGAAAATGTAAGCCTTTGAAATGTGGATTTATAGAAGAATAGGTAGAATTGGATGGAAAGAAAAGAAAACAAACGATGAAGTTTTAAAACTAAAAATGAAAAGAGAACTACTAAACACAATTAGAACAAGACAAATGCGATTTTTGGGCCATGTTAAAAGACACAACAGCCTACTAAAAGTAATATTGGAAGGGAAAATAAAAGGTAAAAGTGGCAGGGGCAGACCAAGACTAACATGGACGAGTAACATCAAAAGATGGACAAGTCAACCTATGACAATCTGTACCATCAAAGCAAGAGACAGATTGGGATGGCGCTCTATGGTAGCCCACCTTCGATGCGGAGACGGCACTCAATGATGATGATGATGATTTTTATGTATGAACTGTGTGATGTAGCATATATATGTTATGATTAATGGCTCTTATTTTTTTTCTCCCTGAGACTCTACAGCATTCTTATGAAACCTTATTCTTATCCTCATGGTGTCGTCAGCTTCTCATGATCACTCACTAACTTTTCTTTCTTTTTCTTTCTTTCTTTCTTTCTTTCTTTCTTTCTTTCTTTCTTTCTTTCTTTCTTTCTTTCTTTCTTTCTTTCTTTCTTTCTTTCTTTCTTTCTTTCTTTCTTTCTTTCTTCTTTTTCTTTCTTTCTTTCTTTCTTTCTGTTTCTTTTTGTTCTTTGTACGATGTAATTATATAGGTTTTCATCAAAAAGCCATCAGTGGCAATCGATGATTGCAACAGGCTTCGTCCCGTTGAGGCTGCAACTACGCTACGTCGTCACAGTTATCAATACCTAGACGGCGAGCGACACGTGTTAGGTTCTCGTTAGCCGTCGTTTGACGAACAATTTTTTTTTCACGCTGCAATTTGTTTCGTGCATGCTTGCTGTGATGTCTAACATTTTATTAATTCATTGTCTCCTAGGTTTTCCTTTCCTTGTCCATCCAATCCCCATTTTTTTTCTTTATCTGCACAATAGCTCAACCACCTCAGGCCCATCTAGGTTGGTTGTTGACCAAAACGTCTAATTTATCATTATAGTTTCTGTTTCTAGTTTTCTTCTGTTAGTTTATATTTCTTCTGTTTTTCTATCAGCTTATATTTCTTCGCTGTTTTGTTCTATTAGTTTATTTGTTTTCGCTTTTTTCTTCTGTTAGTTTCTATGTCTTCGCTGTTTTCATTTTCCATGCGCAGATTACATCATCTCATGTAGTCGGTCTTAAATATGTCCGACTTCGCTAATTGCATGCAGAGCTGGACTTAGCTGCTCCTTGTATTGTCTTTCTGCTTCCGAAGTGTCTAGACATTCCATCCTCTGATTGTAGCCTTTGTCCTTGTTAAAGTGTGGTCTGCTGTGTGGTTTCGTCACGAAGGTCTTTCCTCCTCATGGACTCTAGTTATTGTTTGCGCTCGCCCAACCATTGCCATTATCATTTGGTTAATTCTTAAAAGGGTTAAATTGACGTATCTGAGCTGTATCACGGCTTTCAACATTTATATATATAATTGCAATACTGTGTCAAAACTAAAAGAAAGCACGTACGATGTGCGGCTAGATCAGCACCATTCAAGCAAACATATGCAGATATGTTAACAAATAGATATTGCAAACGGTATATTCAACGTGCTGAAAGACATAATGATATGACCGCTGGGCTATCCCCACAGTGTTCTGTCTTAACTAGTTACCTGTTCAATCATCCTCTTTATTCTCTCTGGTAGCCCTAATCAGATGTCGAGAAGATACATAGTTGTAGTGTCTGCTTTTCTCACATTTTCCTTACATAGTTGTAGTGTCTGCTTTTCTCACATTTTCCCTACATAGTTGTAGTGTCTGCTTTTCTCACATCTTCCCTATATAGTTGTAGTGTCTGCTTTTCTCACATTTTCCTTACATAGTTGTAGTGTCTGCTTTTCTCACATTTTCCCTACATAGTTGTAGTGTCTGCTTTTCTCACATCTTCCCTATATAGTTGTAGTGTCTGCTTTTCTCACATTTTCCCTACATAGTTGTAGTGTCTGCTTTTCTCACATTTTCCCTACATAGTTGTAGTGTCTGCTTTTCTCACATTTTCCCTACATAGTTGTAGTGTCTGCTTTTCTCACATTTTCCCTACATAGTTGTAGTGTCTGCTTTTCTCACATCTTCCCTATATAGTTTTAGTGTCTGCTTTTCTCACATCTTCCCTACATAGTTTTAGTGTCTGCTTTTCTCACATCTTCACTATATAGTTTTAGTGTCTGCTTTTCTCACATCTTCCCTACATAGTTTTAGTGTCTGCTTTTCTCACATCTTCCCGCATTGTCATGTGATGCTTCTGTAAAGCTTTATTGACTTTGTTAACCTTTCTCTGATCCTGCTTCGACCTCTACTCTTTTTCTCATCTTAAAAAAGACATATATTCCAATATGTTATAGAACCACCAGCTTTTCACTCCAGCTGGATAAATAATTGTATATGTTGTTTCTATATGTAGTTACAGAATGGTTCTATACCGCTTTTTATCTCAATGTCCCTTTCCTAATTGTGTCTGTTCTGGTCACGCTTTCCTCATTTCATTTCTGGGATAACTATAATTCCCGCTGCTGACTTCCCTGTCTACAGTGACCACGTTTCGCACAGGCAGCATAATTCAGCCAACTACTCATTGCTCAAACAAAGTAGTTTAACAGTACTCCAGGATGCATTTTTTAAGTCCTCATTCTGCCATGCCAACCCAGCATCCCAATCCGCGCACTCGCACACACGCATACCCAGCACTATCGCTGGAGAAAAAATAATGGTAATCCTACCTCAGGCCTGTAGCAGGCCAATAATATATGGCATGTGCTACCGCCTCTGCTTGTTTTTCCTTCTTTCGCATTAGCTTCGGGAGTTTACCTTACCGTCGTTTCCTATCTGACATCTGTGTTTTGTTCCGTCTCCCAGAATAGACTGAGGTTTTACTTTTGCACAAGCTAGCGGTAGTGTGTTGTGAGTGTTCTGTGGAATATGTTGCTTTGTGTAATTCGTTTTATACACGTGTGCCGTTCTCACACATGCCAGATACACATCATCATCATCATCATGAGCTCATTGCGGAACACACATCTTCTTAGAAAATGCATCCCCGTTTAGTTTTAATCTATATATAGTAATGCCATAGTTCTCACAGTGGATAATGCAGGGAACATCTGTTGGTGTTAATTATATAAATAATAACATGAGGTCGCTGGTAACGAGACGGATTCATAAGTAAAAAAAAAAGAGATACACAAAATAATTAGCATTATAGTGACGGGAAACAAAAATATGCCATAGCCTAAACATCAAGTAATAATTGCAACAACAAACAATATTTCTTCGAAGTGTACAATTAAATCAAATGGGACAGTATTAAAGCAAGTCGAATAAGTCGATTAGCTAGACCATGATTGTACTGCATGGCTATGGATGAGGTATAGATTGGCGTATACAGACAGTATTTCTGCAAATGAAACATATTGCGCAATCCATCTCTTTGAATAGAGACAAAAATGCCTTCATTGTTTCCTAAAACTAGTCTTGACATGTGGACATAAATATGAAATAATTGAACATCTGAGAAGAAAATCGTTGGGAACCAGGTACATGTGCTTTTTTATATATCACAATAATGAGAATATAGAGATTAAACAAAAAAAATAAAAACGGCACATGGATGTTCTAAAATAGGGAAAAGAAAGCTTGTTAGCAGCAAGAGAGCAATCATTATGTGTGAAATCGGTCATGTCGTGAGAAGGGGTTCAGCTGTAACGTCGTGACACCTGGACAATTTAAGAAAATAAGCAGTGGTGGAAGGTTACCTGACAGCTGAAGAGAATGATAAAAGTGATAGGAAGTTTAGAGCAGAAATGATCAATAACTGTATACACAGAACTCTGTGAAGACACATGCTCCACATTTGTATAAGCCTCACTGACGTCGTTAGACATGGCACTTGGTCATGATTATTTCTCTTTGTTTCTATTTTGGACTTCTCTTGCCAGTTCTGTTTACGTTGTCATACATTGTCTCTTGTTTTCAACAGCGTTCTCCAGTTTTCTGTTGTTTATGGCTATTTTCCTATGCAAATCTTCGTTGTTTTCTCCCCTTGTTTTTATTATTCTAAGAGGTTTTCTTTTTAAAGTTTACCGTAACCATATCACCCCCTTACTGTAAAACGAGAAAATAGTGAAACACATGGCCTCTGATTCTCTGATCCACGCGCACATTAAAATGGATATATTGATACAATTATTATATTTATATGACATTTATCAAATGAAATATTTAAAAAAAAGCTAGTAAGTGAGTTGTGAAGTCCAGTAGATGAAGTCCTGAGAGTGTCCAAGGAACGCGTCACGGGCTGCTCCGACTTGCAAAAGAAGTAGTGATTGTGACAAAATAATATAATTTTTTAAAATGCTTATGTTGAAGTGGTTATCTACATTTTTTATATAACCATCACAGTGACTGGAATCTGCACCAGTGTTGACTATAGAAGACGGCTCTCCGGATTGTCATTGACAATAGTTAACTATGATAACCTCTCCCATGATATGTTAGATTTGACATTATACACCAGTCGGTATAAATCCATGCTGCACGATGACTCATTCATGTGGTTTATATAGTGTGTTCTTTAATTGTTGCAGACAATGCATTTTAATGTACCATTGTCCTAATAGAACATGTATCCACACGCTGTAGTTTAGAAGGAAACAGAAAGGCACTACACAGGGGGGCAGAAAGGCAAGCTGCAAAGTTTCTTGACACATAAATCATTGTCAAGGCAGAGTTTAATCCATACTGTACACATACACACCTCCACTGTTGAAGCCATAATTTAGTCTTTGGATTCACGTTCCACCCCTTTCGCTTTTCCTGTCAGTCGGTGTGAATAAAAGTGCTTGGTTCTTGTGGTCTTTTTTACCTTACGTTTCAACCAAAAGGTTTTCATCAAGAACAAAGTATGCACAACCTAATTAAAACAAACAGTGAAAGCAATAACGACTCGTATCTTAATAACCGATTCAAATATTCTCTAGTGCTCTGTTTGTGAGAAAATAAAAAGAGAATCCAAAGAGAACTCAGACACTACAGAGTGAATGACTACCTCTCTCATCGACTAATAGTTCATCGTTGGTGCTACTAGTGTCAGCATCTGTGTGTGGATCTTATTTTTTTTTAAATAGTAAAATAATTCAGTTTCGCCAAGTGAATAGCATTTTAAGTAGAACTGCAAGACCCGGTCAAAAATTCTATGAAATTATGGGGCCGAAAGGCATAATATCAAAGTTTAATTACAAACTACGACATGCCTTATCTTTCTGGACGACATGGTAAGTGAGAGTCATCTCTTATAACGGGTCTGGTCGATCCAGAGTGTTTAGTAGGAAAGACAGACGCATTAAGCTACAATCAACACCTTACAGTAATACTCAAGCCTGCGGCCCAGTCATTCGAGAACTGCTGGGACGTCAGTGGAGCGGATATGGGGGTGCCCTGATTGCATTAAAATTCACTCCATGAATATAATAGAATAGAGTAGAATAGAATCTGAGGACAGGTCCACATTCAAGAACGGAACAAATAAACTACGTTATTAATCGTTCTCTCTGTGTCAAGCATTAAAAAAAATTGTATTCAGGCTAACAACCTTTGTTTGCTTCACTCACTAGCAAAGGTTATCTCTTCCCTTTGTTTGCTTCACTCACTAGCAAAGGTTATCTCTTCCTTTTGTTTGCTTCACTCACTAGCAAAGGTTATCTCTCCCCTTTGTTTACTTCACTCACTAGCAAAGGTTATCTCTTCCCTTTGTTTACTTCACTCACCAGCAAAGGTTATCTCTTCCCTTTGTTTGCTTCACTCACTAGCAAAGGTTATCTCTTCCCTTTGTTTACTTACTTCACTCACTAGCAAAGGTTTTCTCTTCCCTTTGTTTACTTACTTCACTCACTAGCAAAGGTTATCTCTTCCCTTTGTTTACTTACTTCACTCACTAGCAAAGGTTATCTCTTCCCTTTGTTTACTTCACTCACCAGCAAAGGTTATCTCTTCCCTTTGTTTACTTCACTCACCAGCAAAGGTTATCTCTTCCCTTTGTTTACTTCACTCACCAGCAAAGGTTATCTCTTCCCTTTGTTTACTTCACTCACCAGCAAAGGTTATCTCTTCCCTTTGTTTACTTCACTCACCAGCAAAGGTTATCTCTTCCCTTTGTTTGCTTCACTCACTAGCAAAGGTTATCTCTTCCCTTTGTTTGCTTCACTCACTAGCAAAGGTTATCTCTTCCCTTTGTTTACTTCACTCACTAGCAAAGGTTATCTCTTCCCTTTCTTTACTTCACTCACTAGCAAAGGTTATCTCTTCCCTTTCTTTAGAGCGTAGTCGTGTAGGCCACCTACAGCCTAGCCTAGACATGTACTTGACAGTAATATCTAAGGAAAACAATGTGAGGGTCATAAATAATAACTGATGAGGAATATATTAAGAAGAGTTAAAAATCACCGAATGTTAGTTGGTAGAGATCATATAGGCATCTCATTAGTAGATAACATAGTGGAGTGACTCTATGTTGAAATCTATATTATCAGACACTTGTGTCATTTCTTACTTTCGTCGGCCACTCTGGTAACGGGTATATTGCTCCTAGCTGGTTCTACCAAGCTGGGTAGATTTTCATGGGCATCAGTGAGACAAAAAGGGACCGACCACCTGCTCCCTCCTGTTACAGGGTGGTGGTGGGGGGGGAGCTAACAATAGAAAAGAACGGAAATACATAAAGATTCCACTTCACTGATATACACTTCTGGAGGTAAAAGTTGTGACAGCCGAAAAAAGAAAAGTCAGCTGATATACGCGATTAGACCTTTTAACAACGGGACACAGTAGGAATTCAACAGTGAAGACTTCCGAACTAATGAGAAACACCGGCGTGAGAGAGAGAAGAAGGGTCTTCATCGCCAACGTTTCTGTACCTATTTACCTGATACCGACTGTGATGATGTAAAGTTGTCAGGAAAATTCACCACTAAACCCGGCCAACATACATAATCACATATCACACACATACACAAGCCAAGCATGTACAACCTCCCTTAATTGAGAGCTCATTTAAAATTTTCTTCCGACTGGTATTTCTCTCCCTAGTCTCATTATACTGTAAATATGCTAATAATTGGCGCTGGATACCATTTTTATGCATAAGTTAAGTGCTTTCATCATTAAAAACACCCTCCAAGGTCAACGACACGCTTTGAGTTATCAATGTTTACAGTAATGTCACCGTGCCACACTTTGAATACATTTTTCTCTTCATTACGCGACGACCCAGTTTCTCTTTGCGTGGCTACCACGTTTTGGCTAAAAATAATACATTCTCTTACATGTTTGCCTGACTCCACGGCGCGGAAAGCTTCATTGATTCAATAGCATGATTTTCCCAAAGCTTATGGGATTAATTCGAAAGATATATTCATGGTAATTTGATGGCAGTAGTTTGTATGGTACGCGCCATTACCGGTACAGAAGGACGCGTTGCACTCTTCTACGGCTCACTCTTCCTTTGCCTCGTTAGTTTGCCATTAATGCGATTTTCTGAGCAATTACAGGGTTTTCTACATAATGATTTTAACACGTGACTCCCACCGATATAAAGTTGAAGGCACGCAATTTTATTATGATAATACATTTTTTAAACTCTTCAGTACTTAGGCGAGATATTTTACCTGGCCTGCTTGTCTTTATGTACCGTTTCAAAAATCTCGTTCAACAAATGTGATTATGATTATGTAGTATAGGAAAGTTCAGGGGCGTAGAAGAAAATGGTCTTGGCAGTGCACTCCATCACATTGGTTTTTTTTTTGTTTTTGTTATTTTTTTTGTTAGTTCCGCCTATTTTGTAACATTCCCATTCTCAAGCTGACCCTCTTTTTTATTTTTGCTGAAACTACAAGCTTTCTGTGCAGCCATTTTACAGGTTGTAACCAGGGATCAAACACGCACTCCACTTTCTTTCTTTCTTTCTTTCTTTCTTTCTTTCTTTCTTTCTTTTTCTTTCTTTCTTTCTTTCTTTCTTTCTTTCTTTCTTTCTTTCTTTCTTTCTTTCTTTCTTTCTTTCTTTCTTTCTTTCTTCATTTATTTTTTTCTTTCTTTCTTTCTTTTTTTTCTTTCTGTCTATCTACCCCATGTTATATCCCTTTCGTTAGAACGTGACAAAATAATATCGTCATTGTGACGGCTGTTAATTGCTAGTATGATAGTTATTGTTGTAACACATTTCAGGCAAACGATATTAGTGTGAGTGTAAACTATGGGTCTAAAAACGGTCGTATAAAATATGATTGTATTGAATGAGTGCAAAACTTGCTAGCACAAAGTTAGTCATGTTTTTAGTAGTTGTACACACAGTCGACATCGAATTGTTATATTTGACAGGCTGATGTCAAACTAATAACCACTTTATGTAATTAATTCACATTTAGTAGTCAGTTTTAGTTCGGCCTAACACTTTTATTTCAACTGTTCGTACACAAGTCACTTCGGCTTTTATTTGAACCACTGGGACACAACGTTTGTAGAATCGATACATCTAGGATCTCGAAAATCAACCGATGACGAAATTGTGATAACGCAGATGTTGCGATGCATCACTGTGTACGCTTATCCAACAACCATCTCCCCGTCCCATTCCCTACCTCTTTTTTCATTTCTGCCTCAACAACAGATCTCATTGTGTATATTCAATAACAAATTGATTGGTCAAAACAACTAGGCCATCATTTGTATTTGTTGATGTCTCATAAGTTGGAGATAAAGTACTCTCTATAAAAATTGATTTATCGACAATCTTGTTCCGTAGATGAATGATGGAAATAAACAAATGTATAGCCATAAATAAACTTACTCAGTAGTCAACAATAAAATAGTGAACGCGTTAGACAGATTTGGATTTTTAACACATTTACCTGACCTAACATAAGGAAAGTGTGATTTTGCCATCGGCTTATTTATATTCAAATACTATATGGTGAACTAATTAATTATTACACGGAAAAAGACAAATCGGCATACCTAAACTACGATATAGAGATATCTGTAAATCATCACTAAATGACTTCTCCACCTGTGAAAATGACTGGGAACATGTGGTAAATGATCGCACATCATGGAGAGCATGTATAAGGAATGGTATAGCATCATTTGAGACTGTGCTAAGGCAACACTTAGAAGAGAAAAGACTAATGAAAAAGGATGGAAAACCCTGTGGATCAGTGGGCCTGACTTGTTCATTCTGTGGCCGTGCGTGTTTGTCAAACATTGGTAGAATTAGTAGCCACGAGAGAAACTGTGCAACAAAAACAAAACCTCAAAAACAAAAAAATACACAATAGCCTCCACTAGACCGTCTGACAAGACGAAAAGGGCCATATATTTATATTTCAAAGACAGAAGCAAGGTAGGGAAAATACAAGAAAGTCCACACTAAACCCACGCCATTTGAATGTGAAAAGCCAGTGCTCTTTTTCTCTCTCTCTCTCTCTCTCTCTCTCTCTCTCTCTCTCTCTTTCTCTCTCTCTTTGTTTCGGAAAATAAAAACAAATTATGATCTCTATTACGCCTCGAGCCTGAGCTCCAGAAAATACGGTGTTCCAACATGAACACACTTTTGGGAATTCTGGTCAGCACTACAACCAGACCGTTTTTCATTCCCGGAAACAAATCTCCGGTGATGAATTAAGGCTGAGTGGACTTAGAAGCTGTTGAGTTGGGGAATCAACAATTTTATCCTCGTCAGACCGGACCTTAAGTGTTATAACCTTCACTGATTCAGCCTGGCAGGCATCTATTCTTTTATCACACGTATCGACTGGAGAGCCCTGGGCTGGGATTGAATTAATATTCATGCTGAAGCAGGATGCGCCGGGTCGACAAGCGCAGATATCACAGCATGCCGTAAACTAGCGACGCAACGAAATGCATTCACACTCATTTAACAGGTGAGCGCTGAAGAGGAATTAATAACCATTTATCATAGAGCTAGCACACTACGCTTCAGACATTACTCCCATGAGAAAATATATAGTAACGAATACGAGGGGAGTACCACTAAATGTAGCTTTGCTGTAGTTAATGTGTTCCCACAACAGTGAGAGAGAGAGAGAGAGAGAGAGAGAGAAAGAGAATTTGTTGGATACAGTCCTTGAAACTATCATATGAGTTCCGACCAAGTATAACCTATGTTTTATGGCGAGTCGTGGACGTGTTGTACATCTCTCTCAACGTGGCACATTTCACCTACAGCATAATCTTATAATGCACACAGCCAAGTGTAATTCTTTACCTCGCATAATGCGCATCTGAAAAAAGTGCGTTCGTGACATAAATACACAGTGATGTAACTTTAACTGACGTTCTCATAACTAGGAGTATAGGTCTGACATTTCTCATAGCTGTAGTATAGGTCTGACATTTCTCATAGCTGTAGGAGTATAGGCCTGACATTTCTCATAGCTGTAGGAGTATAGGCCTGACATTTCTCATAGCTGTAGGAGTATAGGCCTGACATTTCTCATAGCTGTAGGAGTATAGGCCTGACATTTCTCATAGCTGTAGGAGTATAGGCCTGACATTTCTCATAGCTGTAGGAGTATAGGCCTGACATTTCTCATAGCTGTAGGAGTATAGGCCTGACATTTCTCATAGCTGTAGGAGTATAGGCCTGACATTTCTCATAACTGTAGGAGTTTAGGCCTGACATTTCTCATAGCTGTAGGAGTTTAGGCCTGACATTTCTCATAGCTGTAGGAGTATAGGCCTGACATTTCTCATAACTGTAGGAGTATAGGGCTGACATTTCTCATAGCTGTAGGAGTTTAGACCTGACATTTCTCGTAACTGTAGGAGTTTAGGCCTGACATTTCTCGTAACTGTAGGGGTGTAGGCCTGACATTTCTCATAACTGTAGGGGTTTAGGCCTGACATTTCTCGTAACTGTAGGGGTGTAGGCCTGACATTTCTCATATCTGTAGGGGTTTAGGCCTGACATTTCTCAAACCTTCTGTGATGTAGAGTCTGTATAATTTGTTTCAAAAATAATATTCTACTTTGATCACATAATAGCGGTGTGTGGTGTGTTTTGCACCTAATGGTCGATCAAATACACCACCTTGCAAGACGCACTTTTTCGGGACTGCTTCTCCAGCCTCTTGTTATCTTTATCTTTCCTGCAAGTTAACAGTTATCTGAAAATAGAAAACAATCTTTCTGGGGCTAGAACTAACATGCCACATTTGGACTGAAAAGAGCAACTTATCACTAACGTTTGCCTTCCATTTTTAGTTGGGTGACCTATCATCGCCCCATGATGCACAGAAGTCTGCAACCAGCAATCTCTATTTCTCTCTCCCCCTCTCTCGTTCCTAACTGCCTGAAAGTCGACGAAATCTAGATCTGTCTATTCTTTGACGTTATCTTCCTCCTATCTCTGCTTTTCTTGCGTTCTATTTTTTCCCCTCCCTTTCCTGCTATATTGGTGTAGTTTAGCGGGCCAACAAGACCTAGACACGGTGACGGTACGTTTTCACATTTGTTTCTTAGCTCCATAAACTACGTGTACAGTTGTTGTTGTTCGTCTTGTAACTTTATTCTTATTTATTGTCTGTCCTTTCGACTGTCAGTTTGATTAACACACACATAAATTAGGCAATACTTCACGTGTTTCCTGTGTGATCACAACACGGAGCTGCCCCAGTAATATTTATTTGTTTATCTGTATTGTTCCTCTCAGTAAGTCAGTATTCCTTACTTAGTTATTGATTTTTCTGACTGTCCTATTATTATTCCCTCTCTCAATTCATGTCTCTTTCATACGCTTTCTTCTTTAACCTTTTTCTTTTTCCTTTCCTGTGCTTCCTGTTTCTTTTTTGTACCCTCCCCCTCTCTTTCTGAGGTGATCCACGTTTCTTGTCCTTCCCTGTACTTTATATATTTATTTCTGCCTCATTAATTCAGTATTTCTTTCTTCCTATCTACACTCTATCCCGCTGTGAAGCATCCTCACTCTCACTCCCTGTTTACATCAACTTTCATTCAAAGTGTGTATGTTTCTTACCTCTCAAAAGTTTGAATGTAATTCATTGTTACAGATGTAATGTCATATTTGAGATATTCAAATAATCTTTTCTTAATAACTGCACTCTTCCTTCCCTGTGCTGTGAATGCCTAGAGCTATCTCTGACCACACCTTGTCCAGCATGTGGAAGATGTTCAGTGCTAAGTGTGGACTTCACAATTTTCTCCTCTCACACAAGGAATTTTTAACTTCTGAAATGTATAGTCAATCTAGAGTATTAGCTTGGATTGGGGGAAGGGGCGGGGGTATGTGCGCCCTAACTAATTCCGCGTTCTTCTTGTCAATGATAAACAAAACATGTCAGTTCTTTAGTATTGTCTTCTGTTTTAGTCAGATCACATTTACTATGAAAACTTATTAGGAATTGTGCCTTTTGTATGATGGTTTGAAAACCCCAGAACTAGATGGTCGCATTAAGACAACTTTGATGCAGCATGCACCTTCACCTCAGACATGAACATTTGGTTCTGTTTGCGGAGAAATGAACATAAAATAGAGACATTCATGTTATTGTATAAAGAGAGCTGAAGAAATGGTATAGGGGCATTCACTATGCTTGTGTTTGAGGACAGAAGAAGGCAGTATTTATTGTTTGTTCTGGGAAAAAAACATGAAAAAGAGAGGCTTCTTCAGTCTTGTAATAATGCACATTTTATTTATTGCTCTCTAGCCATGTTGGGGGCCGTGTCAGTCTTCATGTACAAAACTCGTGTTTGTCTGCGGTTTCCTGGTTCTTTCCCTTTGTAATCCTGCGATGTAGCTGTCAGCTTTAGCGTATGGGTTTATGTTTCGGGGGGGGAGGGGGGGGTTTGTTTATAACCGACCAGGTCTTTATGAGCCGGTCAAGCCAACCAGTAAGGTTGGGGAAGATTTCTTCATCTTTTGTTTGAGAATGAACAAGTTAAAAGAAGAATAAAGCATTTAACAATACCAAAACATGTATACTGACAAATGCAGCGTTATTATTAGTCGCATTTGTTAAGTGTGACTTTCAAGTCAACAAGCAGCAAATGAAATATAGGCTTCGGTTTCGCAATAAGTTTAACAGTCAGAGAGGGTGTGCACCAAACAAGAGAACCGTTAAGAGTAGCTTATTTTGTCATATAAGAGCACCATAGAAAAATAAATCTATACACACACACACACACACATTCTCTAGTTCTCAATCTCTCTCTCTCGTTCTCTCTCTCTCTCTCTCTCTCTCTCCAATTCCTCTTATACTCTTTCGTGTACAGGAACACACAGTTCTAGTTCTTGCCCTTATGACAGCCTCAGTCATTGTCAATTATTGTAGTGTTTCATTGATGTTTTCAGTGTATCTTATTCTGGGGTCTACCGCGGGCTCATCTCCTTATTTAATATACTTTGTGTTTGCTTTACAACCGTTTGACATATTTTCAGAAGAGCAAACCATTCAATTCTTTGTCTCTGCATGCAGCTTAGAATTGATTTCAGTGCCCACTCTCTTACAACATCGTGTCTAATTCTGGTCACTTGTCTAATTCTGGTCACTTGTCTAATTCTGGTATCTCCAAGCAGTTTTCTAAAAAATAAAAAAATAATAATAAAAAAAAAAGCTAAGTATCCCTGTGGTGATTATATAAACATCCATACATAATGATAAAATAACATGCATAATATGACTAAACAGACCAATGAAGACATTCTCAAGGAGGCCAACACAAAAAGGGAACTCCTAAAAACATCAGAAAGAAACAATCAAAATTTTGTGGGCACATCATGAGAAAAGGAAAGTTGGAATACTTGGTTACAACTGGCAAAATAAAAGGAAAGAGAGATCGCGGACGACAAAGAGAGAAAATACTGGATAGCTTGGTGTCATGACATGGAAAACAGCGAACAACAGACCTGATACGATGCACTGTAGATAGAAGCTTGTGGAAGGACATGATCGCCTACGCCAACCGGTATGACACATGATGATGATAGCAACGATTCATATCATCATGTGCCATACTGGTTGGCGTAAACGGCCAAGTCCGCCCACAATTCTCTATCCACCGTGCATCATATAAATTCTGTTGTTGATTGTTTTCCATGCCATGATTCCAAGATATCTAGTATCTTCTCTCTTTGTCGTCCGTGATATCTCTTTCCCTTTATTTTGCCAGTTGTAACCAAGTATTCCAACTTTCCTCTTCTCATGATGTGCCGAAAGATGTTTTTTTTCTTTCTGGTGTTTTTTTTTTTTTTATGAGCTCCCTTTTTATGTTGGCCTCTTTGAGAATTTCCTTGTTGGTCCTTTTTAGCTGTGCAGGGAAATTTCAACATTCTTCTGAGAAATCAATTTTGCTGACAAGCAAAAAATATGGACTAGATATGAATATCAAAAAGACTAAAATATGTACAACTGAAATAAATAAAAGAATAGGAATGGTAAAAAGTCATTTCAACGACATGAAAAATATACTAACATCAAAACAAATAACACCAGGGCTAAAACTAAGAATAGCAAAATGTTACATCTTCTTAATATTCCTGTATGGTGCAGAAACATGGACATTAGACCAGCAAACAGAACAGAAAATTGAGGCCTTTGAAATGTGGATTTATAGAAGAATAGGTAGAATTGGATGGAAAGAAAAGAAAACAAACGAGGAAGTTTTAAAACAACTAAAAATGAAGAAAGAACTACTAAACACAATTAGAACAAGACAAATGAAATTTTTTGGTCATGTTAAAAGACACAACAGTCTAATAAAAGTAACATTAGAAGGGAAAATACAAGGTAAAAGAGGCAGATTAAGCCTAACATGGACGAGTAACATCAAAAGATGGACAAGTCAGCTATGGCAATCTGCACCATCAAAGCAAGAGACAGAGTGGAATGGCGCTCCATGGTAGCCAACCTTCGATGCGGAGACGGCACTCAATGATGATCTGAGAAATCCCATCTCTGTGGCCCCTAATCGTCTTTTCATTTGTTTGTCTACTGTCCATGATTCGCTTCCATAGTTCAGAATTGGCTCTTTAGCACTGAACTCTTTTTCTCACTTCTATTGACATAGATTTGTACAAAATATTTTTAATTTTCTGAAATGCTACTTTAGCCTGAACTATTCTACTTTTTATTTCTGCTGTGCTTTTTCCATCAGATGTTATTATTGTGCCAAAGTATCTGACGCGTTGCACTTATTTAAGATTTGGTCCTGTTTTTTCGATATGACCATTACTTCTGTTTTCTTACTATTCCGACAGGTACCTTTCTTGTTACTTTCTTTTACTATTGTGTTTAACATTTCTTATATAAAGAGAATAGATTAGATTATTTAGAGCTCCTGAAATACAAGATCACTGTGATTTTGTAGTGCGCTTTTTAACATTCATTAGTTAGTTACAGCAAATAGCTTTGACTCTGTATGTTGTGTCTGTCCAATTGATTGGTTGTTTGTCTTTTCTCGGAAGTAAAATCATGATTTTGCTAATGTTATTATTTTGTTGTGTTTCAATACCAGCCTCTGTTTTGAAATCATGGTGTTTATGGCACTTTTTTTTTCTTCTCTGTTACAGGTCAGACTCGGCGATGAAGCGGCTCATCAGGAAGTGTTCCTGTAGTCGGGACATGCCTCAAACGTTTTCGGTGATGCTCTAGACAATCAAGTTTCAAACCAAAGTTCTGTCTTGGTCCCAGCGATATTTTAAGACGGTCCTGGTTCCCGAGAGTGGAAAAGACACAGAGACAATACGGGAGACAATTACGGGTATTACCTCACTGACGTCTCTCAGATAACATGAACTAAGTGTCCCAGTTACGTGAACTATAAAGTGATCACTTTGTTTTTGGTTAAACATCCAATGTTTTTGTAATTGATTTATGGAACCAGAGCGCTTGATATGGACGTATTCCTGCTCCTTCTTATACACCAGCGTTCACTTAACATGGACAAGAACTGTAACTTATTGTGAAATGTTCCAGAACAGTATTTGTGCAACAGGCTACGGATTCTGAATTACGTTTCGTGACTGATGTACTTGTGGTTATTAACTCACTGTTATTTGTTAGCGAAATCGACCTCATAGCACTTCTGGCAACACAGGTATCCAGTCCCCTTTCAGCAGAAGGCCGAAGATATACATCATGTTGGTGTCAACGTGATTAAACATATTTTATTTCACTTAGCCTGTCATCCTGTCGTTAAGTTCTCAGTTTCTGTGCCGGCATGTTAACTATGATAATGAGTATAGCCCATAGAATGTTATGTTGTAGGGAATTTAAAGTTTTACATCTCACAGGCCACGATGGAAGTAGAGATGGATAGCGTAGGTTTTGTCTGGCTTACTCTGCGAAGGATGGGAACAATGGATTGCATGAAATGAAGGAACTTTGCTCGTGCCGTACAAGACGGACAAAACGTGTTGACCACTGAATGTCTGGTGCGGGTTTGTGACCAAGCAACAGGCCTAGACTTCTATTTCTTTTTCTTCTCAGTTCATATGACCACCACTCTTCATAGTCTGCCATTAAAAGAACGTTAACACTGTGATGTGTTGCTCATATCGCACCAAAGCATCCGATTTCAGCATGGTATTTTTGAGTACTGGGTTGCTTTCCCTTTTCGACCCTTACTCGTTTGTCAAGACTAGTCAGTCTGTTACATGCCTACCACGGATAGATGGAGTAGGATCTTGGCCGTTTCTGGTTCGCTGACCCTGACCACTCATTCTAGGTACTATTGGGTGTCTTTAGCTATAGGTTTTACAATTTGCCCAGAATGGAAAGAGCTGGAGTTATAGAGGTGGTGCTTTTCTTCATCCAATGCAGTAATCGTACTTGTAATAACAGCTTTACACGCTCATTGCTGTCTTTGAAAGAAGACACAAACTGCCATCAATGTTCCTAGTGCCTGCAGGTTTACTTCACAAGAAGAAACGACCCAGCCACTCCTCAAGGCTGGAGTGTATTCAGCAGAACAACCTCTTTACAGCAGAGTAATTGGATACGCACACGGCTGTTTTTCAGTGATATTTTAGTTGTCTTGCTCATTTTGGAAACAATCTTCATGCTGTTCTTCTACGGTAAAATAAAGTTGATTAGGACAAGTTATTAATAACACTTTTGGTGGTTATTGACATAGTTCATACCTTTAACCTTGGATATATGTTTCCCATAACAATGAATACATGAGGAGATGTATTGTTAAAATGTGGATAATGGTTACTTGAGATATGATAGAAGAAATGTAGGGCCACACATTATTTCTCCTTTAATCAATCTGCAATAATAAGAATGGAGAAGTTCATTTACATTTTTGTTTGATCCTGTGAATTGGAAACGCTTCCATAAAAGATCAATTTTCAGAGAAAAAATAGGAATGTTATATATAGACAATCTTCACGAACATTCTTCTCAGAATTAGTAGTATTATAACAGAAATTCCACATTGTGGTTAAAGCAAACAGTTGTGCACTGATCAACGCATTCCAATCTTTGTCTTGATAATGCAGGATGATCTCAGTGCACCCGAATCTCACGACTTCCGCGAGGGGGGGGGGGCAGGGTAGTTTAAGAAGACTGAGTGTATGTTAGGAAGTTTACTTCAATTTTTTCATAATTTCCCCATTCAGTGGTACAGCATACATATAGGTTTTCGACTGCCAAATGTTATTTTACGTGCACAACTTGAACATGGTACTTCCTGTATTATCCTCCGTTTGCTATTAAACCGGGTACTTGATTTTACCTGTCCTAAGATCAGGGGTCAACTGAAAGAAAAATGTGGAGCTAATTGGGTATCCCTTTTTTAATTGTAAGGCATAGGCCCTACCTGAACAACCCATCGATGTTCCCAGAATTCCGTCTTATCGAAATGAAATGCTGTTTTAATCCTCTCCTATTATGTGTTTTGAGTACGGCCAATCCACAGAGTGTACGAGCTTAGATAGATAATATTCCGGCGTTATGTTTTTTCAGTGAAATGTTTTTTTAATTCAATGTTTTCTACAAACCACACATGAATCAAGAAAAGATGTGTAAACAATAACCAAGAAGAGACTGTTTTTTTTTTAATTTGGATATTGAGATGTGATAACATAAGAGGTGAAAGATCACAAATTATTGTTCTCCTCTCCACGCTTTGATGTAAATGAACAGAGAAATAAGGTTTATTTATTTATTTTTTAAAATACTTTTTCCACTGAAGTGTTAACATAGTTTTGACATATTATATGTTTATAGTTGTTGAATGTTTGAGAAAAACTATTTTTATGTGTTTTTGAGTTGACTACCCCTTAATGGGTGTCTATTGTTGTCATTGCATAAATAAACAATTGTGTAGACATGATGCACATGGTGCATGTGCACTTGTTTAGTTAGCGTTCATGTTTTTGATGTTTTGAGACTACCTATTCGTTCAATCACATCTGCAGTCATGTTATATAATTGTTTACAATTATTTATTACTGTTACTATTATAATCATAAGGTAAGCTCGGCTGAGGAGTTGTTTATGAAGAAATCATTTCCACTTTTGTTGGAAGTTGAATGCGATTACTCCACTTCATTTTCCGCCCTTACAGGGCGCTAATTTGGATAAAATTTGCGTTGTGTTGATGTAATTTGCGTTGTGTTGATGTTGACAGCAAGCTATATCTGCGCCAAACAGGTCCGACACTTAAGTACGGTATTTTTGTATGTCGGGTTACCTTCTCTCTTTGAATCTGTTCACTTGGATAGACCTGTTTTCCAAGGCCACTTGCGAGGGTATGGAGTAGAATCTTGGTGAGTTGTGGTTCACTGATTCATGATTCAGACGTCAGCAGTCAGCGGCTGACCACCAAACAACTCATGTGCTGTCCAGACTTCGCCAAATTTAAAATGTTATTTTTTTTTAATGTTTATATTTTCTGTTTATTACAGATGATATTATTAGAAAAAAAACTGAGCCCAACTGGCAAGTTAGACTTAAAAAACTGTTGTTTAAATAGCATTTTGTTTTTATTTGGTCAACAATTTTGTGTACGCCAGCAACAGAATAAACGTTCTGCTAGCTTTATTGTTTGTTCTAGTGTTCATGATTTGATCTGACACCGTTCGTTGTCTGACGAGTTTGAATTGTTTCTTTAAATGTCATAATCACTGCCTTGGAATACATGATACCCTACATGATTTACCCGACTGGACTATCGACGTTCGGACAAACGTGTTCGATTCCCGCTGGGAGCAGTGTGAGTTGTACTCGTGGTTGGAAAAAAAAAAATACCCCCACGGTCGCCCCAGCCGTTGGCAGAAATTGATACCAGGGTATTACCCTGGGAAGGTGAGGAATGTTGCCTTGCATCTGAGTTTAGATGCTTGAGGCGACACTATACAGAAATCTCCGAACATTTCTGGACAGGCAGCGGAGCACATCATCATCATCAAGTACCGGACCTAGTGGCGTAGGTGATCATGTCTCTCCACAACTTTCGATCTCGGCAGCTATTTATCATTTCTGTTGTTGACCTTCTGCCAAGTCATTCTCTTAAGCTGTCTGTTATTTTTTTCTTTTTGCTTCCCTCTATCTCTTCGTCCCTCAATTTTTCCAGTTGTTACAATATATTCAAGTTGTTCTCTTCTCATTACATGGCCAAAAAATGATGATTGTCTCTTCCTAACATTGGAAATTAGCTCTCTTTTTGCTTTGACCTCTCTCAGAACCTCTTCATTACTCTTATTTAGCTGTCCATGGTATTCTCAACATTCTTCTGTAAAACCACATTTCTACAGACTCCAGTGATTTTCTTGTCTGTTGTCCTATTGTCCATGACTCGCATCCATATGTTAAGACTGGCTCTACGTAACATTTAAGAACTCTTTTTCTTGTTTCTATTGTCAAAAATGGATTGCATAGTATTTTCCTCATTTTTTGGAAAGCTGCTTTTGCCTGAGCCATTCTGCATCTCACCTCTTTTGTACATCTTCCATCTGAGGTGAACAAAGTTCCCAAATATTTAAATTCATTTACCTGTTTTAATATTGTGCCACTTGTCTTTATTTTGCACTGAGGTGATGTCTTTTTCTTTGTTGTTACCATTACGTCTGTCTTTTTGCCATTAAGGCTGAGTCCTTTATTTTTGCTTTCCTTCACTATAATGTCCAACATTTCTTGTAACTCATTTTCACTCTTAGCGATTAATACTGTATCATCAGCATACCTTAGATTATTTATATTATGACCTCCAATTGTTATTCCAGGCATGCCGCTTATGGATCTTAAAATAAGCTCACTATAAATATTAAACAAATCTGGTGACAGCACACAACCTTGTCTAACACCCTGTTTTATTTGTTGAAACATTCCCAATTGGTTTCCAGTTCTTATGGCCGCTGTTTGTTGCCAGTACATGTTCTTTATTATTCTTAGATCTTTGCTGTCTATGTTTATGCTTTCTAAAATTTTGATTATTTCTTGGTGCTTTACTTTGTCAAATGCCTTGGTGTAATCTATGAAACATAGGTATAGATCTGTTTTCACCTCTATGACTCTTTCTACTAAAGATCTTATGATATAAATGGCATTGCTTGTTCCTTTATCTGTAACAAAACCACACTGTTCATCGCTAATTTCTGGACTGATTTTGTTTGTCACTCTTCACATGATGATTCTTAGTAATATCTTAGTCATGTGACTCATAAGGCTTATTGTGCGATAATCATCGCATTCAATCGCACCCGATTTCATTGGTAGGGCTATGAATATTGATTTGAGCATGTCGTCTGGTATATATCCGCTGTTGTAGATATCATTCAATATTTTTGTTATTATTTCTATTCCAAAATCACCCATGGCTTCAATCTCTTCTTTAGTTATATTATCTGGTCCAGGAGCTTTGCCTGCTTTCATATTGCGCAAGGCGTCTTCCACTTCTTCTCTTAGTATTTCTGGTCCTTCTCCATTATCCTCAATATTTACTTCCGTTCCGGCGGAGTACATATGGGTGTACATGATACCCTCTTATTCTGCTTTTACAAAATTCACAGATTATTCATTGAGGCTTTAACTGTGTTAAGTTTGGACAGGGACAGTTGCTAGTTAGCTCAGTTTCATTCCTCGTCAGGTCTAGTTATAGATTGTGAGTATAAATAGTTAAATGAGGGGTAGGTCTATAAGATGGAGACCACGTTGAATTGGGAATAAGTCTGGTTGATGATATTAAGTTTATTTAAAATACATGGGGGCTTAAGTCAGATGTGAGAAAGTCTATTTAAAATACATGGGGCTTAAGTCAGATGGAGCAAGTCTATTTTGGTGGGGAACAAGTTCTACATAGGGGCTTAGTTTAGTTGGTGGAAACAAAAATGTAATTCCCTTAGAACAATCCAGCATTACTATCTACAATCTTTTCCTACTCTGCACTGTAGCAGACGACCTGGCGATATGGGTACGAGAAGAATTTTTGTAAATGACCAGCTCTAGAATGCAAGATGTCCTAAGAAAACATGAAAGATGGGGACGAACACCTGGCTACCACTCATTAATAAAAAAAACTACATACACAAATTTTCAACTTATCAAGCAACAATCTTTCTGCAAATTAGAAGATAAAACACCACACACTTCCTATTGGCCACATCCCAAAATATGTTGTCGTCACCATGGACTGCAGGATAACATGGATAAATCAGACAAGCAAATAAACGAAACAGAAAAAGAACAGATGTTATGATGAAATTAGCAGTAACGGACTGGGGAGCAGACAGCAGTATCTTGTAACGACTATACACAGAAAGAGTAAGATCAGTCCTAGAGTATGGAGTCACAGCCTGGGCTACAGCTTCCAAATCACAGCTTAGCAAAATTAACAACACAAAACCAGGCTGCCCGTATCATCACTGGTACTATGAAATCTACACCAATAGAGACTAGAAACAGTAACAGGCCTACAACCTTTAGAAGCTAGACGAAAAACTAAAGTAATGCAACAAGCGTAGAAATACAAAAAGGCTCCCTAACCACCACCCCATGCACCAAAGGATAACCAACATCGGGAAAGGAATACTAAAGAGTAAAAACTTCACCGCAATCTCCAAAGAATTGACAACTAGCGATCTTGTACTGTTGCAAGCAATGTCAAAGCCCATATGCCCATCCTTTATGACTTCCCACTGGAAATATACAATTCCAGAACTTCAGGAAGACATAATAGAAATCATGAAAAAAAGACATCCAGATACAAAGAGAAAGCACATAGCACAAAAACACATAGACGACAACTACCCACAGGTCTGCTAGTCTCATATATACACGGATGGCTCTGCTACAAACGCCGCCAGAAGTGGAAGAGAATGTCTGTTCTTGAGGCTGAATAACCAGGATGAGATTACGAAATCAATAGCTACTTGGAAATTCTCAAACTTCTATAAAGCAGTAACTGAAGCCCTCCAACATACTGCAATACTGGCTATACAATACACAATTAACGTGCACCAGAAATGAAAAAAAAAAACTGATCGATGCACTGTCAGTCCTAACATCTCTAATAACCCCAAGAAACAGCGAGCCAGGTGACATGAGAACAACTCTAGACCAATTTGTGCAATAACTTTCAGAGAGTGGTCATCCAGTGGATACCATCACACTGTAACATATAAGGAAACAAATGCGCAGACAAACTAGCCAAGGAGGGAGGGAGATTACCACAAGAGAACCACCTGGTCGGCTACGATGAAGCCAAAACCATCACCAAAGGCCAGTACCATGAAAAGTTGAATCAAGAACACACAAAGTATAACGAGAGGGATGGATACCTCCAACTATCAAGTAGGGATCAAGCCATCTTACTTCGCCTACGCGCTGGCCACAACAGAATGAGAAATCACATGCTTGCGTTCGCCCGATGATTAAAGGGGTACCCACATTTTATAGACGGAACTCGGCAAGCACCACAAGGTCGCCTTGCAAGGGATCCCATCTCACTGTGGAATACCAGCAAACGAGAGAGCAGATCAGCTGGCAAAAGAAGGCGCAACAGGCACACAACCAGATGCATCAATTACATACCATCAGCAGAAACAGATAATAAACCCGTTGGTCCATAGATACAACAAAACAGACAAAACTATATGGGCCACTGCAAGAATTACAAAAGACTAACATTTACACATGAAAGGAGATTGCAGATAAAAAGAATACTTCATGCGAACGAAAGATAGATAGATAGACAGACAGACTGACTGACGAGAAAGCGCAAGTCATAAGTTGCTGTTGACCACTTGTAGATCAGACGCTGTTGAGTGTGTGGTCGGTCCCATCATTGTAACCCCTTCCATAATTCCTTAAAGTGATGCCATTAGCTTTGGACTGACCTCTTCGTCCTTTAAATATAATAGTATTTGAAGAATCTGAACACTCCAATGTCCACATAGTATATATACCGGTGTGTGTGCGTTGTAATCTTCACATAATTACATATACACACATCTTCAGAGATGTTTGCAAACAGGTTAATATCGGACTACAACAGTAACTTTCCGACACTGTTTCGTGGAGGGAGCCAGTGGTTAGTGAACTGGACTACAAAGGAAAAGTGGTAGGGTTCGATTCTAACCGACGGCTTCCGGGTTCACCCAGCCATAAATGGGTACCGCATTTTTTTTCTGGGAAAGTAAAGCGGCACGGGCGTAATACCGACCACATTACCCCCAAAATCATGTGCCGGAGATCTGTTAAATTTATGGTCACTAACACCATATTCCCTATACGTCACTTGGCGTGAAGGGGGCTCTTTTTTTGTTACTGTTTCGTGGAGCAGCTTGTCGCATGGTTGATCATCGCGATATTGGAATGCCAGGTCCGGCTGCAGCACAAGATAATGTTATGTTGAGGGGTCTTGTCTCTTCCTCCTACGTCGTTTTTCTTGTAACTTTGGTCTTGTTTCATTTCAAAAGTTATTATTTATATATCTTCTTTAAGTACTACAACTACCTGCAAGTTTTTTCTCATTTGTCAACACTAATGAACAATTAATTCCAGCAGTTGGGAATTGGGTAGTCCGGAAATACAACGTCGGCGTCAGGGACGGCAAGCACTCGGATTGAAAGCCCACCAGAAGTGTTTTAAAACAGAATATATTATATGTCTTCTTCTCTTCTTTCCTTTCTCATTTGCATTTCAGCATCGATGGGAGATATAATTTGCGGTCTTTTGCTCTTCTGTTCGCCTCTGCTGCTGTTATGTTTCCTAGTGCTTCTAATATTCCATCTATCCATCTTTTCGTGGTCGACCCTTAGGTCTGGTGTTCTCACAACGTATTCTATGGCGGGGGCTATTCCAAGCTTTTTTTCTGAGTTCTTCATTTCTGATCTTATCTCTCAGACTGTTTTCTGTCATTCGTCTAACACATTTCATCTCTGTAGAGGTTATTTTTTCTTATTGTTCTTGCGTCTAGGGTCCAGGACTGGCATTGGTAGCACAACGTTGGGATGAAGATTGTATTGTTGAGTGCTCGTTTTGCCTCTAGAGTTATTTCCTTGTTGGACAATAGTGGTGATAACTGTCCAATGATTTGACAAGCTTTGTTGCATCTTGATTCTATCTTTGCTGTTTGTGAATTATTGTTTGTCACTAAACTTCCTATATTATATATATATATAATTATAATTAATCCGTGGTTTTTTTTAATGACTTTACCCTGATCGCTTGGGTTGTGAGACCCGATGTATAAGCCATTTCGGGTAACGATATAAACAGTAGGTCCCGCGTGAACTTGCGCATGTTAAAATCGAAAAAAGAGTAGGCCACAAATATTATCGCTGCCCTGGCAAAATTGTTAGTAGAAACCTACCCACACCTTGGGTCCCAGGCCGAACTAGAAACCTACCCACATCTTAGGTCCCAGGCCGAACTAGAAACCTACCCACACCTTGGGTCCCAGGCCGAACTAGAAACCTACTCACACCTTGGGTCCCAGGCCGAACTAGACACCTACCCACACCTTGGGTCCCAGGCCGAACTAGAAACCTACCCACACCTTGGGTCCCAGGCCGAACTAGAAACCTACTCACACCTTGGGTCCCAGGCCGAACTAGAAACCTACTCACACCTTGGGTCCCAGGCCGAACTAGTTTTTGTGCACGTGGACCAGGATTTTCCTCTTTTCTCGAGGATATCGTAGCACCCATGGTTCCGCTCGATGTACAGTGATGATGATCTTTACAACAAACATCTTGCAGAGATGCCTAACAAACGTCTATTGTGCCTCCATTTTTTGTTTGCCCACATGTCGCACCACATCTATACGCTCCCCCATACAATGTTTGCTTAAATAAAAAGAAGTAAAGTACCCCCGTCACGCCAAGTGGCGTATAGGGAATATGGTGTTAGTGACCCTAATTTTTACAGACATTCAGCGCATGATTTTTGGGGTAATGTGGTCGGTATTACGCCCGTGCCGCTTTACTTTCCAGAAAAAAATCCGGTACCCATAAAAGGCTGGCTGAACCCGGAAGCCGTCGGTTGGAATCGAACCCTACCTTTGTCCTTTGTAGGCCAGTTCACTAACCACTGAGCTATCGCGGCTCCCTTTAATCTTTGATACCTGAGTTTTATTATAATGGATGGAAGCCTGGAACAATGCAGGACTTCTGAGTTGGCTACTTTGCCCTGTTATTGAATTTTCATTATTTTTATTGATATATTAGAACGTTGATCGGTAATGCTAATTTCATAATATTCCAAAGCCGTAGCATTACTTTACGAAATGTTGTGACTGCCTGTCCAATTCGTATAATTAGTTCTGCCTCGATTGTAGTCGAGACAGCAGGTCCTAGATAGCTTCTATTTTTGTAATGATTCAAGTTTATCTTAATTGGTTTAGCGTTTCTTTGTGCTAGAATTACAGATTTCTGTACATTTATATTTAACAAGGTCAAGCCGCATGATATGGTCAAACAATCATTCAATGGTCGCAAAGTATCTTCTTATCGGAAGCTACGTCATCAAAGTATACATCTCTTATGAGGGCTTCAGCTGTCTTTTTTTTCACTCAAACAAAGTTGAATAAAGGGCCGTCAGAATATGAGAGTTCATAGATGTCACTGCCGCGACAGCGTGCTGCAAGAAGACAGCAAAAATAATCACCAAACAGGGTGGGAGCAATGACACAACCCTGCCTACCTAACGAGGAATGACACAACCCTGCCTACCTAACAAGCAATAACACAACCCTGCCTACCTAACGAGGAATGACACAACCCTGCCTACCTAACGAGGAATGACACAACCCTGCCTACCTAACGAGGAATGACACAACCCTGACTAACGAGCAATGACACAACCCTGCCTACCTAACGAGCAATGACACAACCCTGCCTAAAGAGCAAAGACACAACCCTGCCTACCTAACGAGGAATGACACAACCCTGCCTACCTAACGAGCAATGACACAACCCTGCCTACCTAACGAGGAATGACACAACCCTTCGTAACGAGCAATGACACAAGCCTGCTTAACGAGCAATGACACAACCTTGCCTACCTAACGAGCAATGAATCAACCCTGCCTACCTAACGAGCAATGACACAACCCTGCCTACCTAACAAGGACCCTGCCTGCCTAACGAGCAATGACACAACCCTGCCTAACGAGCAATGACACAGCCCTGCCTGCCTAACGAGTAATGACACAACCCTGCCTGCCTAACGAGCAATGACACAACCATTCCTAACGAGCAATGACACAACCCTGCCTAACGAGCAATGACACAACCCTGCCTACCTAACGAGCAATGACACAACTCTGCCTGTCTAACGAGCATTGACACAACCCTGCCTGCCTAACGAGCAATAACACAACCCTTCCTATCGAGCAATGACACAACCCTGCCTACTTAACGAGCAATGACACAACCCTGCCTGTCTAACGAGCAATGACACAACCCTGCCTGCCTAACGAGCAATGACACAACCCTTCCTAATGAGCAATGACACAACCCTGCCTGCCTAACGAGCAATGACACAACCCTTCCCAACGAGCAATGACACAACCCTGCCTGCTTAACGAGCAATGACACAACCATTCCTAACGAGCAATGACACAACCCTGCCTGCTTAACGAGCAATGACACAACCATTCCCAACGAGTAATGACACAACCCTGCCTGACGAGCAATTATACAACCATTCCTAACGAGCAATGACACAACCCTGCCTGACGAGCAATGACACAACCATTCCTAACGAGCAATGACACAACACTACCTGACGAGCAATGACACAACCCTGCCTGACGAGCAATGATACAACCATTCCTAACGAGCAATGACACAACCCTGTCTGACGAGCAATGATACAACCATTCATAACGAGCAATGACACAACCCTACCTAACGAGCAATGACACAACCCTGCCTGACGAGCAACGATACAACCATTCATAACGAGCAATGATACAACCCTGCCTGCCTAACGAGCAATGACATAACCCTGCCTAACGAGCAATGACACAACTCTGCCTGCCTAACGAGCAATAACACAACCCTTCCTAACAAGCAATGACACAATCCTGCCTAACGAGCAATGACACAATCCTGCCTAACGAGCAATGACACAACCCTTCCTAACAAGCAATGACACAACCCTGCCTAACGAGCAATGACACAATCCTGCCTAACAGCAATGACACAACCCTGCCTGCCTAACGATCAATGACACAACCCTTCCTAACAAGCAATGACACAACCCTTCCTAACAAGCAATGACACAACCCTTCATAACAAGCAATGACACAACCCTTCCTAAACAAGCAATGACACAACCCTTCCTAACAAGTAATGACACAACCCTTCCTAACAAGCAATGACACAATCATCTCTGTCTAACGAGCAATGACACAACACTTCCTAACCAGCAATGACACAATCCTGCCTAACGAGCAATGACACAACCCTTCCTAACGAGCAATGACACAACCCTGCCTAACGAGCAATGACACAACCCTTCCTAACGAGCAATGACACAACCCTTCCTAAAGAGCAATGACACAACACTGCCTAACGAGCAATGACACAACCCTGACTAACTAGCAATGACACAACCCTGCCTGCCTAACGAGCAATGACACAACCCTGCCTAACGAGCAATGACACAATCCTGCCTGCCTAACAAGCAATGTCACAACCCTGCCTAACTAGCAATGATACAACCCTTCCTAACGAGCAATGACACAACCCTGCCTAACTAGCAATGACACAACCCTGCCTAACGAGCAATGACACAACCCTGCCTAACGAGCAATGACACAACTCTGCCTAACGAGCAATGACACAACTCTGCCTGCCTAACGAGCAATAACACAACCCTTCCTAACAAGCAATGACACAACCCTGCCTGCCTAACGAACAATGACACAACCCTTCCTAACAAGCAATGACACAACCCTTCCTAACAAGCAATGACACAACCCTTCATAACAAGCAGTGACACAACCCTTCCTAACAAGCTATGACACAACCCTTCCTAACAAGTAATGACACAACCCTTCCTAACAAGCAATGACACAATCATCTCTGTTTAACGAGCAATGACACAACCCTTCCTAACAAGCAATGACACAATCCTGCCTAACGAGCAATGACACAACCCTTCCTAACAAGCAATGACACAACCCTGCCTAACGAGCAATGACACAACCCTGCCTAACGAGCAATGACACAACCCTGCTTAACGATCAATGACACAACTCTGCCTAACGAGCAATGACACAACCCTTCCTAACGAGCAATGACACAACCCTGCCTAACGAGCAATGACACAACCCTTCCTAACGAGCAATGACACAACCCTTCCTAACGAGCAATGACACAACACTGCCTACCTAACGAGGAATGACACAACTCTGCCTAACGAGCAATGACACAACCCTGCCTAAAGAGCAAAGACACAACCCTGCCTACCTAACGAGGAATGACACAACCCTGCCTACCTAACGAGCAATGACACAACCCTGCCTACCTAACGAGGAATGACACAACCCTTCGTAACGAGCAATGACACAAGCCTGCTTAACGAGCAATGACACAACCTTGCCTACCTAACGAGCAATGAATCAACCCTGCCTACCTAACGAGCAATGACACAACCCTGCCTACCTAACAAGGACCCTGCCTGCCTAACGAGCAATCACACAACCCTGCCTAACGAGCAATGACACAGCCCTGCCTGCCTAACGAGTAATGACACAACCCTGCCTGCCTAACGAGCAATGACACAACCATTCCTAACGAGCAATGACACAACCCTGCCTAACGAGCAATGACACAACCCTGCCTACCTAACGAGCAATGACACAACTCTGCCTGTCTAACGAGCATTGACACAACCCTGCCTGCCTAACGAGCAATAACACAACCCTTCCTATCGAGCAATGACACAAACCTGCCTACTTAACGAGCAATGACACAACCCTGCCTGTCTAACGAGCAATGACACAACCCTGCCTGCCTAACGAGCAATGACACAACCCTTCCTAATGAGCAATGACACAACCCTGCCTGCCTAACGAGCAATGACACAACCCTTCCCAACGAGCAATGACACAACCCTGCCTGCTTAACGAGCAATGACACAACCATTCCCAACGAGTAATGACACAACCCTGCCTGACGAGCAATTATACAACCATTCCTAACGAGCAATGACACAACCCTGCCTGACGAGCAATGACACAACCATTCCTAACGAGCAATGACACAACACTACCTGACGAGCAATGACACAACCCTGCCTGACGAGCAATGATACAACCATTCCTAACGAGCAATGACACAACCCTGTCTGACGAGCAATGATACAACCATTCATAACGAGCAATGACACAACCCTACATAACGAGCAATGACACGACCCTGCCTGCCTAACGAGCAATGACATAACCCTGCCTAACGAGCAATGACACAACTCTGCCTGCCTAACGAGCAATAACACAACCCTTCCTAACAAGCAATGACACAATCCTGCCTAACGAGCAATGACACAATCCTGCCTAACGAGCAATGACACAACCCTTCCTAACAAGCAATGACACAATCCTGCCTAACGAGCAATGACACAATCCTGCCTAACAAGCAATGACACAACCCTGCCTGCCTAACGATCAATGACACAACCCTTCCTAACAAGCAATGACACAACCCTTCCTAACAAGCAATGACACAACCCTTCATAACAAGCAATGACACAACCCTTCCTAACAAGCAATGACACAACCCTTCCTAACAAGTAATGACACAACCCTTCCTAACAAGCAATGACACAATCATCTCTGTCTAACGAGCAATGACACAACCCTTCCTAACAAGCAATGACACAATCCTGCCTAACGAGCAATGACACAACCCTTCCTAACATGCAATGGCACAACCCTGCCTAACGAGCAATGACACAACCCTGCCTAACGAGCAATGAAACAACCCTGCTTAACGATCAATGACACAACTCTGCCTAACGAGCAATGACACAACCCATCCTAACGAGCAATGACACAACCCTGCCTAACGAGCAATGACACAACCCTTCCTAACGAGCAATGACACAACCCTTCCTAACGAGCAATGACACAACACTGCCTAACGAGCAATGACACAACCCTGACTAACTAGCAATGACACAACCCTGCCTGCCTAACGAGCAATGACACAACCCTGCCTAACGAGCAATGACACAATCCTGCCTGCCTAACAAGCAATGTCACAACCCTGCCTAACTAGCAATGATACAACCCTTCCTAACGAGCAATGACACAACCCTGCCTAACTAGCAATGACACAACCCTGCCTAACGAGCAATGACACAACCCTGCCTAACGAGCAATGACACAACTCTGCCTAACGAGCAATGACACAACTCTGCCTGCCTAACGAGCAATAACACAACCCTTCCTAACAAGCAATGACACAATCCTGCCTAACGAGCAATGACACAATCCTGCCTAACGAGCAATGACACAACCCTTCCTAACAAGGAATGACACAATCCTGCCTAACGAGCAATGACACAATCCTGCCTAACAAGCAATGACACAACCCTGCCTGCCTAACGATCAATGACACAACCCTTCCTAACAAGCAATGACACAACCCTTCCTAACAAGCAATGACACAACCCTTCATAACAAGCAATGACACAACCCTTCCTAACAAGCAATGACACAACCCTTCCTAACAAGTAATGACACAACCCTTCCTAACAAGCAATGACACAATCATCTCTGTCTAACGAGCAATGACACAACCCTTCCTAACAAGCAATGACACAATCCTGCCTAACGAGCAATGACACAACCCTTCCTAACAAGCAATGACACAACCCTGCCTAACGAGCAATGACACAACCCTGCCTAACGAGCAATGACACAACCCTGCTTAACGATCAATGACACAACTCTGCCTAACGAGCAATGACACAACCCTTCCTAACGAGCAATGACACAACCCTGCCTAACGAGCAATGACACAACCCTTCCTAACGAGCAATGACACAACCCTTCCTAACGAGCAATGACACAACACTGCCTAACGAGCAATGACACAACCCTGACTAACTAGCAATGACACAACCCTGCCTGCCTAACGAGCAATGACACAACCCTGCCTAACGAGCAATGACACAATCCTGCCTGCCTAACAAGCAATGTCACAACCCTGCCTAACTAGCAATGATACAACCCTTCCTAACGAGCAATGACACAACCCTGCCTAACTAGCAATGACACAACCCTGCCTAACGAGCAATGACACAACCCTGCCTAACGAGCAATGACACAACTCTGCCTAACGAGCAATGACACAACACTGCCTAACGAGCAATGACACAACCCTGCCTAACGAGCAATGACACAACCCTTCCTAACGAGCAATGACACAACCCTTCCTAACGAGCAATGACACAACACTGCCTAACGAGCAATGACACAATCCTGCCTAACGAGCAATGTCACAACCCTGCCTAACTAGCAATGATACAACCCTTCCTAACGAGCAATGACACAACCCTGCCTAACTAGCAATGACACAATCCTGCCTAACGAGCAATGACACAACCCTTCCTAACAAGGAATGACACAATCCTGCCTAACGAGCAATGACACAATCCTGCCTAACAAGCAATGACACAACCCTGCCTGCCTAACGATCAATGACACAACCCTTCCTAACAAGCAATGACACAACCCTTCCTAACAAGCAATGACACAACCCTTCATAACAAGCAATGACACAACCCTTCCTAACAAGCAATGACACAACCCTTCCTAACAAGTAATGACACAACCCTTCCTAACAAGCAATGACACAATCATCTCTGTCTAACGAGCAATGACACAACCCTTCCTAACAAGCAATGACACAATCCTGCCTAACGAGCAATGACACAACCCTTCCTAACAAGCAATGACACAACCCTGCCTAACGAGCAATGACACAACCCTGCCTAACGAGCAATGACACAACCCTGCTTAACGATCAATGACACAACTCTGCCTAACGAGCAATGACACAACCCTTCCTAACGAGCAATGACACAACCCTGCCTAACGAGCAATGACACAACCCTTCCTAACGAGCAATGACACAACCCTTCCTAACGAGCAATGACACAACACTGCCTAACGAGCAATGACACAACCCTGACTAACTAGCAATGACACAACCCTGCCTGCCTAACGAGCAATGACACAACCCTGCCTAACGAGCAATGACACAATCCTGCCTGCCTAACAAGCAATGTCACAACCCTGCCTAACTAGCAATGATACAACCCTTCCTAACGAGCAATGACACAACCCTGCCTAACTAGCAATGACACAACCCTGCCTAACGAGCAATGACACAACCCTGCCTAACGAGCAATGACACAACTCTGCCTAACGAGCAATGACACAACACTGCCTAACGAGCAATGACACAACCCTGCCTAACGAGCAATGACACAACCCTTCCTAACGAGCAATGACACAACCCTTCCTAACGAGCAATGACACAACACTGCCTAACGAGCAATGACACAATCCTGCCTAACGAGCAATGTCACAACCCTGCCTAACTAGCAATGATACAACCCTTCCTAACGAGCAATGACACAACCCTGCCTAACTAGCGATGACACAACCCTGACTAACGAGCAATGACACAACCTTGCTTAACGAGTAATGATACAACCCTGCCTAACAAGCAATAACACAACACTGCCTAACGAGCAATGACACAACGCAGACTAACGAGCAATGACACAACTCTGCCTAGCGAGCAATAACACAACCTTGCCTAACGAGCAATGATACAACCCTGCCTAACAAGCAATGACACAACCCCGTCACTCACATGTGGATGTGTGAACGTTTATACACAGTAGGTGTTAGTCACTCACATGTGATTGTGTGGGAGTTGATACACTGAAGGTGTTAGTCACTCACATGTGGTTGTGTGAAAGTTGATACACTGAAGGTGTTAGCCACTCACATGTGGTTGTGTGAAAGTTGATACACTGAAGGTGTTAGCTACTCACATATGGTTGTGTGAAAGTTGATACACTGAAGGTGTTAGTCAACACTGAAGGTGTTAATCACTCACATTTGGTTGTGTGAATGATGATACACTGAAAGTGTTTGCCACTCACACGTGGTTGTGTGAAAGTTGACATTGAAGGTGTTTGTCACTCGCATGTGGTTGTTTGAAAGTTGATACACTGAAGGTGTTAGCCACTCACACGTGGTTTTGTGAAAGTTGACACTGAAGGTGCTAGTCACTCACATGTCGTATTGTGAAAGTTGATACACTGATGGTGTTAGTCACTCAAATGCGGTTGTGTGAAAGTTGATACACTGAAGGTGTTAGTCACTCACACGTGGTTGTGTGAAAGTTGATACACTGAAGGTGTTAGTCACTCACATGTGGTTGTGTGTTGATACACTGATGGTGTTAGTCACTCACACGTGGTTATATGAAAGTTGATACACTGAAGGTGTTAGTCACTCACACGTGTTGTGTGAAAGTTGATACACTGATGGTGTTAGCCACTCACACGTGGTTGTGTGAAAGTTGATACACTGATGGTGTTAGTCACTCACAAGTGGTTGTGTGAAAGTTAATACACTGATGGTGTTAGCCACCCAACAGTGGTTGTGTGAAAGTTGATACACTGAAGGTGTTAGTCACTTACATGTGGTTGTGTGAAAGTTGATACACTGATAGTGTTAGTCACTCACACGTGGTTGTGTGAAAGTTGATACACTGAAGGTGTTAACACCTTCAATGTATCAACTTTCACATAACAACGTGTCAGTGGCTTGTTAGCCACTCACACGTTGTTATGTGAAAGTTGATACATTGAAGGTGTTAGTCACTCACACGTGGTTGTGTGAAAGTTGATACACTGAAGGTTTAGTCACTCACAAGTTTTTGTGTGAAAGTTGATACACTGAAGGTGTTAATCACTCGTACGTGGATGTGTGAAAGTTGATACACTGAAGGTGTTAGTCACTCGTACGTTGTTGTGTGAAAGTTGATACACTAAAGGTGTTAGTCACTCACATGTGGTTGTGTGAAAGTTGATACACTGAAGGTGTTAGTCACTCACATGTGGTTGTGTGAAAGTTGATACACTGAAGGTTTTAGTCACTCAGATGTGGTTGTGTGAAAGTTGATACACTGAAGGTGTTAGTCACACGTACGTGGTTGTGTGAAAGTTGATAAACTGAAGGTGTTAGTCACTTGTACGTGGTTGCGTGAAAGTTGATGCACTGAAGGTGTTAGTCACTCGTACGTGGTTGTGTGAAAGTTGATGCACTGAAGGTGTTAGTCACTCGTACGTGGTTGTGTGAAAGTTGATACACTGAAGGTGTTAGTCACTCGTACGTGGATGTGTGAGCACAAAATTTCAGCAGCCGCCGACGGTTATCAAGTGATTTGTCAATGTCATAATGACCCAGACATGTTGGCCAGGAATGGTGACCACAGTTGTCTGTCACCGATACTTTAGTGTATTTGCTCGTTTTACGTCTTCACATAAAGATCAAACACACAAGCCTCTTCTATTGAACATTTAAAGTGATTCGAAGATGTACATTAAAATGTAAACACTTCTGTGGTTGAAGTGTGAATCTTGCAGCCCGGAGACTCTCAGATTTGCCAATCTTTGATATTTTTGTAACAGGCATTAGCTACTGAAAAAGCATTCTTCATCTCCTTTCCTTCCTCAGTTGCCTTTCAGCATCGAGGGGAGATGTAATTTGCGGTCTTTTGTTATTCTGTTCGCCTCTGCTGCTGTTATGTTTGCTAGTGCTTCTAATATTCCGTCGATCCGACTTTTTCGTGGTCGATCCTTGGGTCTGGTGTTTTCGCTACGTTTGTTGAGGGCTCATTGTGTTGTATTTTGATCACTCTGCCTTGTCACGTGGCCAAACACGTTTATCTGTTGTTTCTTTATATATTTTATGGCGGGGGCTGTTCCTAGCTTTTTTCTCAGTTCTTCATTTCTGATCTTATCTCTCAGGCTGTTTCCTGTCATTCGTCTAACATATTTCATCTCTGTAGAGGTTATTTTTCTAATTGTTCTTGCATCTAGGGTCCAGGTCTGGCATTGGTAGCACAACGTTGGGGGTGAAGATTGTATTGTATAGTGCTCGTTTTGCCTCCAGAGTTATTTCCTTGTTGGATAATAGTGGCGATACCTGTCCAATGATTTGACAAGCTTTGTTGCGTCTTGATTCTATCTCTGCTGTTTGTGAATTATCGTTTGTCACTAAACTTCCTAGGTATTTGAATTCCTCTACTTGTTTTAGTTGCCTGCCTGCTATAGTTATGTTGATTTTCTGTTTCTCTTTGGCGACATTCATGACTTCTGTTTTGTTCATCTTGATTTTCAAGTTGTATTTTATACCTGAGCTGTTGAGTTTGTTTAAGTGTTCTTGTAGGTCTTCTATTGTTTCATGTATTAGTGCCTGATCATCTACAAATAAAAGCTCGTTGATCTCCTCTGTCTCTGATTGGTTGGCTAACTTGCATATATAGTTCATGTATGTAATAAACAGTAGGGTGGATAGTACGCACCCCTGTCTTACACCTGATCTAACTTCGAATTGGTCCGTACAGACTGCCACTGTTTTGACTATGCAGCTGCTGTTGATGTAGAGACTTTTAATTAGGTTCGTTAGATGTTGGTTTATTCCGTATGTTGTTCGTATCTCCCACAGTTGTTATCTATTAACTCTGTCGAATGTTTTTTCCTGGTCAATGAAAGCTATTTACAAATTTTAATTGTATTCTGTCGTTTTTTCTGCAAGCTTTTTTAAGGTGAATAGCACGAGTGTACATCCTCTGTTTTTTTTTTTTTCAGAACCCCATTTGAGCATCGCTTAACTGTAGTTCTATTATTGGTCTCAGCCTTTTTTCTACCATCTTGACGTATAACTTTCCAACATGGCTGAGAAGAGATACACCTCTATGTTGATTGCAGTCTCTTTTGCTACCTTACTTTTTCAATATTGGTACGATGATTGCCTGTTGTCAGTCTTCTGGGGCTTTTTGTTGGTGCCATGCTGCTTTGAATATTCTGTACAGCCATGTCACTCCTGTTTCTCCTGCTGCTGCTATTATTTCTATTGGTGTGTTATCAACCTCCTGTGCTTTATTTCTTGGTGCATATTTGATTACTTTTTCGATTTCCTCTTTCATGATGTTGGATTCAGTATTTGTTCGTTCTTGCGTGGTTTTTGTTGTCTTATTGGTAGTTGTTGTCATGTTTAATAACTTTTCAAAATATTGTTTCCATCCCTCTTGTATATGTTGGTTGAAAAAGCATTCATACATAAATATTGGCTTGAACTAAAAAACGTTATATTTTTTGCCCATGTAGTGTCACAAAATGAAACCACTTCCATAACAAATACCCGCTTTAAGAATCATTGAAACATGCAAGACTCATGGCATGCTCATCCATAATTGATTAATCACTTCCAAAGAACTAAAATGTCACCTTTATATTATAATAAACAGCTGAGCTCTCCTATATGTAAGTCTGTTCATTTTTCTAAATGGAGTCATAGTAAAAAGTAAAGAGCCCCCGTCACGCCAAGTGGCGTATAAGGAATATGGTGTTAGTGACCATAAATTTTACAGACCTTCAGCACATGATTTTTGGGGTAATGTGGTCGGTATTAAGCCCGTGCCGCTTTACTTTCCCAGAAAAAATTCGGTACCCATTTAAGGCTGAGTGAACCCGGAAGCTGTCTGTCAGGATCGAACCCGGCCTCTTGTCCTTTGTAGTCCAGTTCACTAACCACTGAGCTATCGCGGCTAAATGGAGTCATAGATGCTCTATATTTCCTCATAATATTTCTGGTCTGTAGTTGTCTTTCTTGATACATAGAAACTGATATTGTGGACTAGCCAATAATTAGAATACAGCTTGGGATATGTGCTCCTCACTCTCATTTTTGGTGTTGTTTTTGAACTAACAAGCCTGTTTGTACAGCACATCTTACCACAAGAAGGCGAGGTCGCAGCTGAGTCGCTACCAGAAGAAGGTATTTCATTGTTCTCTTTTACCGATACAGTTCTTGAAACTATCTTTACGCCATTTCCCAATTTCTGGGACCTGCCGGGGAGTGAAGTGGGGTGGGGGAATTTGTGAATAGAAGCAGCTTGTCCAGTGCAGTCACTACGAGGTGTTCGGGTCGGACCATGAAAAGTGGAAACAAGAACACCCAAAGTATAATGAGAGGATCGGATACCTCAAACTATCAAGAAGGGATCAAGTCATCATACTTCGCTTAATCACAACAGAATGAGAAACCACAGTTCACCAAACTCAAAATTGGAACTACTAGCCAATGCCACTGTACCCTAGATAATTTGACAAAAGAACACGTTCTACAGGATTGTCCCCAGCACAGACCTGAGAAGGACAATGTGGCTCACACCCACCTCCCTGGAAGAGAAACTATACGGGGCAACCGAATCACTTAAACAGACAGCTGTCTTCATAAGAGAGTTCGGAATCCTAGTCTGAATGACGTCATGATCGCAGATGGAGAAGAAACAATGTTGCAGAGTGACACTTGTACTTAGAAATCCACGTCAGTTAAATTTAATTCCTGGTCGAACAAAATGAATCGTGCAAAGGTTTTTATTGCTGGTCACTGTGGAGGTGTTCTCTGTGCTTACAATTGTGCTTGGATATTGTCCTAGGTACAACATTGTGCTCTGATCCTAGCCGGAACTTTTTGCTATGATCCTACATGGAACTTTGTTGCTCTGATCCTAGCCGGAACTTTTTGCTATGATCCTACCTGGAACTTTGTTGTTCTGATCCTAGCCGGAACTTTTTGCTATGATCCTACCTGGAACTTTGTTGCTCTGATCCTAGCCGGAACTTTTTGCTATGTTCCTACCGGGAACTTTGTTGCTCTGATCCTAGCCGGAACTTTTTGCTATGATCCTACCTGGAACTTTGTTGCTCTGGTTTTAGCTGGAATATTATACTCTCATCCTAGCTGGAACATTATACTTTGGTCCTAGCTGGAACATTTTGCTTTGGTCCTAGCTGGAACATTATACTTTGGTCCGAGCTGGAACATTATACTTTGGTCCTAGCTGGAACATTGTACTTTGGTCCTAGCTGGAACATTATACTCTGGTCCTAGCTGGAACATTATAATTTGGTCCTAGCTCGAACATTATACTTTGGTCCTAGCTGGAACATTATACTTTGGTCCTACCTGGAACATTATACTCTGGCCCTAGCTGGAACATTATACTCTGGCACTACCTGACACAATTTTCTCTGGTCCTAGCTGGAACATTATACTTTGGTCCTAGCTGGAACATTATTCTTTGGTCCTAGCTGGAACATTGTTCTTTGGTCCTAACAGGAACATTATACTTTGGTCCTAGCAGGAACATTATACTCTGGCCCTAGTTGAAACATTGTGCTCTGGTCCTAACTGGAATATTTTACTCTGGTAAAAAGTAAAGAGCCCCGTCACACCAAGTAGGCAAAGAGAATACGGTGTTAATGACCATAATTTTAATTGACCTTTAGCCCATGATTTTTGTGGTAATGTGGTCGGTATTACGCCCGTGCCGCCTTACTTTCCCAGAAAAAATCCAGTACCCATTTAAGGCTGGCTCAACTCAGAAGCAGTCGATCAGGATTGAACCCGACCCCTTGTCCTTTGTAGTTCAGATCACTAACCACTGAGCTATCGCGGCGCTTTACATATATGACCAGAGCATAATGTTCATATCTGGTGCAGATGACAATAATGCAGATATACTTATAGTACAATATTACAGATGGGACCATAGATCAATATTATAGATAAGACCTGACTACAAAATTACAGATAGGACCATAGTCCAAAATTACAGATAAGATTACAGCACAACATTCCAGCTAGGACCAGAGTAGAATAGGGAGCCACGATTAGCTCAGTGGTTAGTGAACTGAACTACAAAGGACAAGGGGTATGGTTCGATCCCAACCGACGGCTTCCGGGTTCACCCAACCTTAAATGGGTACCGGATCTTTTTTCTGGGAAAGTAAAGCAGCACGCGCGTAATAATGACCACATTGCCCCAAAAATCATATGCTGGAGGTCTGTAAAATATAGGGTCACTAACACCATATTTCCCCTATACGCCACTTGGCGTGACGGGGGTACTTTACTTTACTTTTTTTATATATGTAAAGCGTGCATTGCTCCTATTTGAAAACTGTGCTCTGGTCCATGCTGTAATATCGTATTATGTTAGTAGATGAAATATTGTGGACTGCATCGAACTAATATTTTACTGCGAATAATTTCAGGGGAAGAGGTATGTTTACAACACTCGGAAAAAAAACTCACAAACAATCAACAACAGAAAGAAACAAAACAAAGAACAATAGATGCCCAAAGTATAGACTAAACCTGAGTAGTATATCAGGAAGATTTTGTATATCATTTAGGCGCTAAATTAACAAAGATATATAGTAGGCGCGCGGCGCGCCTAATGTACACGCTAGACAGGGGGAGTTGACCGTGACATTTCGTGGTCGGATGTTGACCTCTAGGCCCGGTGACCCCGGAAGTGCGCTGTTTATGTCTGGTGTGTGCTGACTTTGGAGCGCTTGGTGTACTTGAGCGATAGTGATAGGTTAGTAGATTATACAACATCAGGTTTCTCATAATGAGGTTTCTTCTGGGCGCCTAATGTACTGTAGGCGCAGGGGGAGTTAACGGTGACATTTCGTGTCGGGATGTTGACTGGGGGTTTATGTCGGCGTGACCTCGGCGCTCCGTATTTTAAAAATTCCGAATTATTTAAAAAAAAACAGTCTCCATCTGATTTCGAACACGGGTCTACGGCGTGCCAGGCCAGACACTTACCACTATGCTACAGGCGATCACAGAATTAGAGGCTGAATGAGACAGGTGAATCGTGAGGCTTTTGTTGGTGCCTGACAGCTAGCTAGTAGTAGAGAAAGATTGACCCGCATTTAGGCGCTAAATTAACGAAGATATATAGGGCAGTGCCCCGCGCGCATAACGCGTGCGGCGGAGGGGGAGTTAACCGTGATATTTCATGTCGGGATACCCGGTGACCTCTCGTTGACCTCTCAACCTCTCGGCGCCATGGTCGGGGTGAGCTCTCGCCGTATGTATGTCATGTCGAGGTAGTAGACACGTATGTCATGTCATTGTAACAGTCATGTCAATGTAACAGTCATTTCGTTGTAATAGTCATCTCGTTGTAACAGTCACGTGTGTCATGTCGTTTTATCAGAGACGTATGGTATGTCGTTGTAACAGTCATTTCGTTGTAATAGGCATCTCGTTGTAACAGTCACGTATGGCATGTCGTTTTATCAGACACGTATGGTATGTCGTTGTAACAGACATGTTGTTGTATCAGTCATGTCGATGTAGTAGACACGTATATCATGTCATTGTAACAGTCATGTCAATGTAACAGTCATGTCAATGTAACAGGCTTTTCGTTGTAATAGTCATCTCGTTGTAACAGTCACGTATGTCATGTCGTTCTATCAGACACGTATGGTATGTCGTTGTAAAAGACATGTCGTTGTATCAGTGATGTCGATGTAGTAGATACGTATGTCATGTCATTGTAACAGGCATGTCAATGTAACAGTCATGTCATTGTAACAGTCATTTCGTTGTAATAGTCATCTCGTTGTAACAGTCACGTATGTCATGTCGTTTTATCAGAGACGTATGGTATGTCGTTGTAACAGACATGTCGTTGCATCAGTCATGTCGATGTAGTAGACACGTATGTCATGTCGTTGTAACAGACACGTATGGTATGTCGTTGTAACAGACATGTCGTTGTATCAGGCATGTCGATGTAGTAGACACGTATATCATGTCATTGTAACAGTCATGTCAATGTAACAGTCATGACAATGTAACAGGCATTTCGTTGTAACAGTCATCTCGTTGTAACAGTCACGTATGTCATGTCGTTTTATCAGACACGTATGGCATGTCGTTGTAACATACATGTCGTTGTATCAGTCATGTCGATGTAGTAGACACGTATGTCATGTCATTGTAACAGTCATGTCAATGTAACAGTCATGTCAATGTAACAGTCATTTCGTTGTAATAGTCATCTCGTTGTAACAGTCACGTATGTCATGTCGTTTTATCAGAGACGGAGGGTATGTCGTTGTAACAGACATGGCGTTGCATCAGTCATGTCGATGTAGTAGACACGTATGTCATGTCGTTGTAGCAGACACGTATGGTATGTCGTTGTAACAGACATGTCGTTGTATCAAGCATGTTGATGTAGTAGACACGTATGTCATGTCATTGTAACAGTCATGTCAATGTAACAGTCATGACAATGTAACAGGCATTTCGTTGTAATAGTCATCTCGTTGTAACAGTTACGTATGTCATGTCGTTTTATCAGACACGTATGGTATATCGTTGTAACAGACATGTCGTTGTATCAGTCATGTCGATGTAGTAGACATGTATGGCATGTCAATGTAACAGTCATGTCAATGTAACAGTCATTTTCAATGTAACAGTCATTTCGTTGTAATAGTCATCTCGTTGTAACAGTCACGTATGTCATGTTGTTTTATCAGACACGTATGGTACATCGTTGTAACAGACATGTCGTTGTATCAGTCATGTCGATGTAGTAGACATGTATGGCATGTCAATGTAACAGTCATGTCAATGTAACAGTCATTTTCAATGTAACAGTCATTTCGTTGTAATAGTCATCTCGTTGTAACAGTCACGTATGTCATGTTGTTTTATCAGAGACGTATGGTATGTCGTTGTAGCAGACATGTCGTTGTATCAGGCATGTCGATGTAGTAGACACGTATGTCATGTCATTGTAACAGTCATGTCAATGTAACAGTCATTTCGTTGTAATAGTCATCTCTTTGTAACAGACACGTATGTCATGTCGTTTTATCAGACACGTATGGTATGTCGTTGTAACAGACATGTCGTTGTATCAGGCATGTCGATGTAGTAGACACGTATGTCATGTCATTGTAACAGTCATGTCAATGTAACAGTCATGTCAATGTAACAGTCATTTCGTTGTAATAGTCATCTCGTTGTAACAGTCACAGATGGCATGTCGTTTTATCAGACACGTATGGTATGTCGTTGTAACAGACATGTCGTTGTATCAGTCATGTCGATGTAGTAGACACGTATGTCATGTCATTGTAACAGTCATGTCAATGTAACAGTCTTGTCAATGTAACAGTCATTTCGTTGTAATAGTCATCTCGTTGTAACAGTCACTTATGGCATGTCGTTTTAGCAGACACGTATGGCATGTCGTTGTAACAGACATGTCGTTGTATCAGTCATGTCGACGTAGTAGACACGTATGTCTTGTCATTGTAACAGTCATGTCAATGTAACAGTCATGTCAATGTAACAGTCATTTCGTTGTAATAGTCATCTCGTTGTAACAGTCACGTATGTCATGTCGTTTTATCAGAGACGTATGGTTTGTCGTTGTAACAGACATGTCGTTGCATCAGTCATGTCGATGTAGTAGACACGTATGTCATGTCGTTGTATGCTATGTCGTTGTAACAGACATGTCGTTGTTCCAGGCATGTCGATGTAGTAGACACGTATGTCATGTCATTGTAACAGTCATGTCAATGTAACAGTCATGACAATGTAACAGGCATTTCGTTGTAATAGTCATCTCGTTGTAACAGTCACGTATGTCATGTCGTTTTATCAGATACGTATGACATGTCGTTGTAACATACATGTCTTTGTATCAGTCATGTCGATGTAGTAGACACGTATGTCATGTCATTGTAACAGGCATGTCAATGTAACAGTCATGACAATGTAACATGCATTTCGTTGTAATAGTCATCTCGTTGTAACAGTCACGTATGTCATGTCGTTTTATCAGAGACGTATGGTATGTCGTTGTAACAGACATGTCGTTGCATCAGTCATCTCGATGTAGTAGACACGTATGTCATGTCGTTGTAACAGACACGTATGGTATGTCGTTGTAACAGACATGTCGTTGTATCAGGCATGTCGATGTAGTAGACACCTATGTCATGTCATTGTAACAGTCATGTCAATGTAACAGTCATGACAATGTAACAGGCATTTCGTTGTAATAGTCATCTCGTTGTAACAGTCACGTATGTCATGTCGTTTTATCAGACACGTATGGTATATCGTTGTAACAGACATGTCGTTGTATCAGGCATGTCGATGTAGTAGACACGTATGGCATGTCATTGTAACAGTCATGTCAATGTAACAGTCATGTCAATGTAACAGTCATTGCGTTGTAATAGTAATCTCGTTGTAACAGGCACGTATGTCATGTTGTTTTATCAGAGACGTATGGTATGTCGTTGTAACAGACATGTCGTTGTAGCAGGCATGTCGATGTGGTAGACACCTATGGCATGTCATTGTAACAGTCATGTCAATGTAACAGTCATTTCGTTGTAATAGTCATCTCGTTGTAACAGTCACGTATGTCATGTCGTTTTATTAGACACGTATGGTATGTCGTTGTAACAGACATGTCGTTGTATCAGTCATGTCGATGTAGTAGACACGTATGTCATATCATTGTAACAGTCATGTCAATGTAACAGTCATGTCAATATAACAGTCATTTCGTTGTAATAGGCATCTCGTTGTAACAGTCACGTATGTCATGTCGTTTTATCAGAGACGTATGGTATGTCGTTGTAACAGACATGTCGTTGTATCAGTCATGTCGATGTAGTAGACACGTATGTCATGTCATTGTAACAGTCATGTCAATGTAACAGTCATTTCGTTGTAATAGTCGGCTCGTTGTAACAGACACGTTGGTCACCAGTACAATGAGTATTCTGTTATTGGATCATAGGTCACAATCTATTTTTAGTAACTAATCAGGTATTGCATCAGAGATCAAAATCTATTTTTAGTAACTCAACATCCCCATTCTAGGGGAACTGAGTAACACCATCTCTTTTTGCTCCAGCATTGAAATCTGAAATTTTCACAAAAAGAGATGGTGTTACTCAGTTCCCCTATAATGGGGATGTTGAGTTACTAAAAATAGATTTTGATCTCTGATGCAATACCTGATTAGTTACTAAAAATAGATTGTGACCTATGATCCAATAACAGAATACTCATTGTACTGGTGACCAACGTGTCTGTTACAACGAGCCGACTATTACAACGAAATGACTGTTACATTGACATGACTGTTACAATGACATGACATACGTGTCTACTACATCGACATGACTGATACAACGACATCTCTGTTACAACGACATACCATACGTCTCTGATAAAACGACATGACATACGTGACTGTTACAACGAGATGCCTATTACAACGAAATGACTGTTATATTGACATGACTGTTACATTGACATGACTGTTACAATGATATGACATACGTGTCTACTACCTCGACATGACTGATACAACGACATGTCTGTTACAACGACATACCATACGTGTCTGATAAAACGACATGACATACGTGACTGTTACAACGAGATGACTATTACAACGAAATGACTGTTACATTGACATGACTGTTACATTGACGTGAATGTTACAATGACATGACATACGTGCCTACTACATCGACATGACTGATACAACGACATGTCTGTTACAATGACATACCATACGTGTCTGATAAAACGACATGACATACGTGTCTGTTACAACGAGATGACTATTACAACGAAATGACTGTTACATTGACATGACTGTTACAATGACTTGACATAGGTGTCTACTACATCGACATGCCTGCTACAACGACATGTATGATACAACGACATACCATACGTCTCTGATAAAACAACATGACATACGTGCCTGTTACAACGAGATTACTATTACAACGCAATGACTGTTACATTGACATGACTGTTACATTGACATGACTGTTACAATGACATGCCATACGTGTCTACTACATCGACATGCCTGATACAACGACATGTCTGTTACAACGATATACCATACGTGTCTGATAAAACGACATGACATACGTGACTGTTACAACGAGATGACTATTACAACGAAATGCCTGTTACATTGTCATGACTGTTACATTGACATGACTGTTACAATGACATGACATAGGTGTCTACTACATCGACATGCCTGATACAACGACATGTCTGTTACAACGACATACCATACGTGTCTGTTACAACGACATGACATACGTGTCTACTACATCGAGATGACTGATGCAACGACATGTCTGTTACAACGACATACCATACGTCTCTGATAAAACGACATGACATACGTGACTGTTACAACGAGATGACTATTACAACGAAATGCATGTTACATTGTCATGACTGTTACATTGACATGCCTGTTACAATGACATGACATACGTGTCTACTACATCGACATGACTGATACAAAGACATGTATGTTACAACGACATGTCATACGTATCTGATAAAACGACATGACATACGTGACTGTTACAACGAGATGACTATTACAACGAAATGCCTGTTACATTGTCATGACTGTTACATTGACATGACTGTTACAATGACATGACATACGTGTCTACTACATCGACATGCCTGGAACAACGACATGTCTGTTACAACGACATAGCATACAACGACATGACATACGTGTCTACTACATCGACATGCCTGATGCAACAACATGTCTGTTACAACGACAAACCATACGTCTCTGATAAAACGACATGACATACGTGACTGTTACAACGAGATGACTATTACAACGAAATGACTGTAACATTGACATGACTGTTACATTGACATGACTGTTACAATGACAAGACATACGTGTCTACTACGTCGACATGACTGATACAACGACATGTCTGTTACAACGACATGCCATACGTGTCTGCTAAAACGACATGCCATACGTGACTGTTACAACGAGATGACTATTACAACGAAATGACTGTTACATTGACAAGACTGTTACATTGACATGACTGTTACAATGACATGACATACGTATCTACTACATCGACATGACTGATACAACGACATGTCTGTTACAACGACATACCATACGTGTCTGATAAAACGACATGCCATCTGTGACTGTTACAACGAGATGACTATTACAACGAAATGACTGTTACATTGACATGACTGTTACATTGACATGACTGTTACAATGACATGACATACGTGTCTACTACATCGACATGCCTGATACAACGACATGTCTGTTACAACGACATACCATGCGTGTCTGATAAAACGACATGACATACGTGTCTGTTACAAAGAGATGACTATTACAACGAAATGACTGTTACATTGACATGACTGTTACAATGACATGACATACGTGTCTACTACATCGACATGCCTGATACAACGACATGTCTGCTACAACGACATACCATACGTCTCTGATAAAACAACATGACATACGTGACTGTTACAACGAGATGACTATTACAACGAAATGACTGTTACATTGAAAATGACTGTTACGTTGACATGACTGTTACATTGACATACCATACATGTCTACTACATCGACATGACTGATACAACGACATGTCTGCTACAACGATGTACCATACGTGTCTGATAAAACAACATGACATACGTGACTGTTACAACGAGATGACTATTACAACGAAATGACTGTTACATTGAAAATGACTGTTACATTGACATGACTGTTACATTGACATGCCATACATGTCTACTACATCGACATGACTGATACAACGACATGTCTGTTACAACGATATACCATACGTGTCTGATAAAACGACATGACATACGTGACTGTTACAACGAGATGACTATTACAACGAAATGCCTGTTACATTGTCATGACTGTTACATTGACATGACTGTTACAATGACATGACATACGTGTCTACTACATCAACATGCTTGATACAACGACATGTCTGTTACAACGACATACCATACGTGTCTGCTACAACGACATGTCTTTTACAACGACATACCATACGTGTCTGATAAAACGACATGCCATACGTGACTGTTACAACGAGATGCCTATTACAACGAAATGACTGTTACAACGACATACCATACGTCTCTGATAAAACGACATGACACACGTGACTGTTACAACGAGATGACTATTACAACGAAATGACTTTTACATTGACATGCCTGTTACAATGACATGACATACGTATCTACTACATCGACATCACTGATACAACGACATGTCTTTTACAACGACATACCATACGTGTCTGATAGAACGACATGACATACGTGACTGTTACAACGAGATAACTATTACAACGAAAAGCCTGTTACATTGACATGACTGTTACATTGACATGACTGTTACAATGACATGATATACGTGTCTACTACATCGACATGACTGATACAACAACATGTCTGTTACAACGACATACCATACGTGTCTGATAAAACGACATGCCATACGTGACTGTTAGAACGAGATGCCTATTACAACGAAATGACTGTTACAACGACATACCATACGTCTCTGATAAAACGACATGACACACGTGACTGTTACAACGAGATGACTATTACAACGAAATGAGTGTTACATTGACATGACTGTTACAATGACATGACATACGTGTCTACTACCTCGACATGACATACATACGGCGAGAGCTCACCCCGACCATGGCGCCGAGAGGTTGAGAGGTCAACGAGAGGTCACCGGGTATCCCGACATGAAATATCACGGTTAACTCCCCCTCCGCCGCACGCGTTATGCGCGCGGGGCGCCGCCCTATATATCTTCGTTAATTTAGCGCCTAAATGCGGGTCAATCTTTCTCTACTACTAGCTAGCTGTCAGGCACCAACAAAAGCCTCACGATTCACCTGTCTCATTCAGCCTCTAATTCTGTGATCGCCTGTAGCATAGTGGTAAGTGTCTGGCCTGGCACGCCGTAGACCCGTGTTCGAAATCAGATGGAGACTGTTTTTTTAAAATAATTCGGAATTTTTAAAATACGGAGCGCCGAGGTCACGCCGACATAAACCCCCAGTCAACATCCCGACACGAAATGTCACCGTTAACTCCCCCTGCGCCTACAGTACATTAGGCGCCCAGAAGAAACCTCATTATGAGAAACCTGATGTTGTATAATCTACTAACCTATCACTATCGCTCAAGTACACCAAGCGCTCCAAAGTCAGCACACACCAGACATAAACAGCGCACTTCCGGGTCACCGGGCCTAGAGGTCAACATCCGACCACGAAATGTCACGGTCAACTCCCCCTGTCTAGCGTGTACATTAGGCGCGCCGCGCGCCTACTATATATCTTTGTTAATTTAGCGCCTAAATGATATTCAAATCCTTCCTGATATACTACTAACCTGTACTCCTCGACAGAGCGCTTTGCCACGAGAAACAAACACTAGAGTACATGGCCAACTCAACTATATGTAAGAAAAATGTAGCCATCATTGGTGATGTCATTTCACGCATATGTACTCATAACTATAGCATAAAAAACTACAAAGGACAAGGGGTAGGGTTCGATCCTGACGGCTTCCGGGTTCACTCAGCCTTAAATGGGTACCGAATTTTTCCTGGGAAAGTAAAGCGGCACGGGTGTAATACCGACCACATTACCACAAAAATCATGTCCCGAAGATCTGTAAAATTTATGGTCACTAACACCATATTCCCTATACGTCACCATTTGGCGTGACGGGGGTACTTTACTTTTTTTTTTTTTTTTTAACCGAAGACAGGACTATGCGGGTTGCTAGAGTGTAAGAATAGAAGAAAAGTGATATGGTAAAAGTAGTAGCTTTGCAATGAGTGATACAGACCATGTAATATGTATCGATTTGGTTGTCTAGAAACTGGCCCTCAGATGAGACATAGATAATTCTTACAAACACAGGACGGAGTCAGAGTTACCTCCCAGCAGCAGAGCTAGAAGTTATCAGCGACTCACAGCTGATGGCTTGCGGCAGGATCGGTGAACCAGAACCATCCACCTCTCCGTGGTGCCTCCAGTAACAGACTAACCTGTCGAGTCTGGCCAAGCGAGCAGGGATCGAACAGGGAAGACAACCCGGTACTCTAAAATAACATGCTGAAGTCGGATGTGTTGGGCCGAAAGGCGTAAATATCACAGTTTTACTGCACAACACAACGTACACACACTCACTTAACGTCCTCTTAGGGGCGGACGACGTGAAGGTGTATTCTTTTAGCCATCAGGCGAACTCAAGCAAGCAAGCAAACACGGGACAGAAAACACAACAAAATGTGTCGTGATCCTTGCTGGTGTTACGGAGACTGCATCTGAACAGTGCTTTTCTATTATAATTCCTACTGGAGAACAGGCTAAGAGGGCTATGGAGTTGTCCATTGTGCGGTGAAGTTGATCTGTTAACCAAACAGACAAATACTAGACGAACACGGAAAGGTAAAAAAAAATGTTAAAAAATAATCAATAACAAAGGTTTTTCTTTCCCATATTACAACACAATCACCAGATTGGGTAAAACCTTAGTCTAAGCGTTTAGCTCTATGGCCATTGATCTCCAATATGTTGTGCCCAATATGTTGTTATTGTTAACATTCCGACAATTATTGTTAAGGTCCCTGAAAAAATCAGCGCACAACGTTACAAATTAGCGACAATAACATCCCAATGTTTTCATGGATCTGTAATTTCCAATGCAAAACATGGCCCATATAAAACACTTCATTCACGCATTTGACGTGTCTATCAAGTGACGTATACTATTAACGATTATTTCCTGCTAGACTGCAGATGTGAACTAACAAGTCGGTTATCTCTTGCTCTATTGTAGCCTACTTTCCCTAATCATAAGCGTTTACTGTTGATAGAAAAGTGCCCAATTAGTTCAAGAGTCCTCAAATATTTTCCTATCTACCTACTGTAGTTTTGGACAGAAAACAGCACATAGAATCTCTGGACTGTGTAACGATCTTTATTATCAAGAATCTGACCTTGCACAGGGCCCACATTGAATCTCACAGCTCGTTTCTTTTCTGGACAAGTTTTTCAATTTCAGGGAGATAGCTGATGTCTGTTATTGCTTATCGCTTTTTAAATTTTTTTTTGTGTTCGCCAGCTTTCATCTCTGGCGAAGTTCCTAGAGACTAGGAACTGAATTTTGCGTGTTAATCTATTTTTTCCCTGGCAGCCGTGTGCACAGAGGTCCTTCGCCGTACAAGCAGATAACTACGTCTTCGGAGGTACTCATATTTTTTCGTCGCTGAGTAATTGACGTTTCAAGCCGGGCCTCGCTGCTGAGACCAAGGGTGGTTGCCGCAGAGAGAAATTATAAATAAAAATCCCAAACTGGTTCAGCCGGGATTTGAACTCACAACCTCTCTGTCTCGATGCCGGTGTCTTGCCTCGAGACCAATATTTCTCTAGATCATCCTCTTTTTATTATACTCTCTGGTTCCCATTTGAGGGCATGATATAAGATTGTGACTTTCATCACATGGCCAACAATTAACCTCAATCACTTGATTATATATTATTTTTTTTGTATCCTCTGTCTTGTCTCTTATGGCTGCACTAGTTTAAATTCATTCCATGTTATTTTCCTCAGGTATTTCTTCTCTAATGCATGTATTCCTATTTCTTTACTTGTTTTCCATCTCTTGAATGCTTAAGTACGAGTGAATAATAATACGGGAGGTCAAAAAGTAATGCACACCAATTTTTTTCTCGACTAATAATAAAGATAGGAATATGAAATTTTGCACACTTGGAATATGACATGTTCCAATTATGTGTACCAAATTGCACAGCATTCTGATAAATATTACGCAATCTATGAACCGTTAAAATGGAGCTTGTCAACTATGTCCGTTACTAACAGCGAATTGTCATAGAATTTCTGGTTGCGGAAAAAGAAACTGTGGCAAACATTCATAAACGACTGTGTGCAGTGTACAAATGTTCTGCAGTCGATAGGAGCACAGTTAGTCGCTGGGTTCAGAGAATTAAAGCTGCAGAAAGTGTACGAGTGGAGCTGCATGATTTACCGCGTTCTGGACGTGTTGCCTCGGCTACCAGCACAGACATGTTAAACCGGGCTGATGCCATTATTCGTAAGGATAGGCGTATCACTAGTCAGCAATTGGCATTGCAGCTTACAGTCAGCAAGGGAAGTGCAATCGCAATTTTTAAAACTCTCGGATATTCAAAGATTTGCGCTCGATGGGTTCCTCGGTGCCTAACAAATGATCACAGAGTTCAAAGGAAAACATTCTGTTCCGAATTGTTGGAGCGTTTAGGTGTTGAAGGAGAAATGTTTTTGTCAAAAATTTTTACCGGTGACGAAACGTGGGCACATTATTATGAGCCTGAAACAAAAATGCAGTCAATGGAATGGCATCATCCGCAGTCACCAAAAAGAAAAAAAATTCAAAACATCTCCATCAGCCGGAAAGGTGATGATCACTGTCTTCTGGGACATTGATGGTGTGATTCTTGTTGATGTAATGACAAGAGGTGAGACAATCAACTCGACAGCTTACATCAATACACTGACAACACTCAAAAATCGGTTCCACAGAGTTCGGCCTAATAAGCCATCTGCAGATTTGTTGCTTCAACATGACAATGCACGCCCTCACACAAGTCTGGTAACAGGGGAAGCAATCAACAAATTTGGTTGGACTGTACTGCCCCATCCTTCTTACAGCCCTGATCTGGCTCCCTCAGATTTCCATCTGTTTGGACCACTCAAAAAACTCCTGCGTGGGACACACTTTGACAATGATGAGGGTGTGATCCGTGCAGTTAAAAAATGGCTACGCGAGCAGGACAAAACTTGGTACAAACGAGGCATTCATGACCAAGTTTCGCGTTGGCGTAAGGCAATACGCTTGGACGGAGATTATGTTTAAAAATAGACAATGTAAAGGGGATGTTCAGCTACAATCTGTGAAAATTTCACACATTTTGCCCGAATAGTTTCAGAGAAAAAAATTGGTGTGCATTACTTTTTGACCTCCCTACGTACATTTGATTTAGAAATCCTGAACTTAAACGAATATAAGCTTAGCCATAAAATATTAAAGAGCAGCAATAGCTCAGTGGTTAGTGAACTGGACTACAAAGGACAAGAGATAGGGTTCGATCCCAACCGACGGCTTCCGGGTTCACCCAGCCTTTAATGGGTACTGGATTTTTTTCTGGGAAAGTAAAGCGGCACGGGCGTAATACCGACCACATTACACCAAAAATCATGTCCCGAAGGTCTGTAAAATGTATGGTCACTAACACCATATTCCCTATACGCCACTTGGCGTGACGGGAGCTCTTTACTTTTTTTTTTTTTTTTTAACATAAAATATGAAATACTTCAACCAGTCATAGCGAAAATAAGGGTGGGTTTGGAAGGTGGTGAGGAGGGGCAAAGATGGCTTAGATAAATGCTAACCTTCATCACAAAAATTGTGCGCTGGTAGTCAAGAAAAGTAGACGCACACGCATCGTACTCTCCTTAGCGTCCATTGTTCTTTATTCCCTTTTATTCAGCTGTATAAATATAGTAAACAGATCGCGTGTGACACCTAGCGATTAAGCATGTGGGGTAGACATCGGTCGAGCTGTCTCCTGCGTACGCTTTTTTTTAAAATGCAACCCTTAGCTTAAGATGGGGAGCCGCGATAGCTAAGTGGTTAGTGAACTGGACTACAAAGGACAAGGGGTAGGGTTCGATCCCAACCGACGGTTTCCGGTTCACCCAGCCTTAAATGGGTACCGGATTTTTTTTCTGGGAAAGTAAAGCAGCACGGGCGTAATACCGACCACATTACCCCAAAAATCATGTGCTGAAGGTCTGTAAAATTTAGAGTCACTAACACCATATTTCCCTATACGCCACTTGGCGTGACGGGGGTACTTTACTTTTTTTTACTTAGCTTAAGACAGATTTAGTAGGTCGGTAAGAGATAAACATTTTATGCTCAGAGAAAATACAGAACATGGAGATAGACAACAAATATGAAGAGGAAATAACTGTAGAGGCAAAACGGGCACTCTACAGTACAATCTTCATTCCAACGTTGTGCTACCAATGCCAGACCCGAGTCCTAGATGCAAGAACAATAAGGAAAATAACCACTCCGACATTAAATGTGGGAGAGATATGACAGGAATCAGTCTGAGAAATAGGGTCAGAAATGAAGAACTGAAAAAAAGGATAGGAATAATTCCCGCCATTGAGTACATAAAGAAACAACATATAAAATGGTTTGGGCACGTGACAAAGCATAAAGTCCAAAACACTACATAATGAAAAATACTTCAATAAACGTTGCGAGAACACCATATCCAAAGGCCGACCACGAAAAGTATGGAATATTATTATTTGCGTTCCGCAGCTTTCCCCTCCGGCGAATTCTCTAGAGACAAGGAACTGAATTTTGCTTGTTAATCCATTTTCCCCTGGCAGCGGTGTGCACAGGGGCCTCTTGCCGCACAGGCAGAAAACTCCATCTTCGGAGTTGTGACATTTGTGTGTTCTGTCTAAATGAAATGACTGTCTTCTCCCTTCATCCCTGCGCATCTGACCAACCAGCTAATTGATGCCTTGGGTTACCGCATTGAAGTTACTGAATAGGCAAAGCCTATTTGCACAAGCCTAGATGCACAAGCATCTGTTTTGTATTGTCTTGTATTGACACTAACGCCAGCTATGATTCGCTATCAACCTTCAGATCAGATCATGCATTACACAGTGTCCTGAGTTCGACCTGGATGTTTCAAGTCTAGAACATACGATGGGGGAGCTTAAGCGCCTGCGACCTGCGGTCGCAATAGCAGGGCCGGTGCACCATCAGCTGACCAAGACCTAGCAGATCTACCTCCTAGTGGTCTCCCCTGGTAACAGTCTGCGTCAAAACAGACTGGCTAACAGAAGCTAGGATCGCCGTGTTCCCTGTAGTGGTGGCTGTTACTGATTGAGGACCCAGTATTGCAGTACCTCTGGGCTGGACTAGTAGTTTCCCAGCGTAGCCTGGGACAGACGATCTCCAACCTCCAGTAAGAGCCGGGAATGTCAAGAAAGCCATTACGACCCGCCACATCTTATGAGTCAAAGGGCAAACAAGCTCGTATCAACTCGTGGTAATTCGTCAACAACAACAACAGAACATACGATGTGGACAGACTGTTTGACATACTGAGTATATTACAGCTATATCCCGCAATCATTATATTACACTAGTATGTGCCAATACAGAGTAAACATATTGATTTCTGAACGCACGTCATGAGTAGTTTATCTTCATCCCAGCGCTGTGTTGCCATTTCTAGACTAGACTCAAGAACAATCACAACAATGACCACCACCGAAGTTAAATATGTTCAATTTCTTTCTTTCTTTCTTTCTTTCTTTCTTTCTTTACTTCTTTACTTTTTTCTTTCTTTACTTCTTTACTTCTTTCTTTCTTTCTTTCTTTCTTTCTTTCTTTACTTCTTTCTTTCTTTCTTTCTTCTTTCTTTCTTTCTTACTTCTTTCTTTCTTTCTTTCTTTCTTTACTTCTTTCTTTCTTTTTTTCTTTACTTCTTTCTTTCTTTACTTCTTTCTTTCTTTCTTTACTTCTTTCTTTCTTTCTATTTCCTTATTTTTTGCGTGTCGCTATTTCTACGACAAAACCACAATTTCACACCCGTTTCGGCATGGATGAGTAGATTTGCTTAACAATTTTTGCCCGAGCAGTTTCCATTTTTGACCTTCTTTTCTATTTTAATTGTGTTTTAACGTGCGCGAGCACACACGATATTTCCTGCCGTTTTGCGAGAGAGCTAGACATCAGATCTCACTAGCCAGAGACCAGGGGAAGGTAACTCCACGAAGAAACCACAGGTTCGATTTTGTTTAAACTTCACTCGGCTTGTGGTGGGAATTGAACCCAGGACCTACTTGTCCAGAGGTCGACCCCCCTAGACCACACAATCCCGTCTATGAGAATACACGATCAAAGGACTGGCCATGAAAAGAGGGACGGACTGAATATGCCAACAGAAGAGTGGAAGACCGCAAACTGTACCTCTTCGTGACGTTGGCGGTGGAATGTAAGAAGAAGATACATACTTTCAACATAATTGACCGTGCTGAAGTCGGATGTGTTGGGCCGAAAGGCGCAAATATAACAGTTATACTGCAAACCACAACACAACGCAGACACGCCCACATAACGTCCTTTTAAGGGCGGATGACGAAGGGTAATTCTACATTATACGAATACTCTAGAATACTTTAGTCATCGGGCGAACGCAAGCAACGCAAGCAAGCAAGCAACATAATTGACATCATGAAGAAACAGACTTTAATTAATGAATGCTTACGCAGAATAAGAGGATGGAAATGGCAGGACAAAATCACTGACATAGAATTATGGAAATGTACCTGTCAAATACCAGTGGATAAAGAGATACAGCGAAGACGATGGCGCTGGATAGGACACACACTGCGGAAGCCAACTGAGAGTAGTACACAAGAGGACTCCCCAGGGGAAAAGACAAAGAGGAAGACCAAGACATTTTTGGAGAAGAGAGAAACAGAGATGAAGATGATGGGAAGAAACGGAATGATCTTAAAAGAATGGCAAGAAACAGAATAACTTGGAAAGTGTTTGTTGAAGACCTTTGCTCCACAGGGAGCTAAAAGGTAGAAAGAAGAAGATTAAGTAAAATACTCCCCCATTGTTAACTTATCTGGAAAGGCAAAAGAAAAATAACCGTGGATAACATAACTTTAAATTACATTAAACGGGCACTCTACAGCACAACCTGCATTCCAACGATGTGATGCCGGTCCTGGATTGTAGACACAAACACAAGAAACATAAACACTCGAAATTAAATGTGTAAGGCGCATGAAAGGAAACAGTATGCGATATAAGATAGAACTGAAGAGCAGAAAAAAGCTGTGAGTAATTGCCGGCAATGAATACATAAGAAACAACAAAATAAAAAGGTCTGATCACTTAATAAGACAAAAGATCACAACACAACGAGCCTTTAATAAACGTAAAAAGAACATCAGACCTGGGCAGACCACGAAAAATATTGATTAATGGAACTTTAGAAACACTAGGAAACATAACAGCATGAGAAGCCAACAGAAGAGTAAAAGCATGTAAACTGTATCTCTCCTCGACGCTGAAAGAAAAATGAGGAAGGAAAGAAGTAGATAACATTTTATCTGAAATCAGGAATGACCTAACCTAAAGTCATCATCTGAAATTAATCGATTTCAACGATATCAGAATCGACACTTGTGGACTAATACACTTGAAGGTTCACTGATCCAGCTGGTCAAGTGGACTTGTAATCGTTAAATCGTATCAGAGGCAGTGTTATCAGAAGATGAAGGGTTCAATCGGTCACAGAGCTTAACTATCTGAACGTGCCCGATAAACGGCTTCAAACATCAACGGCTTTTAACATCCACAACGAGACAAAGTCGAGGGCAATATGCTCGCCTCGTAATCAGTAGGTGCTGGTTGTAGTCGTACTGTGAACAAACAAACCCCTCTCCCCCCCCCCCTCCCACCACTGATACCTGACCACAATATAGGTAAGATCAATAACTTAGACCTATCGGACAAGAAAGATAAAAAGAAGGTCCGGTGTTCTAGTAGACACGTAAAAGGAACATTTGTCAAAGGAAAGTCATAAATGGTAAGAACTTTGGCGATGCTTTGGGTAAATTTTAGAAATGATATTTATAGATAAATGAGGGTTTCTGAAAATACTGTTTGTGGGTAGAGGTGGGGTGAGACTCACTGGTGCTGCAGAGCTTGTTCCCAGCACTGAGATCTTTCTTTGTTATCAAGGACACTAATAGACATTGTCCGGGTGGAATTAATAGACATTGTCCGGGTGGAATAATATTGGCTGTAAGACAAAGATCAACAACTTGTCAATGTCTACTCGGAGCACACAACCTCAGAATCTGTTTCAGTTTTTGACTTATATATATATAGCTGTATCGTGAACTCAGTCTATGCCAAAGAGCGTCTTTGGAGGTATGTTGTACGTCATAATTATCATTTTCAGTCGCTTCTTTGAAGATGTGTATGTTGTACATCATAATTATCATTTTCAGTCGCTACTTTGAAGATGTGTATGCTGTACATCATAATTATCATTTTCAGTCGCTACTTTGAAGATGTGTATGTTGTACATCATAATTATCATTTTCAGTCGCTACTTTGAAAATATGTTGTACATCATAATTATCATTTTTAGTCACTTCTTTGAAGATGTGTATATTGTACAT